>CM060910.1:120190000-120727500 GCA_030737875.1 Allium sativum | reverse complement strand
ACATGAAAACGTGAATGAATTGATCTTAGTTACTCTTCGGGGCAGAGTGGAAGAAGGGAAGAGATTCTCGAACGAAGAAAAGAATCCAATTACTTCGAAAGATTTGAACGAGGAGCCGTATGAGGGGAAAATCTCATGTACGGTTCTGTAGAGTGACTTGTCTGTCAACTTTTCCATTATCACACCCAAACAACCAAACTCTGCCTTACGTAAATTGCCAGATTACGATTAACCTTTGGATTTGAAATCACTGCTTATATACCTGGTATTGGCCACAATTTACAAGAACACTCTGTAGTATTAGTAAGAGGAGGAAGGGTTAAGGATTTACCTGGTGTAAGATATCACATTGTTCGAGGAACCCTAGATGCTGTCGGAGTAAAGGATCGTCAACAAGGGTGTTCTAGTGTGTTGTAGATTCTTATCCAAGACTTGTATCATTTGATGATACCATGTGAATCGCTAGAAACATGCGAAGTGTAAGGCTAACCCAATAACGAAAGTTTCGTAAGGGGACCCGAGCAGGCTACCATGAGACAAAAGATCTTCTTTCTAAAAGAGATTTAATTCGGAACTATTATATGTCCAAGGTCCAATATTGAAATCATTTCAGATATTTTCCCTTACTTTGCCCGTGTCAACAAACAATTCGAAATACCTCGACTTTTTCAGAATAGTTCCGAGTCAAATAGCAATGATTCGAAGCACTTCTTTTTAAATTACACTACTTCGGAAACCCAAGGACTCAATCGTATGGATGTGTAAAATACACGATTTCCAATCCTAGCAGGAAAAGGAGGGAAAAGAATACTCAATTTAAAGTGAGTAAATAGAATTCCATACTCGATCTCATAGATACATATAGAATTCTGTGGAAAGCCGTATTCGATGAAAGTCATATGTACGGCTTGGAGGGAGATCTTTCATATCTTTCAAGATCCACCCTACAATATGGGGTCAGAAAGCCAAAATAAGTGATTTATTTTTAGCCTTTGTAAAAAACACTTATTTTTAACCTCTTTCACGCTCATGTCACGTCGAGGTACTGCAGAAGAAAAAACTACAAAATCCGACCCAATTTATCGTAATCGATTAGTTAACATGTTGGTTAACCACATTCTGAAACACGAAAAAAAAATCATTGGCTTATCAAATTATTTATCAAGCCGTGAAAAAGATTCAACAAAAGACGGAAACAAATCCACTATCCGTTTTACATCAAGCAATACGTGGAGTAACTCCCGATATAGCAGTAAAAGAAAGACATGTAGGCGGGTCGACTCATCAAGTTCCTATTGAAAGAGGATCTACACAAGGAAAAGCACTTGTCATTCGTTGGTTATTAGGGGCATCCCGAAAACGCCCGAGTCGAAATATGGCTTTCAAATTAAGTTCTGAATTAGTAGATGCTGCCAAAGGGAGTGGCAATGCCATACGCAAAAAGGAAGAGACTCATAGAATGGTAGAGGCAAATAGAGCTTTTGCACATTTTTGTTAATCCATGAACAAGATCTATATAGACACATAGATCCATGGATCCATACTTCTCGATCGGAAAAGAATCAATCGAAAAAGAAAGAATCGGAATTGATCGATATCTTTCTCAAAACAAACAAAAAGAAAGATGAAACATAAATCATGGATCAACTAAACCCTCTCGAGGGCTTGCTTAAGAATAAGAAAGTGGAATCTTATGGAAATATCATGGAATAAGGTTTGATCCTATTCATAGGGATTCCGCAAATAAAATATCCAAAATGTTTGAAACAATTGGGACTTTTTCGGAGATTGGATGCAGTTACTAATTTATGATCTAGCATGTACAGAATGAAAACTTCATTCTCGATTATACGAGAAATTTATGAAAGCGTTTCATTTTCTTCTCTTCAATGGAAGTTTCATTTTCCCAGAATGTATCCTAATTTTTGGCCTAATTCTTCTTCTGATGATCGATTCAACCTCTGATCAAAAAGATAGACCTTGGTTCTATTTCATCTCTTCAACAAGTTTAGTAATGAGCATAACGGCCCTATTGTTCCGATGGAAAGAAGAACCTATAATTAGCTTTTCGGGAAATTTCCAAACGAACAATTTCAACGCAATCTTTCAATTTCTTATTTTACTATGTTCAACTCTATGTATTCCTCTATCCGTAGAGTACATTGAATGTACAGAAATGGCTATAACAGATTTTCTGTTATTCGTATTAACAGCTACTCTAGGAGGAATGTTTTTATGTGGTGCTAATGATTTAATAAATATCTTTGTAGCTCCAGAATGTTTCAGTTTATGTTCCTACCTATTATCTAAATATACCAAGAGAGATGTACGGTCTAATGATGCTACTACGAAATATTTACTCATGGGCGGGGCAAGCTCTTCTATTCTGGTTCACGGTTTCTGTTGGCTATATGGTTCATCTAGGGGGGGAGATCGAGCTTCAAGAAATAGTGAATGGTCTTATCAATACACAAATGTATAACTCCCCAGGAATTTCAATTGCACTTATATCCATCACTGTAGGAATTGGGTTCAAGCTTTCCCCAGCCCCTTTTCATCAATGGACTCCTGAAATATACGAAGGTGTGCGGTTCGCTCAACAAATTCCTACTTCTATATCTATCTCTGAGATGTTTGAATTTTTAAAAACTCCATAGACATGCAGAAGAGAAATGCTATCCCCACTCGGACCAAGACATAACTTTTACCAAAAGTTTTTTATGATCTTTTTGTTCAAATAACAATTAAGGTGAAGTAGGGTCAGGAACAAGGAATCTCTTTATGATAAACAGATCCATTTTGCAAGTTCGTTATTACGGGTAGTTCCTACAAAGGATTGGACTAATGACGTATACAATACTTGAATTATCGATGTAGATCCAATTAATATTAATTAATATAAGTAAAGGATCTATGGATGAAGATAAAAAACATAAGCGCATTTCTAATCGTAACTAGATCTTCAATTTTTGTCTTGTATAAGCTAAGATTAAAGCCAAATAGCTAGAAAATGGTAGTTTTGGGACGGATGTAAAGCTAAGCAAATTGCTTCTGCGCCAAGAACGGAAGACTCTGTAGGTTGTAAAAGATGTGAATCTGCCTGTCCAACAGATTCTTTAAGTGTCAGTGTTTATTTATGGTATGAAACAACTCACAGCATGGGTCTATCTTATTGATTCGTTATAATAAATTCCACTTGAATCATTTGATTCCTTTTTACCGACAAAACCCTGCTCAAAAGAATATACTTTCTTGAGCACGGGCTTTTTGGTCAAAACGCATCTTGTCTTTATCACGAGTTATTTCCCTTGGTTAACAATACTTGTAGTTTTGCCAATATTCGCGGGTTCCTCAATTTTCTTTCTCCCTCATAAAGGGAATAAGGTATTTAGATGGTATACTATATGTATTTGTATTTTAGAACTCCTTATAACAACCTATGTCTTCTGTTATCATTTCCAATTGGACGATCCATTAATTCAATTAGAAGAGGATGCTAATGGATAAATGTTTTCAATTTTCACTGGAGATTGGGAATCGACGGACTTTCCACAGGACCAATTTTATTAACAGGATTTATCACTACTTTAGCTACTTTAGCAGCTTGGCCTGTTACTCAAAATTCACAATTGTTCTATTTCCTGATGTTAGCAATGTACCGTAGTCAAATAGGATTATTTTCTTCTAGAGATCTTTTACTTTTTTTATCATGTCGGAGTTAGAATTAATTCTTGTTTACTTACTTTTATCTATGTGGGGAGGAAAGAAACGTTTGTACTAGGCTACAAAGTTTATTTTGTACACTGCGGGGGGTTCCATTTTTCTCCTAATAGGAGTTCTAAGTATGGGTTTATATGGTTCCAATGAACCTACATTGGATTTTGACAGATTAACTAATCAGTCATATCCTGTGACATTAGAAATAATATTTTATTTGGGCTTCCTTATTGCTTATGCTGTCAAATCACCGATTATAACCCTACATACATGGTTACCAGATACCCATGGAGAAGCACATTACAATACATGTATGCTTCTAGCGGGAATCTTATTAAAAATGGGAGCATATGGATTGATTCGTATCAATATGGAACTATTACCACATGCTCATTCTATATTTTCTCCCTGGTTAGTGATAGTGGGGACAATACAAATAATTTATGCAGCTTCAACCTCGCTTGGTCAACGCAATCAAAAAAAAGAATAGCTTATTCTTCTGTATTGCATATGGGTTTCATAATTATAGGAATTGTTTCTATAACCGACATGGGACTCAACGGAGCCATTTTACAAATACTCTCTCAAGGATTTATTGGTGCTGCACTTTTTTTCTTGGTAGGAATGAGTTGTGATAGAATACGTCTGGTTTATCTCGACGAAATGAGGGGAATATCCATTCAGTGCCAAAAATATTTACCATGTTTAGTAGTTTCTCGATGGCTTCTCTTGCATTGCCGGGAATGAGTGGTTTTGTTGCGGAGTTAGTAGTATATTTTAGACTAATTACCAGTCCAAAATATCTTTTAATGCCAAAAATATTAATTACCCTTGTAATGGCAATTGGAATGATATTAACTCCTACTTATTTATTATCTATGTTACGTCAAATGTTCTATGGATACAATTTTTTCAATGTTCTAAACTCAAATTTCGTGGATTCTGGACCACGAGAACTATTTGTTTCAATCTGTATCCTTTTACCCGTAATAGGAATTGGTATTTATCCCGATTTCGCTCTTTCTTTATCAGTTGACAAGATAAAAGCTATACTATCTAATTATTTTCATAGACAGTTTTTTTTTCTTAATGAGATAGAAAGTCTTATATTAATTATAATATTTTTGAAACTATTCGCTGTATAATGAAAAAATAATAATAAAGTGAATTAGAAAGACGTATCCCGAGTTTTTAGGAACTGTTTGAATTAAGATTCAAACAGTTCCTAAAAACTCACATAAATTTTCGTTATATACCTTTTATTTATTCCGCATTTTACTTATTCCGCATGGAATTTCTACAATTTAATTAGATGTTATGTGAATGAACCATAACTATGTAGATCTATTTCTAATAGATTGATCCCAAAATAGCATATCCAAATTATAAGAAATCCTATAGAAGCTACAAGTGCCGAATTTGTACCGTGTAAACTTCGATTTGTTATAGTATGTGTATAAATTGCGAATATGGTCCAAGTAATAAATGCCCAAGTTTCCTTGGGGTCCCAATTCCAATAAGAGCCCCATGCTTCGTTAGCCCATACTGCTCCAGAAAGAATACCTATGGATAAAAAAGTAAACCCTAAACTAATAACAGATAACTCCAATAATCCAAACGCTGAATTAATTGATATTTATAATAATTTGGAAATGAAAGAAAAGAAGTGCTTTTAAAAACACTTCTTTTTTCGTTCAAGTATTCAATCTTCCAAATTAAAAATGACTTAATTAATATTAAAAAAAATTGCTTCTAAAAAAAATATCGATATTTTTTCGAAATGTAATGATTAAAAAAGCGACTGATAATAACGAACCACATAAAAGAGCCGCATAGCTCAATAACATCATACTTACATGCATCATTAACCACTGAGATTGTACAGCAGGTACTAATGTTGCTGATTGACGCATTTTACTTGAAAGACCAGATGTAGCGAAACCATGAGTAAAAATGGCACTTGGCGCGGTTATTGTGCTTAAATCATTTTTATGATTCCATAGCTTGGAAACCATATGAATAATGGAAAAACTCCATGAGAGGAAGATCAATGATTCGTATAAATTACTTAATGGAAAATATCTCGAAGAAATCCAACGAATAACTAATAATCCTGTTAGAGAAAAAAAAGTAGCTAACATTCCTTTTTCCAACGAATGGCATAATTCGATGATTTCGTGAACTGATAGAATCATCAAATGAATCGCAATCACAATTGAAATGATCGAAAAAGAGAGATGAGTTAATATATGTTCTAAAGTCGCAAATATCATACATAAAAAGGGTCTCATTACAGAATTGAAATTAGGAATTAAATACATTATAAGGTCCATTGTATCCCTTTTAGAGTATGCCTCCACTCGGACTCGAACCGAGATGCTCTAGCACTGCTTCCTAAGAGCAGCGTGTCTACCAATTTCACCATAGCGGCATAAAGATCAATAACTGTTTTAGTTCTCACACAAGTCCCATGACTGACCTGGAGTTTATTGTTTTGACCTAAACTCTGGGTGCCCCTATTTTGACACGGGCAGCTAGTAGTTTTGGTTTTGCAGATTTATATTCACAGGATCCTGGTTTACAGCTGGAATGATATCCGGAAAGCTTTGTATACGTAAATCTCTTCTAGTTGTGTATTGTATTATTTTCCGCTGCCATACTATGTATTTAAATGTAATTTAAATCTCTGATATTTCTGTGTAATATTCATTTATACTCTGAATATTCTTGTAATCTGATGCATTGTTGTAATATACACTGAAATGTTCTTCCGTCTGCGTTTTGTTGTGGCTTGTTCTCGAACTATCCGCGCTTTCCTCACCGGGGAAGCTACGGGTTTTTACAAGCGGCTTACTTGAAATGATAATAGTCAATTCCTATTGAATCGTCTAGATGTAGATTCTAGAATCCGATATAGTTATCCTTTAGGAAATGGATGAATAAGGGTTCTTTTAAACCCTTTTGTTTTGTTTAAACTAAAGTATTATTTTCATTTTTAATGACACTTAAAAAACTTAGAAAGATCTTTTTTATAAAAAATTAATATAAATTAAATAAATAGGATGATTTTATACATATCAAAATATGATTACTAAATTTAATAAATTAAATTAGAAATTTAAAGACTTATTTTCTAAAAATCTTGTTTTTAACCTACTTTTTAATGTATTTGGTGGAATTCAATTAATTATTCTAATTATATATTATATATATAGAATATATATATAATAATTATATTAATATTTGTTGTTTGTTATGTACATAATTTAAATATAGAATAGTACTTAGTAAACAAAACAAATTTCATTTGATCTTGAGATAGACATAGTAAAACAGTTTTAATATTCATTATAATTACATTTTATTTCTTTTCCCAGTAGAAGTAGATTTCTTTTCCCAGTAGAAGTAGAAATTTTTTTCCATTAGGAAAAGAAATAAAATAATACATAATACTTAGAACCAAACTAGCAGACAGATAAGTTAATATTTGACATAAAATTGCTGCTAGTTCTAACTGATCTTGAGGAGTTAAATAAATACATAAGTTAATGAAAAATTTGCTTATTCTATATATAGAAAAGTTCTTAAAATCACGGAAAAAAAATTATTCCAAGATTTTCTTATTTGTTTGCCGAACAAAAAAATATTTGAATTTCCCATAGAAACTGACTTTGCTAAAGAAAAGGCTTTTATTGCAACTAAATTTCCCCTTTTCTTCCAAATATTTCTACGAATACGTTTTTTTGATACAGAAGTACGTATTTTTGGAACTGCCATAAAAAAAGAGTTCTTCCTTTTTATTGTTGTATGTGAAAGACATGTATTGATCAATATGGATCGTTTTTTTAGTTTTAGTCATTTTTTATATTATATTTAATTTCGTCGATAATCTTTTTTTTTTTTTTAACAATACAAAATGTTTATATATACATGTATGTTCCATATATAATAAACTACGAAAAAATGGAAGAAAAATAAAAAAAAAGGATTTTATAATAGTTAATATGTTAAACAAGATATTCCGTTGGGAAGAAAATGAACTTTCATTTTACGTTTTTTTTTATTTTATTAGTTCTAGTTCTAGAATATAAGAAGTAAGGATTTTTATAATTTATAAAATTTCTGATATTTTCTTATCTTATTGAATTTCAATCCAATCGATTTCATAAAAAATATAATTTAGGTAATAAAAAAAAATTACTAGAAGAATTAGTTGATTTACTGATGCAAACTATATATCCATATCCATATTCTACTGATATCGGTATAGTTATTTTTGCTTACTTTTCTTACTTTTTCTTTGCTTACTATAGTATATGATATGGTTATATATTACTGGAATACAATTCTAGTCTAGTGGCCAAAAAAATTTTAATATTTTAAAAAAAATCTTTTTTTACTTTAAAAATGAATAATATTTCAGTTAAAAAATTACTCTATATCGAGTTCTTTGGGCAAAGCATTTTAGCAACAATTTATAACTTTTTCAAATTTTTTAAATATCCAAAAAATAAATAAGAAAAATGTAAAATTAAGAATATTTAAGGTTTTATATATATATATATATTTTCATTTTTTTATTGTTTTCTTCAAAAACAATAAAAATTGGTGAATCAGAAATAATTATAAAAAAAAACGAAAATTTATGTTTTTTTTATGGAACATACATATGAATATGCATGGATAGTACCTTTTCTTCCATTTCCTATTACTATGTTAATAGGATTTGGACTTCTACTTATTCCTGCAGCAACAAAAAATATTCGGCGTATGTGGGCATTTCCGAGTGTTTTGATGCTAACTATAGCTATGGTATTTTCTGTTAATCTTTCTATTCAGCAAATAAACGAAAATTTTATCTATCAATATCTATGGTTTTGGACTGTCAATAATGATTTTTCTTTAGAGTTCGGACACTTGATTGATTTGCTTACTTCTATTACGCCAATATTAGTTACTACTGTTGGAATCATGGTTCTTATTTATAGTGATAATTATATGTCTCATGATCGAGGATATTTGAGATTTTTTGCTTATATGATTTTTTTCAATACTTCTATGTTGGGATTAGTTACTAGTTCGAATTTAATAAAAATTTATATTTTTTGGGAACTTGTAGGAATGTGTTCCTATTTATTAATAGGTTTTTGGTTCACACAACCAATTGCAGCAAGTGCTTGTCAAAAAGCTTTTGTAACCAATCGTATAGGGGATTTTGGTTTATTATTAGGAATTTTAGGATTTTATTGGATAACGGGTAGTTTAGAATTTCGAGATTTGTTCGAAATAGTTACTAAATTAATTCATAATAATGGAGTAAATTCTTTATTTATTACTGTTTGTGCTTCTTTTTTATTCCTCGGCGTAGTTACTAAATCTGCACAATTCCCCCTTCATATATGGTTACCTGATGCTATGGAAGGATCCACTCCTATTTCGGCTCTTATACATGCTGCTACTATGGTAGCAGCAGGAATTTTTCTTGTAGCTCGTTTGCTTCCTCTTTTCATAGTCATACCTTACATAATGAATCTTATTTCCTTCAATTAGGTTATATTATATTAGCTCTGGGTATAGGTTCTTATAGGGCTGCTTTATTCCATTTAATCACTCATGCATATTCGAAAGTTTTATCATTTTTAGGATCTGGATCCATTATTCATTCAATGGAATCCATTGTTGGATTTTCACCAGATAAAAGTCAAAATATGGTTCTTATGGGAGGGTTAACAAAATATATTCCAATTACAAGAATTACTTTCTTATTAGGTACACTTTCTCTTTGTGGTATTCCACCTCTTGCTTGTTTTTGGTCGAAAGATGAAATTCTTAATGATAGTTTGTTATATTCGCCAATTTTCGCAATAATTGCTTCATTTACAGCAGGTTTCACTGCATTTTACATGTTTCGAATGTATTTACTTACCTTTGATGGACATTTGCGTATTCATTTTCAAAATTACAGTAGCGCTCAAAATATTTCTTTCTATTAAATATCCTTATGGGGAAAAGAAGTACCCACCAGTACATGTAACCCAGCGGATAAAGTACATTACATAGTACATTTTAGGGATTGGCGACTTACCCATTCAGTGACTTTGGCACTGGACGTTCCCAAAATGGGTACTATCGGGTCAGGTGAATTAGAGAATAGACAAACGCCTGTTGACATTCCAGCTTTCCTTCTCTTTTCAGGGCCTATCCGAAAGAGAATCCAGTACCTCTTGGTCGTAAATAGGACGAACCACCTCCATGGATATCTTTGCTTTGGAACAAAACAATTCGAATTAGGATCGGTCAACCGGAATATGTATTATCCATATGGGAGATCTTCCAATTGAGAAGATCCATCGACCTGAGACGAAGAGAAAGGTCTATCTATTTTCTTTAGTTATTCAGTTAAACCAATGATTCATTATTGGAGCAGATAGCAACAATCGTTTCATCGGACATGCGTATTTTTCCTTTTCCGACGGATTTCCATGGTTTCATTAATGGAAATTTTTTGATGTAGTGAGTAATAGGCTCTGGTTGTTCACCGTTCAAGAATTCTTGTTTAGGCAGTTCATATCATCCATACATAGTGTTTTGATCTAAGATTTCAGTTCTTCCATGCTTCAGCAGTAGCATATTGCTCCATGGAGCTAAGGTCCAAAATATGGAATAAACAAGTGTTTCCACGACTCTACCACCCGGCCAATTCTGTTCCAATTAATCCCCTTTTTATGGCCACATATCTTTACGGCTAAGGAATGGGAAATCTGTCCCCTGTTACATGAATCAAATATTTCATTTCATCCGGGAAAAGCCATCTCTTTCTCCATAATGCCTTTGCCATTTGATCCAATAGCGTTCCGTTAGATAGGAAGATATTTGACAAATACTGATAACTCTCGGATGGAGTATTAGAACGGAAAGATCCATTAGGTAATGAACTATTGGTTCTAAGCCATCTCTGATGATGAATCAACAATTCGAAGTGCTTTTCTTGCGTATTCTTGATGAACCAGTGTCTAGATATAGATGTAGAAGAATTTGTTTGGGAAGTAATGAGCCCCTTTGACATCTCTTCATCTGCAAAGAATTCTCGACGTGAAAACATAGAGACAAAGGGTTGATCTTTGAATAGGAAAATGAATGGATCTGCAGGGTCCCAAATGAATTGGCTTATTCGAAAAAAGCCTTGTTCTTCAGACGATCTATCTCTTGTCTGGTACTACATGGTTCCACTCTGCAAGAACTCCGACTCATTCTGTTGAAGCTCATCCTTTTTATGATAAATGATCCGCTTGCCCCGAAATGACCCGGCCCAAAAGGGAAATCCCAATTCAGTGGACCTTTCGATACAATCAAATAGATTGCCACAAGGGTGCCATATTCTAGGAGCCCAAACTATGTGATTGAATAAATCCTCCTCTATCTGTTGCGGGTCGAGGGCTCCTTCCCCTTCTTTAAACTCCGATTCGTATTTTTCATAGAAAAATCTCTGATCAACGATAGAAAAAGATCCATTTTGCATCATATCTAACGGATTCCTTGGTTCGGACCGAAGAAGTAATGTCACTCGATTATTATAAAACTGACTGCAATCCTTTTCTGTCCATGAGGATCCCGCCAGAGCGCCTTCTACTTCTAATAGGCCACGAACAAGATCAGAAGCATTCTCAACGAATCCATAAGATGTGATCCTATTTTTTCATCGGATCCGGGTCTGGGTGAAGACCAAAGAACTTGAGCGACCAATCCGGCAGAACAACTCAAAAGATAAAGAAGTATCGTTAATTTCTTCATGCTCGTTCCGAGTTTGAAGTACCCTTTGTACAAATAGGAATCTCCTTCCTTACACGATTTCTTCTTCATATAGATAGATATAGGATCTATGGGGCAATTACTTAGAAGTACATTTTGTGCAACAGCCCTTCCTATCTGATAGAAAAAACCCCATGATCCTGAACCGATCTTACCTGGGATCGCAAATTCCAAGTTTGTCTATGAAGAGCGGATCTAATTGTATTAGTTTCTATAATTGATTTCTTCTGTGTAATACTAATTGATAGGGCCTCATTGATAAGTGCTACAAGATCTCGTGCATTAGAACCCATGGTTATGGACCCGAATCCGTTAGTATGGAACATTTCTTTTCCAAGTGAAATCCCCTAGTATGTGAAAGAATGAAAAAGTGCTTTTGTTGTTGTGGAATAAGAAGCCTTTGTATCTTAATGCATGTATTTAATTTATTCGGAGCTATTAGAGCAGGATCCACTTTTTGGGGAATATGAGTCGAAGCAATAACAAGAATATTTCTAGTGGAACATCTTTCATAATCCCTGGAGAGATAGTTCTCTAGTAGACCGAGGGATAAGTAATTCGGCTCATTCACATACAGATCATGAATGTTTGGAATCCATATTATGCAAGGAGACATTGCTTTTGCTAATTGGAATTGAAGGGTGATATCAAATCGGTCTATTTTCGGCGTCATATACATAGTTAGCAGATTCGTCATAGTTAGCAGCTCCGTATCAAGGTCATCATCAATATCGTCACTATCATCAATATGGATATCGTCACTATCATCAATATCGATATCATCAATAAGATACTCTTTAGGCTTGACATCCAGGAACTTGTTCGAAAATACCGTAATGAAAGGAACATAGGAGTTTGCCGCTAGGGTTTTGACCAAACAGGATCATCCAGTTCCTATAGAACCCATCACTAAAATACCCCTAGAAGGGGATAGGGCTAAGCGGAGCGAAAAGGGTTTTCCATAAGATGGGAAATGAAAACTATTAGCCCCACACGAGGTTTGTGAATAAGTGATTGTCTGATAATGAGCAAGGAATATCCGTGTTTCTGCTAAACAGAATCTATTGAACTCATAATTCATTAGATACTTTTTCTGAATGTCAACTAAGTATCGTAAGTAAATTGATCCCGGTTGTTCAATCATTTGATAACCCGAGTCATTCTTTGATAAAAGATCACTATGAGTCAGACTCAATAGAATTTGATCAATCCTTTTTTCTGTCATTAAGGTGGAGAACTGAACCAAGAATTCTCTTTCATCATCATCAATCGAATCACTTTTCGCGACCCAGGATTCCATTTTATCATCAATCCAATCACTATTCACATTTTTTCTTTTTCTTATCAATGAATAGATCTCTTTACTTGTACGACTTAGATGTCTTGTATTTCTCGAAAAAGTGATTCGATTGATGGAATTTGGTATGATACTTATGAGATCGATGAGATTTATATTAAAATATTTCTTCTTATAACATATTGATTTGACCCCATAAGTGGGACCACCACCCCATGTTACCACCATAAGCAAAACCCCGTATCTCTTCCAGAGAATCTCCTAATTGTTCCAGAGCAACTAGAAAGAGATTCTTTAACCAAAAGGAATTCAGTTCAGATGTAGGATACCTATCCAGAAGTTTTCGCAACTCAATCATGTATGATGGAATCATCAAAGATTTTATCTTTTCTAACTCTGTCTGTAACTCACTAGAGGCTCGGGAAAAAAAGAGAAGATGGATACGAACGAGATATCCAGCAACAAGAAGAAGGAAAAGGATTGAATGGAGGAACTCCCAAGCATTTCTTGATCTCAAATGTGCCCATATCAATGGAACGGGTGACTTATTATTTCGATGAATCATTTCTTCGGATAGAAGAAGATTTTGTAAACACTTATTCGAAATCTCACTTATCAGAGTCCATTGTGGAAGAATCCTCTGAGGAATTGGCCATGATATATCTGATCCATACATAATATCATGAAAAATGGATACAAATTTTTGACTGCTACTTAGCATTGGCAATGGGTCTGAAAAAGTATCTACATGGGCGAAATTTAGATATTTGCACCCTGTCGAAGTAAGGAACCATGGCATATATGTTTGGAACAGATTCCATTTTGAGAGATTTGAAAAAGCACTATCTCATTGAAAGGTTCCATACATCTGCCCTTTCTCAACGTATTTCTTTAGACAAAGACTCCGTTTTTTCCTCTTTCCGGATGTAAATATTTCTCAGAACATGGAGTGTGAATCAAACCCATGTTTGAATTGAAACTAAGATACTGATGCAAGTTCTTCCCTTCTGAATCAGATAGATTCATATCTGAAAGAGGCCGACAATAAGTTCTTTCAAAATTGACAATTCGTTCCTCTCTTAGAAATGTTGCAGAAATGTCTGCGATCGAGTAAATAGCTCTACGAACGACCAGATCGGATCGAATTGGAAAATGGAAAGATTTGTACAAGTTATACGTTTCATCACCACTTTGTAGAAAATCGTTAGGTATGAATATATCAGATACTTGTGACCCGATTGGTGAAATAGTCTCTCTCTCCAAAAAAATATGTTTTTTTTACTGACGCACAAAGAAAATATTTTGTTGCGAATGAACAAGATATTGAGGAATTGTCCATATGTAAGATCATCATTATGGATACGGGTCTTTTCCACAGAAAAAGGGAATGTTTTGTTACAATAGAACCAGAAGTGATGTGGATCATTCAAGAATCGAAGTCGATTTGCTTTATAAAAAGACGATACCAACGAACTTCTATGAAATGGTTTCACGGGATTCAGCCAATTGTCTCGATCGTGGGATATCATTGAGAAATAGGAATCTGTGCTATCTAAGAATTGTCCGCAATTGTTTCTAGTATGGAATGAGTCAATCATCCACTTTGGTATCTTTTTGAACAAAAATGGTAATATTATTCCTTCATTTATCAAGAATTTCAGTCTTTGGGAAGTATCACGATCATCCAATAAGAAGGGTTTCAATTTATTCAAATGAACGATTTGAACACCTATTGATTCTAACAACTGATTGCAGGGTTGATCATTCGGACTTTTCAATTCATAGATGTGGATCTCGGACCTATGAATGGGGGTATTCCCGATACTCACAAAGAAAAAGGGAAGTGATTTGGACAAAAAGGGAATTGACTTGGACAAAAAGAGAAGTGACCTGGACAAAAAGAAACGAAGTGACTTACACAAATCTTGTTTGTCGATAGCCTCAGACCAATCAATCGAATATTGACTCATACGTAATCGATCGAACACTACTTGAAAATGGTTCTTCTGTTCAGAAACGAAATGTTCCAAATGTTCCTGTAAATTCTTGCTCCCATTGGACCATTTGTATCTATATGCATCAGGATCCCGATTCATGGATCTCTCGGTTCGAGAAATAAGAGGATCAAACCATTTCTTTTGAGTCTCTTTCAAATTCAATAAATGTTGGTTGATCGTATATTTCATTATACTTATATGATTCAGAGTATCATTTCCAATTTGATCCCTTTGAATTCCGTATTCGAAGTTGCGATTGTATCTATTCATTAAAAACAATCGATTCGATACATTTCTTATGTACCCATAAATGCTATATTGGGGTTTGAATCAGATTTCGTATCAATCTATATTGATTGACTGCCTCCATGATGTTGTTGCTAGCAAATACTGCTTTTTTTAGTTTTGGATCTTCCAAATCATTTCCGTAGTGGATCCGGACCAATTTTTTTTATCCTTCGATAAAAAGATTCATTCTCCTCATAAAAAAGGAGGTAGAACCAACAAAGAATTCTTTTTTGATTCATCTCTGGAATTGAATACCTCATTCAAGAATTTTTTGATCCAACACGTAGGAATCAATAGAAAAGGCAAATCCACTATGATACACCAGATCCGGCTCGGTTATTGATAGAGTGAATAGATCTGCCATTTCATGAAATCTCTCTTCTGATTCAAAATCGTGGTGTAACGTGTATCCCCCTTTGTTATGGTTATGGAATAGATGAAATAAATCCAAAAATGGATTTTTTTTTTTCAAGAATGAAATCTTATTGGAATGGTCCATATCTGGTTCATCCTTCGGAACCATATCACATCCCGGATCTGATGAAATAGGATGAATTGAGACGGTATTTTGTAAATACGTAATTATCTTGAATATATCAACCATTTCTTTAATTTTCGATTGCCTGGAAGGGATAAAAGAAACATCTTGTTTTTTCTTCAAAAATTTCTGATCTCTAGTGGACCTCTCAGTAGGATTCGAACCCAGATGAAGTTCTGACTATCTGTCAGAGAAAAAAGAACGAATTGATCTTGTAGGATTCCCAAGAAATTCTTCGATTTCTTTCGTAAGCCTCACGTTTCATGAATAGCCGGGACATTGAGGAAGATCCAAAAAGGCATTTCTGGAATCGATCTGATTCTACCTCTGTTCGTTCCGTTTGAAGAAAGGAAGGATCCCAAAGAATCGATCTTTCTTTTAGTTGCTGAATCTCTGTTTGATCGATCAATGTGTGATATTCTGAATCCTCATTTCTAATCGAATCGAAATGATCTCTGGATTGATCAGAGGATCCTTTCGATTGGCTAGAATCCGTTACTTGAACGAAAATATATCTTGTGGAATCATATTGAATATTTGACAATACATTCCGTACCCTGCTAAAAAACTAGTCCTTGTTTACCAACCACACATTGTCTAACCAAATCAAATTCTCTCTCGATACGTTCATCAAAAAATCCGATTTGTGCTGATTCTTCCCCCAACTAACAAAGAGATATTGGCAGAATTGCCACATATGAAATTGAGCACAATTTTGCAAAGAAATACCCCACTTGTTTCTCGAGAAGAGATGGGAAACGTGCTCAATATCATTTGATTGAATAGTTGCCTCAGCTCCTTGTTGTTTGAAGAAACCCTCCCCTTCAATTGGTCTTTTTTCACGAAAAGCAGACATGAGATAACAAATCAAGTCTTTCCCTAAGATTTCGAATAGCTGTCCCGAATTCAAGTTGATTATGTTTCGCTTCTTCCTCGGAGAAAGACGATCAAACAATTCCCAATCATGGTCCTTACGGATCGGATCATCCGTATAGGATAAAAAAAGAAACTCCAGATATTTGCTATTTCAAAAACGTACATGAGACCTTAGCTTCATATGGCTCCTCTATGATCACAAATAAATGCAAGTACTTGTTTGGTATTATTGTAATTTTGAAATTCTAATACCGGGAAGTTCAATATTAGACCAACGAAATTCCGTCTACTAGAATAAAAAAGAGCTTCCGAATTGATCTTTTCCATTAAAATTTTAATTTATCTTTATTCGGTAATAAATTAATCCTCAAATAAAATACTCGTTATATCAATAAATTGGGTTTTATCAATAACTCTAAAGAAAGAATTAGTTAGAAAGAATTGATCATTAATTCCAAATTTATGATTAAGAATTCCGTGTATGTATTATAGTTGATACGAATATTGAATGGGCAAAATAAATAGGAAATATTTCTTTTGCTCCTATCCTATTCTTCTTTCTCAGAGGAAGGGAGGTACTCTGAAAAAAATAAAAAAAAATAAAGGATTAATTCGTTTTTTATAGTCATTTCTTTAATTAGTGAATAGGAGCATACTCGAGATCGGAATCATGGAGAAGTACTACTTAGTCATTTCTACCAACTTAAAGTCCTCATTATGATTCGTTTTATCCAAAGCTTTATCCAAAAAAGTCTTTTTTTATCTTAAATTATCTCCATTACGAATCTTTTGTGTACCTTGGTGTTCCTAACTGTCCACTGATTTTTTATTAATCTCCAGTATGGTAATAAATATAAGACAGTAGTAGAAACCCCATACGGGTGATCTTTTGTACACACTTCAAGATATGATAATTGGTCAAAGAATCTTAACCTTTGGGTAAACAGTTTATACTGCTTATGTTTCTATTCTCGTACATAGGGAATGAGATTTAATCTTCTTACTGCAAATTTATAAGCAGTTTGCTTTTACTCATCTAACTATCTAGTTTAATTCATTAACCCTAATGATAAATAAATAAAAATATCCATTGAATATAATGTATTAAATTTCTTTATTCTATTCCTAGTTCTAGAAAAGAGGGAAAATAGTAATGTTCTGCTGAATCACACGTAGAGATATTGATAACACACATAGAGTTAATGGTATTTCATAGCTGATAGATTGAGCAGCAGCCCGTAGACCATCTGAAAAAGAATATTTATTATTCGACCCATATCCTGACATAAGAAGTCCAATAGGGGCAATACTTGAAATGGAGATCCATAAAAAACGCCTATACTAAGATCGGCCAAAACAAGGTGATATCCAAAAGTAATTACTAAATAACTTAGTAGAACAGATATGACCGCTATAGAGGGTCCCACACTGAACAAACGAATATCCCCTCTAGATGGGAGGAAATCCTCTTTAAAAACTAATTTGGTTCCATCTGCTATAGCTTGAAGAATTCCCAATGGACCGACATATTCAGGCCCAATGCGTTGTTGTATTGCTGCAGATATTTCTCTTTCTAACCACACAATTACTAGTACCCCTATTGTTATTCCCAATATAAGGGTGAAAATAAGAACAAAGATCGATATGAGTTCATAAACTTTTAAAGATTCCGATCTAGAAAAAGAATTTATATCTTGTATTTCCATTTCTGTCATATTAATTATCATTTCAACGATCAACTTCTCCCATAATGATATCTATACTACCTAATATCATCATGATATCTGCCAATTTCATTCATTTAACTAGTTGTGGGAGAATTTGCAAATTGATAAAACCGGGTGGACGAATTTTCCATCTCCAAGGGAAAATGCTATTATCTCCTATCAAATAAATTCCTAATTCCCCTTTTGGGGCATCTACTCTCACACAAAGTTCTTGCTTCGACAATTCAAAATCGGGCGAAAGCTTTTTAGTAATAAATCTACATTCAAAATTATTCCATTCAGAATTTTTTGCTTTATCAAAATGTCGGACTTCTAAATTCTCATAAGGTCCTCCAGGAATTCCTTCTAGAGCCTGTTGAATAATTTTTATAGATTCCTCCATTTCACCGATTCGTACTAAATAACGGGCTAGTAAATCTCTTTCTTTTTGCCATTGGACTTCCCAATCAAATTTATTGTAACACTCATAACTATCAACTTTACGAAGATCAAAGAAAAATGTATTCAAGTTGGAAATGAGAGATATTTTGTTACACCATCGAGAATTTTTTTTTCTTGTAGCCCAAAGAATTTCCATGACACATTAGAAAATTCATTTACGCGATTTCATAATTCCTAAGCAGATATTTTTTCTTTTTCCTTTCTAGTTTTGTTAAATTAAATAAAAAAATGAATTAAATAATAAATAAAAATTACGGACTATGTATCAATGGTCAACCTCGTTATAAGGTTCTGTAGGAACAATTAGTTAGTTCTAAAACAAAAGAGAAAGCGCGGGAAAAATGACAAGAATGCATTGGAACATACATTTGGAAGAGAAGATGGAGTCGGGAGTTCGTTTTGATCATGGTACTAAGAAATGGAATCCTAGAATGGCCTCTTATATTTCTGCAAAGCGTAAAGGTATATATATTACAAATCTTACTAGAACTGCTCGTTTTTTATCAGAAGCCTGTGATTTTGTTTTTGATGCAGCAAGTTAAGGAAAACCTTTTTAATAGTTGGTACCAAAAATAAAGCAGGGGATTTAGCAGTCTCAGCTGCAACAAAGGCTCGATGTTATTATGTTAATAAAAAATGGCTCGGTGGTATGTTAACGAATTGGTCCACTACAGAAACGAGACTTCATAAGTTCAGAGACTTAACAAGAGAACAAAACATAGGGAAACTCAGCCGTCTCCCTAAAAGAGATGCAGCAATGTTGAAGAGAAAATTATTGACTTTCCAAACATATACGGGTGGGATCAAATATCTGACTGGGTTGTCCGATATTGTAATCATCGTTGATCAGCAAAAAGCATATACAACTCTTCGAGAATGTGTCATTTTAGGAATTCCAACAATTTGCTTAATCGATACAAATTGTGACCCGGATCTTGCAGATATTTCGATTCCAATCAACGATGACGTTATAGCTTCAATCCGATTGATTCTTAACAAATTAGTATCCGGAATTTGTCAGGGTTGTTCTAGCTATATAAGAAGTCATTGATTATGATTATGTTATGATTATGAATAATAAGATTAGTTAATTATTTTGATTTCTTAGATTGGTTACTTATCTTGTCTTGCATTTTTAAAAATAGATAAAATGGGATATTATGTTATGTGATTTCTTGGTATTTTAAATATATGATTAATGATGAAAGTAGATAAGTTGAAAAAGAGATGGTTGAATTAAAATAATTTTTTTTATTTCAGTTTTATTTCTGTCAGAGGGCAATATGAATGTTATACCATGTTCAATTAAAACACTCAAAGGATTCTACGATATATCAGGTATAGAAGTAGGCCAACATTTATATTGGCAAATAGGAGGTTTACAAATTCATGCTCAAGTACTTATCACTTCTTGGGTAGTAATTGCTATCTTATTAGGGTCAGTTATCATAATTGTTCGGAATCCACAAACTATTCCTACCGACGGGCAGAATTTCTTTGAATATATTCTTGAATTTATTCGAGACTTGAGTAAAACACAGATTGGAGAAGAATATGGGCCTTGGGTTCCCTTTATTGGAACCATGTTCTTATTTATTTTTATTTCTAATTGATCTGGAGCTCTTTTACCTTGGAAAATCATACAGTTACCTCATGGAGAGTTGGATGCCCCCGCGAATGATATAAATACTACTGTTGCCTTAGCATTACTCACGTCCGTGGCATATTTTTATGCGGGTCTTACCAAAAAAGGATTGGCTTATCTTGGAAAATACATTCAACCAACTACAATCCTTTTACCAATTAACATCCTAGAAGATTTCAAAAAACCTTTATCTCTGAGTTTTTGACTTTTCGGAAATATATTGGCGGATGAATTAGTAGTTGTTGTTCTTGTTTCTTTAGTACCTTCAATAGTTCCTATTCCTGTCATGTTTCTTAGATTATTTACAAGCGGTATTCAAGCTCTCATTTTTGCAACTTTAGTCGTGGCTTATATAGGGGAATCCATGGAGGGTCATCATTGATTAGTTTTCAAAAAAGTCTTCTTTTTTTAAGCTTACCCCGACTGAGGCATTGCATGGTTCAGTAAAATATACTTGGTTCGGTAACATATACATATATAGATAGAAATAAGAAATCCATATGTATATATGACTAGAGTTCTAAGAGGAAAGATAGACGATATTACGAAGGATGGGTTAGGGAGATCATACTAGATATATGTCTATATGTAATGTCTATAAATCCAGCTACAGTTCCTGTATATTTTTCGACGAATTACTCTAGAATCTGATTAAAAAAAAATGCGAGCGGTTTCCGTTATGAAAGAAACAAATGTATATGTGATAGTATATATATATATATATTAGTTATATAGGGTTTATCCCTATATTTTTTTTGAAGTTTTAGTTACTTCGATTCGATATTTTTTAGTGATCAAATAAGGTTGATTGTATCATTAACCTTTTATTTGTGCGGGGAACCTATCATCATGAATCCACTGATTTCTGCCGCTTCCGTTATTGCTGCTGGATTGGTCGTAGGGCTTGCTTCTATTGGACCTGGAGTTGGTCAAGGTACTGCTACAGGACAAGCCGTAGAAGGTATTGCGAGACAACCAGAAGCAGAAGGAAAAGTAAGAGGCACCTTATTGCTTAGTATAGCTTTTATGGAAGCTTTAACCATTTATGGGCTCTTTGTGGCATTATCACTTTTATTTGCAAATCCTTTTGTTTAATTTCATCCTAGAACGAAAATGTAAAAAAGTGCATTACACACTTTTTCTTATTTTATTAATTCATTGCGGTTTGCTTCTGTAAATTATATCACTACTTCATTCCTACATTTATGTATTTGTTGGAACAATACCCTAGGAAAGACTGATTTGAGGAAGACGAATTAGTGGATTTTCCCGCTTTATTCCTTCCCTTCCTTCGGTTAGTACAGCGGAATTTTTACTTTTTAGGAAGTGTTGGAACATGGGAACTGTTTTGCAATTTCTACAAGATCTAGAACCCAACTTAATAAGTATCTTATCGGAAACTTAAAACAAAGAAAAAAATTAAGAAAAAGAAATCAATCAAAAAAGGGCGATTCAAGTGATACAAAAAGAACTTTGTTCTTTGTTAGTCCTATCTATAAGAGGAGAGCATATGAAAAATGTAACCGATTCTTTCGTTTCCTTAGGCCACTGGCCATCTACCGGGAGTTTCAGGTTTAATACTCTTAAGATGGTTGCGTTAGTAAGCACACTGAAATTTGTGCCTGTGTTGGTGTAAACTATTGTGGAATGTGAAGTGTCGTGCATGTCAATGCAATTACAATAAAATATTTTGGAATGCGACGACGGTTCAAGTTTGATAAACTTGAACCATCATCGTCACTGACCAAGATTAGTGAATTTGCGTTCGAGTCGCGATTACATCACGATTGGGTTGAATGTTGAGTCGCGGGATTGGCAATTCATTCATATGTCCATGGTACGAGTTTATGCTATAATCCTATGTGCATGTCCGAGTTTTCAATCCAAGGGGTTTCTGTATGTTAAGGTATTTCGTTGACACGTTTGATTTCAAGTTCAACCCGATCGTGTGATGTTGCAGAGCGATTTTGATTCCCAAATTCAAAAAATGAAGGCCAAAAAATGTCTAATTGTCGGGATACGAAATTCCATATTTTGTATCCAATGACACTAACTTTTTTCGTCTTTCGTTTTTTACTTATCCATGTCCTCTCCCTTTCCTTTTTCGTATCCCACATGATCTCTCCTTCTTCACCTTCCACATTTACTAATCCCCTAGGGATACAAAAAACGAAGGCTCCCTCGGGATACGAAATTTAGTTCATATACCCACACTTCAACCATTTTCTCCATCGCGGGCTTTCCACCGAGTTTGGTATTCACTAACTGTTCAATTTTCGGACTTCCATCAACTCTCATTCCTTGAATTCCCTCAAGCTACTACCACCTTGATGGACATGTCTATTGACCAAAGGCCACCAGCCGCACTTCTCCTCCTCACCATCACATCGGCAACAACAAAACTCCTGTGAACTAACCCATAAATTCGTGCAATAAGGATCGATACCCACCGGCCTCAATTTGGGGGAACGTATTAAAGGGATTTTAATGGTCTGCATAAACTGAAATGTAAGCGAAAGATGGAGGAAGAAGAGTAATGTTGGGGATTCAAAGTTTGGAGTTACATCAAATTTCCAAGCCCAAAAGTATGAAAATGGAAAACATGAGGGGGGGTTTAGTATTTGATATTTGTAGGGGAGAGTTGATTCCAGAAGAACTTAGGTACTAAGTCCTCGGATCGGTACCAATCCCTATAAAAAAAGAGAAAGGGAGGGAGGACAAAATATGGAGCACTCGACAATTCCGTGATCGGTGAAACTTCTTATCTTCAAGCGCGACTACGATCACGCGTACAAGTCTTCGAAACTTCGATAGTCAAAACTAGCCCGACACGCTAACCGATCATGTACTCACAATTTTGAGTAATCCAAGAATAGTCGCCAAGCAATCAAGTTCTCAGTTCGACAAAGCTTTCGAAAACTAACTCGCGCGATCGTATACCCAAACTTTAACTTTCCAATTATATTTATTCGTAAAATTCAATCATGCCGCATGAAACCGCGAGCAAATGCATGATATTGTGCCAACAACGATTCGTTTACGTTCCGACGTAAGCCGGTGTGATGACCCCGAACCCCGTACTAACGGTGGCAAAGGTAATCTTTGGAATACAACACATAAATAGATAATAGCGAACAGAATTAAATAAATACACCAGATAATGCACAAATAATACACTGAATAAATGTAATCATCAGAGTTACACCGTATACAGGATCATACTTAGTACAAATACAGTTCAGCTATACATATTTTTCTATAGCGGAAATAAACATAATATGTACAACAGGAGCTGAACAGCATAAAAAGAGATAAATGATAGAATCCATCTTCAGCTCCAGCTATCCAGAGAATATCAGCTAAAACCTGAATACAAGGCTGCCCGTGTAGGAAAAGGGGCACCGAGTTTGAAAGTGAAACAAACTACGAGTCAGTCATGGGACTGGTATGAGAAATCTACTCAACACATTTATAATATGGCTAATCAAAGGACCACGCCACTTTCGTGGAACGGTTTTACTCCATTGGATTGCCAGTGCTTTAAAAACAAATCTTTTTTTAAACATCGCAATGCTTTTTATTAAAATGAACCCATTATAAGACTCAGTTCCCATCACACAATGCAACGCAAACCGGAGGATAGAGTTTTACTTTATAATGGCCAAAATATGCTTGATACGAATTAAACAAAAGCATTTGATATTATTTGTAACACCCCACGTCCGTTAGTGTCACTCACAAAGGGAATGCACTAAGTTCTATGGAGCATTTTGGGTAAAAGATGCAGATAAATTACAAGACAGATAGAAATTAAACAGCGGAAAATAAAACATTGTTTTATTGATAAAATAGTTTGTACAATGATTTCATTACAATATCAGAGTATCATTTGTCTTACAAAGTAAAGAATCATAAAAATACATTTATATTTCCCTAATTTTTTAGCAAGAGCTAGCCATAGCATCTGAAAAGAGAATCCAAGCAAAACTTCGGCTAATCTTGAAGCTGGGAACGAGTGATAGTCCAACTTAACCTGAGCTATACTACTCCTTCCTTTACTACCTTGGGGGGGGGGGGAACGGAAGAAAAGAAGACGAAAGAAAAACAGAGTCAGACATAAAGCCTGAGTAAGTTCAGTAACTTCTAGCATGTGAACATGGGAAAAACAAAACGACATGAATTAACCGAATACAAGATAACACCATGACGATAGGGTTGGAAAGATTAGACAAGATATTCACGGAATATGCTTAAATAAGATAAACTGGATATACTCTGATACTTCCGCCACTTCGCTCTAATACTTCGCCGCTTCGCTATTTCCTTGTCATACTGATTCCTATATCTTTGCACCGCCTAACTAGTGTTCCAACTAGTAACGATAACGTGATCCCTATCCCTGTATTTTCCATTGCCTTCAGGCATCCATTTATTTATTTGTTACCTAGATTTAATCTAAGGTTTTCTACCAAGTGCTTTCTAGAGTTCACACTATCTGCTGAACGCTTCTCGGATTCAGGGTTTATGCCCCCTAGTCCAATCGATGCCCCCAAGTCTAGGACACACTACCTAGAGTGGTATAGGTTCCTATACTTCCCCACGCATATATCGTGAACCGTTATCGCTTGTCTAAATGCACATGTCCCGTAATGTGCGGTCTGATTCCTGTGTCAGGGCAAATCAAGGAATACAGAACTCGGTCGGGAGCTTTCATATAGCTGCCGATGCAGATGCTAAGGTCTGTTTTTATTTCAGTGGCTATGGTCCCACTTGACCCCTCCCTCAACTAATGAAAGGCACACCTTGTAAAATGAGAACGATACGCCGGCCCCCGATGCCCCACTATCCTATGGCCATCCTCACCCATAACTAGATAGCAAGTATATGGTCTTTTGGAGTTCTCCGCCTTTCCGCTTCACGTATCTCGATTGACTGAAGATGGATGGTAGACGACGAGTCGCTATCACAGGGCTACCGTTTGCTCGCCGAATCACGCCGGTCCATCCTAGTCTGTAGGTTGCCATGTATTGCAACCAAGGCATACCCCTGGTTCTTCTACGCAGACCTTAACCTCCGTGGGCCCAGGCGAATCATCTGCGGCCTCACAGAGGGATACCAAGAGTACCCTCACGTCCCCTCGAAGCCTCTGGCTTCGTATCCCAATTCGTTGGAGCTTTTTTCCTATTCAGTCGGACATTCAGTCCTTCCCGTGTTATACTAAGAATTACTACTTAGTTTTACTAACTAAGATTTACCACTTAGTTTCCAGAATCGTTGTTTTCTTAACTAAGGTTTTCTACTTAGTTCCCATTCCCGTCAATTTGGATTGGTTAAGTGTCATTAGTCAATTCAAGCCAACTTAACCCTCTTCATTTACCCTGTTAAACTGGTTAAGTGTTGTCAGTAACTCATGTTGACTTAACCCTACCACAAACCAAGTTATATTGGTTAAGTATTTATTTCTTAACCCTACCCATTTACCCTGTGTTGGTTAAGTATTCCTTTTTAACTTAACCTGGCCCATCTGTTTTAACTATCATGTTATTATTAAGGGTTAAGTGTCAGTCTGAACCTAACCCCACCCATCAGTCTAGTTATCATGTTGAACTGGTTAAGTGTCTTAGTTAACTTAACCCTACTATTCTTGTTCTAGCTTTAACTAAATAAATTAAAGCCACTACCACTCACATTAGACAGGTATTGTTGCGAATACTGGATGTGCCGGTTGGTTCCGGGCAGGTTTACATCGCAACTCAGTCTAACCTCGGGTTAGGCATATTCGTGTTTTTCTAAGTTCAAAGGGTTTCAACTTATTTTCAAATCAAGTTTTGAAAGTAACCATCCCATTCGTCGGATCAGTTAGGGATAGCCAGGGAGAGCAGGAAACTTGTATTTTCCAAACTCAAGCCTAGACACTATCCTCTCTGTCACCCTAGAACTTTTTGGTGTGTCATTAAAAGAGATGTCGTTAATACACCTTTAATTTTGTCTAAATTGACATTTCCTCTTTTAGGACAAATTCTATAAGTAAATTAATCCTAATTTACTTATTTCCCAATTACCCTTTTAATGTAAATTGACTACATTTATTCTTACGGCCCATTTTCCCCTCTATATCATATTTATGCTTTTTGGTATGTGGATTTTACCAAATTAAGTGTCACTAACCATGATTTTTCTAATCTTGACAGTTATTCTCAATTATGGCCAATTTCACATTTATGCCAATATACTTATCGTGCCAAATTAGCTAATCTAATTCCGATTCAACATTCTAATTTACGTCAAACTAGACTTATTACTCTAGTTCACTATTCATGTAAATGCTAGATTTACATGTCAATACTAGATTCAAATTACACATCTTATAATTCATGTCAAATTTATCCAATTTGCATTTCTATGAACATGCCATAATACATGTTCCCAATTTATGCCAATTTCCTAGTTTATAACTATGTTTCTAGTAAATTTCATATTTTGCCCAAACCGCATTCCCACCATTCGTATAATCGTGATTCAGTCTAGATTATAAATAAAGCTAGGCTCGTAGAAAATAGGGAATGAACCAAAGATGCTATGCAAAAGATAGACATACTAACTGGCATAAAAAGGGTTGAATAACGACGTCATTTCAAGAACATGGGTAGACCTAACTTAATAGGTAAATTCCCAAGGTCTAAAACCAAGAATAGACAGAATAAAGGCGTAGGTTCAAGAACATGGGTAGACCTTATCGTACACGCAGCGCTGAGTCAGCATCGAACCTAGTTAAGAAAATAGTCCAGGTTCGCAGATGAATCTAGCCAAATCTTATCGTACATGCAGTGCTAAGTCAGCATTGGGTCCCACAAGTTGTTTTGGTGCAGAAATTTGAATTTCGAACTTTTGATTTTCTGGAATTTATTTAACTATTTTATTCACATGAAATATTCTTATATGTATACAATTCCTTTAACGACCATTTTACGCGTATATATATATATATATATATATATATATATATATATATATATATATATATATACACGCACAACTTTCATTTTATTTTCAAAATTCAAACGATGTTGCACCGTTATTTAATTCTTGCCATATTTCATTTACTATAGTCTTATCTTAAATTTTATCTTTCGTATACATATATTTCTGCATATATATATATATATATATATATATATATATATATATATTCTCATGTATATACATATATTTTCTTTATTTCCTTATATGTACGTTCTCATCCTTTCAAAGTTTGAATTTGTATATGTACATATATTTGCATGTTCAGTTGGCCTTCTTTAAAACAGAGATAAAAATTATGCTGCCGCTGGGGTTCGAACCCCCGACCTCCATGTTACTAATCCAATGCCTTAACCAACTGAGCTACAAAGTCTTTTATTAATAAGTCTTAGAACAATGATAATTATTGTTCTTTCCTTACTTCTCTTTTTCATGTTAGTTACAATACTTAAATTAAACCAGTGCATGAATCTTTTCTTTTAATGTTAATGCATTATGTTTGCAAATCAGTGCATGCAACATATTTACATCGCATGCAACCAATCTTTTCTTTTTTTTCATATATTAATTAATTTTCATTATACATCACCATATTAATCCTATCTGTGGATATATATACATTTTTAATTACAATAAAAATACGGGGTGTTACATTCTCCCCCACTTAAAAGGATTTCGTCCCCGAAATCTTCTAGTTAGGAAGAATGTGTCATACCATCCAATCACTCATCTACTCAACCATCCAATCATAACATGTTTCAAATACATGTTTACACCCAAAAGAGTTTCTACCTAAAGATCGAAGATCCGACCTAGAGGATATACTTTGGAAAAAGAGAAACAATTATGCGTAAAGCTCCTAAAACAAAGAAATCATGGATGCACCCTCAAGGAAAAGGGTATGATGCTAGTATCTAGCCTTCTTGAGCTTTACTCCACTGTATCTTAACTAATTTAACTTTACGATTGTGAAGTTCCGGATCTCCATTTCCAAAATAAACAGATGTCAATCACGGTACCAAGTATATGTACTAAGATGATTAGAGGTTTCCCTCTTATCCGTCGTGCCATAATTATAAGAGTCGAGAGGTCACTACGTGCTCTTTGGAGTGCCTGCCACAACTATTCATCTCTCACGCAAACCATCCAAACCGAACTTGACATTCCTCAAGTACAAGCCCCAAAGGCCTAAACCAATATCAGACAAGCACCCAAGGAATATCTCTCCCGAATTTAGACGATCTACGTGAGATGATATAAGCAAACTCGATAGCTATTCTCAAATCCCTACTAACCAAAAAAATAAACTGGTCGGACCACCAATTGGATTTGAGACTCTAGTGGGATCTTTCTACTATACAAGTACTATGGTGCAGAGACCCAACTATGGAAGTGGACATGAACAAATGGGAAGCGCTAGAACCTAAGGAAAGAGTACGAACAACAAAACTAGACTCTTCCAACAAAACTTTACTACCTTTCTCCTAGGTATGCTTGGTGGCGAAAGCATGTACTTGTCCTTTTGAAAATCTCGTCCTCGTTCTTGCCCTTGTCCTTAAGTATATGCCCTATCATACCCTAGTAATGATACTTCCTCTTGTCTTAGGTTTTATAATTTCTTCCTCCTTCGTGTGCTAAGTCTACATCCATGAATTCCTCATCCTAGGGTTATGCACCTTAGCCAAACTCCTCATCCCCTTCCATGTGTAACCATGTTGACAAATATCTCGAAAGCTGCCTCCATCGTACAAAATCCCCTACAAAGCTTAAAAGAAAACTGGCCGCAGGTGAAACTACTACGGCTATAGATGGAAGTCGGGCACTACTTTACCCTTCGATGAGGTTAGCTCCCAGAAAGCCAGGAGCCCCAGAGACTCAAGAAAGAAGGAAACGAGGACTCAAACAGAGAATCAAAAGATAGTGCTTATGGCTTTGGGGAATATGCCTTTTAAAACAAAACTTTTCTTTTGAAAATGCTTCTTTAAAAACTGTTTTGAAAAATAATTTTTCAAATCTTTATCTGATCCGGTAACCTTCAGCTCTGATACCACGTGAAACACCCCACGTCCGTTAGTGTGACTCACAAAGGAAATGCACTAAGTTCTATGGAGCGTTTTGGGTAAAAGATGCAGATAAATTACAAGACAGATAGAAATTAAACAGCGGAAAATAAAACGTTGCTTTATTGATAAAATAGTTTGTACAATGATTTCTTTACAATATCAGAGTATCATCTTTCTTACAAAGTAAAGAAGCATAAAAATACATTTATATTTCCCCAATTTTTTAGCAAGTGCTAGCCATAGAATTTGAAAAGAGAATCCAAGCAAAACTTCGGCAAATCTTGAAGCTGGGAAAGAGTGACAGTCCAACTTAACCTGAGCTATACTACTCCTTCCTTTACTACCTGGGGGGGGGGAACGGAAGAAAAGAAGACGAAAGAAAAACAGAGTCAGACATAAAGCCTGAGTAAGTTCAGTAACTTCAAGCATGTGAACATGGGAAAAACAAAACGACATGAATTAACTGAATAAAAGATAACACCATGACGATAGGGTTGGCAAGATTAGACAAGGTAATCACGGAATATGCTAAAATAAGATAAACTGGATATACTCTGATACTTTCGCCGCTTCGCTCTAATACTTCGCCGCTTCGCTATTTCCTTGTCATACTGATTCCTGTATCTTTGCACCGCCTAACTAGTGTTCCAACTAGTAACGATAACGTGATCCCAATCCCTGTATTTTCCATTGACTTCAGGCATCCATTTATTTATTTTTTACCTAGATTTAATCTAGGGTTTTCTACCAAGTGCTTTCTAGAGTTTACACTATCTGCTGAACGCTTCTCGGATTCAGGATTTATGCCCCCTAGTCCAATCGATGCCCCCAAGTCTAGGACACACTACCTAGAGTGGTATATGTTCCTATACTTCCCCACGAATATATCGCGAACCGTTATCGCTTGTCTAGATGCACATGTCCCGTAATGTGCGGTCTGAGTCCTGTGTCAGGGTAAATCAAGGAATACAGAACTCGGTCGGGAGCTTTCAGATATCTGCCGATGCAGATGCTAAGGTCTGTTTTTATTTCAGTGGCTATGGTCCCACTTGAACCCTCCCTCAACTAATGAAAGGCACACCTTGTAAAATGAGAACTATACGCCGGCCCCCGGTGCCCAATTATCCTATGGCCATCCTCACCCATAACTAGATAGCAAGTATATGGTCTTTTGGAGTTCTCCGCCTTTCCGCTTCACGTATCTCGATTGACTGAAGATGGATGGTAGACGACGAGTCGCTATCACAGGGCTACCGTTTGCTCGCCGAATCACGCCGGTCCATCCTAGTCTTTAGGTTGCCATGTATTGCAACCAAGGCATACCCCTGGTTCTTCTACGCAGACCTTAACCTCCGTGGGCCCAGGCGAATCATCTGCGGCCTCACAGATGGATACCAAGAGTACCCTCACGTCCCCTCGAAGCCTCGGGCTTCATAACCCAATTCGTTGGAGCCTTTTTCCTATTCAGTCGGACATTCACTCCTTCCCGTGTTATACTAAGAATTACTACTTAGTTTTACTAACTAAGATTTACCACTTAGTTTCCAGAATCGTTGTTTTCTTAACTACGGTTTTCTACTTAGTTCCCTTTCCCGTCAATTTGGATTGGTTAAGTGTCATTAGTCAATTCAAGCCAATTTAACCCTCTTCATTTACCCTATTAAACTGGTTAAGTTTTGTCAGTAACTCATGTTGACTTAACCCTACCACAAACCAAGTTATATTGGTTAAGTATTTATTTCTTAACCCTACCCATTTACTCTGTGTTGGTTAAGTATTCCTTTTTAACTTAACCTGGCCCATCTGTTTTAACTATCATGTTATTATTAATGGTTAAGTGTCAGTCTGAACCTAACCCCACCCATCAGTCTAGTTATCATGTTGAACTGGTTAAGTGTCTTAGTTAACTTAACCCTACTATTCTTGTTCTAGCTTTAACAAAATAAATTAAAGCCACTACCACTCACATTAGACAGGTATTGTTGCGAATACTGGATGTGCCAGTTGGTTCCAGGTAGGTTTACATCGCAACTCAGTCTAACCTCGGGTTAGGCATATTCGTGTTTTTCTAAGTTCAAAGGGTTTCAACTTATTTTCAAATCAAGTTTTGAAAGTAACCATCCCGTTCGTCGGATCAGTTAGGGATAGCCAGGGAGAGCAGGAAACTTGTATTTTCCAAACTTAAGCCTAGACACTATCCTCTCTGTCACCCTAGAACTTTTTGGTGTGTCATTAAAAGAGATGTCGTTAATAAACCTTTAATTTTGTCTAAATTTACATTTCCTCTTTTAGGACAAATTCTATAAGTAAATTAATCCTAATTTACTTATTTCCCAATTACCCTTTTAATGTAAATTGACTACATTTATTCTTACGGCCCATTTTCCCCTCTATATCATATTTATGCTTTTTGGTATGTGGATTTTACCAAATTAAGTGTCACTAACCATGATTTTTCTGATCTTGACAGTTATTCTCAATTATGGCCAATTTCACATTTATGCCAATATACTTATCGTGCCAAATTAGCTAATCTAATTCCGATTCAACATTCTAATTTACGTCAAACTAGACTTATTACTCTAGTTCACTATTCATGTAAATGCTAGATTTACATGTCAATACTAGATTCAAATTACACATCTTATAATTGATGTCAAATTTATCCACTTTGCATTTCTATGAACATGCCATAATACATGTTCCCAATTTATGCCAATTTCCTAGTTTATAACTATGTTTCTAGTAAATTTCATATTTTGCCCAAACCGCATTCCCACCGTTCGTATAATCGTGATTCAGTCTAGATTATAAATAAAGCTAGGATCGTAGAAAATAGGGAATGAACCAAAGATGCTATGCAAAAGATAGACATACTAACTGGCATAAAAAGGGTTGAATAACGACGTCAGTTCAAGAACATGGGTAGACCTAACTTAATAGGTAAATTCCCAAGGTCTATAACCAAGAATAGACAGAATAAAGGCGTAGGTTCAAGAACATGGGTAGATATCGTACACGCAGCGCTGAGTCAGCATTGAACCTAGTTAAGAAAATAGTCCAGGTTCGCAGATGAATCTAGCCAAATCTTATCGTACATGCAGTGCTAAGTCAGCATTCGGTCCCACAAGTTGTTTTGGTGCAGAAATTTGAATTTCGAACTTTTGAATTTCTGGAATTTATTTAACTATTTTATTCACATGAAATATTCCTATATGTATACAATTCCTTTAACGACCATTTTACGCATATATATATATATATATATATATATATATATATACACACGCACAACTTTCATTTATTTTCAAAATTCAAACGATGTTGCACCGTTATTTAATTCTTGCCATATTTCATTTACTATAGCCTTATCTTAAATTTTATCTTTCGTATACATATATTTCTGCATATATATATATATATATATATATATATATTCTCATGTATATACATATATTTTCTTTATTTCCTTATATGTACGTTCTTATCCTTTCAAATTTTGAATTTGTATATGTACATATATTTGCATGTTCATTTGGCCTTCTTTAAAACAGAGATAAAAATTATGCTGCCGCTGGGGTTCGAACCCCCAACCTCCATGTTACTAATCCAATACCTTAACCAACTGAGCTACAAAGTCTTTTATTAATAAGTCTTAGAACAATGATAATTATTGTTCTTTCCTTACTTCTCTTTTTCATGTTAGTTACAATACTTAAATTAAACCAATGCATGAATCTTTTTCTTTTAATGTTAATGCATTATGTTTGCAAATCAGTGCATGCAACATATTTACATCGCATGCAACCAATCTTTTTTTTTCCATATATTAATTAATTTTCATTATACATCACCATATTAATCCTATCTGTGGATATATATACATTTTTAATTACATTAAAAATACGGGGTGTTACATTATTACAAGTGTTAACCTGTTTTAAAAACAATTTCAAATCATAACTATAAATCATAGACGACATTAATGCCCCATACCACTATGTCGCCATATATAGGTATACAATCAAAACCGCACAGTCACGTATTTGGAATTTGGATTTCCGTCATGAACCAAGGCAAAAGATTGTCCTTACCGAATTCGGGACTCTCTGGCCCGAGCCTCAGGCAAGCGCGTAGGCTAGCCTTGGAGCGACAGGGCCGGTCCACCGATGTGGATTATTATGCCTGAACAATATGTTTCCTCGCCCTTTGGGGCGTAAACGAGCCAACGAATGACTCCATCGGTTCCGGATCGACCGATATATCCAAGGCGCCTCACAATAGCAACAACCACATAAGTCAATCTCGTCAGGGCATGTAAAACCACTGACGCCACTTCTAGCTAGAAAGAAACGCATGTCCTCCCTGAGGTCCTCTCCCGTTTCTGGTTCATACCGGGGTGTGAGGTTCGCGAATTCACGTTAATAACAAAGCTACGCCACACAGGCGGGGCTTTGATCATCACCACAAGACTTTGCTTTTCAATAGAAGCCCTGATCACTTCATCTTAGCATGCCACATAGGAAATTCATGCCATGTAACTGATGGCTATCAATCACATAGAATAAATTCCAATGTCAGACACAAGATCCATTTACAAGTCCGTTCTTGTGACGGCAAGGAGTTTCGCTCGGTCCGAACCAGTCGCTAAACCGATCCAGGCCGTTCGAAACGCCCTATCGTTTGAGAACACGACAAAACAGAACGCATACAGAAGAACACTTCATTGCTTATTACAACAATGCATCAGATTACAAGAATATACAGAGTATAAATGAATATTACACAGAAATATCAGAGATTTAAATTACATTTAAATACATAGCAGCGGAAAATAATACGATACACAACTAGAAGTAGATATACGGATACAAAGCTTTCCGGATATCGTTCCAGCTGTAAACCAGGATCCTGTGAATATAAATCTGCAAAACCAAAACTACTAGCTGCCCGTGGCGAAAATAAGGGCACCCAGAGTTTAGGTTAAAACAATAAACTCCAGGTCAGTCATGTGACTGGTGTGAGAACTAAAACAGTTATTATTCTTTATTTTAAAAGTTAGGTAAATCAAGGGACCACGCCGTATAACACGGAACGGGTTTCCTCCCAAGAATACCAGTGCATAAAACAAACAGCGCAATGCTAAATAAAGAAAAATGAAGCTGTTATAAGACCCAGGTCCTATCACACAATGCAACGCAAGCCGGGGGATAGGGTTTTCCCTTATAACAGCCAAAGAATGCTTGATACGTTTAAAACAGATTATTTGATACTATAATAAGTGCATAGTGTATAAAACAACTTCAATCATAAATATCAATCATAGGCGGCATGAATGCCCCATCCCACTATGTCGCCATACTAGGTTTTACAATTAAAACCGCAAATGTCACGTATTTGGAAATTGGATTTCCGTCTATGAACCGAGGCAAAAGATAGTCCTCAACCGATTCGAGACAATCTAGTTCATGTCTCAGGATCAGAACGCATCAACCCTTTAGATCGTCAGGGCCGGTCCACCGATGTGGATTATTATGCCTGAACACTACGTCTCTCCGCCCTTTGGGGCGTAAATGAGCCAACTAAATGACTCCATCGGTTCGAGAACGACCGATCAATCCGAGGCGCCTCGCACCAGCAACAACCACATAAGTCAAACTCGTCAGGGCGTGTAAAACCACTGACGCCACTTCTAGCTAGAAAGAAACGCAAGTCCTCCCTGAGGTCCGTCTCCCGTTTTTGGTTCATACCGGATGTGAAACACGCGAGGTAAACGTTACACAAAGCTACGCCACAAAGGCCGTGCTTTGATCATCACCACAAGACTTTGCTTTTCAACAGAAGCCTCGATCAATTGCCACTTAGGCATGCCACACAGGCAATTCACTCTATGCGTTTGATATCCATCAATATATAACCCCTGAGCTCTTACGTCTCAGAGAAGGGCGTTAAGCAAGAGAATAAATTCTCCGCCGCCAAACAGATATATATTTAATAGAGATCAATCACACGGACTAAAATCCAATGTCAGACACACAGTCCATTTACAAGTCCGTTCTGGGTCTGAACGAAACCGGAGGCACCTAGTACCCCGCACATCCATCGATCTCCAAGTACGTCTGGACGATCACTAACTGTTACCATCTTCTTGGGTGTACAGCCCAATCAAGATCATCAGTTATCACCCAAACGACGTGAAGACCTCCGGTCTTCGACCACCGTCTTCATCTTCGACTTATCGTCGTATCAGTTATTCAGAATGGGATAAACCCGGTCTTTCCGAATAACTCGCGTATATATTATAAAAGTGTTACACAAACACAATATACGCCTCATTCCAATTCATTAGTCACTAACCGTAAATTAATCAAGAGAATAATTCCCCAAATATGAACCCCGAAGGCCGAAACCAACATCAGATCAATATCCAGAAAACCATTCTGCTTAGCTAACCGACGGTTAGTTTCTAAATTTCACATTCATAGGGAAAGGTTCCCATAAATTTTATCATAGATAAATTCTTGAATTTATTCTTTAATCTACTTTTGAATATCAATTCAACTAGCCGGGATTAACGAAACTTACCGAAGTAATCATTTGTTTTAATTTCCCAATCCCAACCTATTTTTCCCATGAAGTAAAACTGGTAATACTTCATTTCTAACACCACAGTGTTATCGGTAAATTCAATTACCATTTCACGTTTAAATCTAATTAAAGATTTAACTATCGCCTGGAGCAAAACTGGTGATACTCCATTTTCGATTTTTTCAATCTAATTAAAGATTCATTAAAACTCCACTTAGTTTTAATCTTTGACTGGGTTAAAGAATCAGTGTCATTTAAAAACACGGTTCGCGATAAACCCAAAATCACATTCATTAATCATCGGGTTAAAGAACGAGTGTTATTTAAAACACTGTCCACGATAAACCCAAAAATCAATATCGATTCAATTCCAATTAAATGTCATTTAATTGGTACACTTCATTAAATCTAAATAAAAAGATTTAATCTTTTCTCAACTGGGTCCAAGAACTGTGTTAGTGAAGACACCATTCACGACAAACCCAAATCACATTTGATATTCAACACAAGGCTCTGAATAGAAAATATCCCGGCTTATATTCAATATCAAATTCTCTGACAAACAGATATCGTATGGGAAATAACGATATATATATCTATATCTTTCAAATTTCCATAACAACATCTGTATAATCACGAAATCCAACATCGAAATATTCCGAAGACAATTTCGATTCAAATCCATTCCAATGCAATCATTGGAAATTCTGGTTATTTTTAAAACCCTTTTTAAATTCAATTTATTTATTTAAAAATAAATAGAATCTCAACTCTAGTTCAAAACTAGTTTATTTCGATAAAAATCTATTTTTATCTCTTCAAATATGGAGTTTTTCATCCCAAATCTTTCTAAATCATTTCTTATGATTTTACACAAATTATTACTATTTTTAATAATTTTATCAAGGCCTGTACAGTCGATTTCCAACAACGGCCATCGAACTGCACTTACAGCGACCTTTTTTAAATTTGATTTGTACATAATTCCAAATCCAACCGTTAGATTTCAAATTTCTAATATTCGTTAGAAAGCTCTTTTCGATATGAACCCAACGGTTCCGATTTTAGGAGAATCCGACGGTCGGACCTCCCGTAATGTCCGTTTGAAATAAATGGTCGAAATTCACGAACTGCCGCGGTGCGGCGCGTTCTATTCAGGCTATTATATTATATATATATAATATATATAATATATATATCGTCGATTTCTATTTAAAACGAATTATATAAATAGTTTTGAATTCGTTTCAAAAATCTATTTCAACTTCCATTTCAATTCAAAGCAAAATTGAATTCTTCTTTATAGATTCGTTTCAAAATTCATTTCTATTCAATTCAAATTTCAATTCAATTTGAATTCATTTCAATTCACTTTCAATTCAATTCGAATTCGTTTTCAATTCAATTCATTTCGAAATCGTTTTCAATTCAATTCATTTCGAAATCGTTTTCAATTCAATTCATTTCGAAATCGTTTTCAATTCAATTCATTTCGAAATCGTTTTCAATTCAATTCATTTCGAAATCATTTTCAATTCAATTCATTTCGAAATCGTTTTCAATTCATTTCATTTCGAAATCGTTTTCAATTCAATTCATTTCGAAATCGTTTTAAAATCGATATAAATATCGTTCACGTCAAAATGGCGTCAATCTAATCAACACGGCTTCATATATTGATATTTCCAAATATTCCATTTCGAATATTTCTATTTTAAAACTGGAATGAGGCCCAATCAATTACCATATAAAGTTAATTATATGGATTTTCATACAACACATGTATATAATAGCATGGAAAAATAATCAACCATCAATCAAAGTGCACTACACTGTATAAGCATCAAATTTAGATATCCAACGCTTAAAACAGCCTGTCAATCAACCGATCGACATATTCAATCAATTGGGATGAGTGAACTTCAAATTTCATCCCAACACCCGTGTGGGGTTTCAAACAATCAAACACATATTTTATTTGTGCTGTTGGGCGATGTGTAAAATTTATCGACCCAATCAATGTCCTTCAAATAAGTGTACATAAACAAACCGTCTGGTTTGTAAATGAATATTTATTTTATTCACTTTCACTATATTCATATTCACGTTAAAAATTATATTTTTAACGATAAAACATTTTATTTCAACATATGAATTTCTATTATTCATTTACACAAATAAAATGATATTTTTATTTTCTAACATATTTTAGAAAATTTCGGCGGCATAACGGCACGATACTAGAAACGGGACAAGGCCTAGCCTTATCCCCGGTCTAGTGAAGGCCCACGCCATTCACACATCAATCAAATCAATTTCATCTCATCAAACAATTCAATTCAAACAAATAATTCAACTAATCTATGCAACCAAACAAACAAGTCCATGGTCTGTGGACGATTGTGTCGGGTGCTACTAAGCACCGTCTGCATCCTAGTATATATATAATTAGAAAAGAAATTGAAAGGTGAGAAATTCTCACCGATAGCTATCCTAGCTCCACGGCACTTCATTTGCAGAAGTCTTCGTCGTTTCGCCTTTTTGTCACCTTCGTTGCTGCTTTCACTACATACGTAAAAATCACATTTTTACTTCGCTATTCAATATATAAAAATCGAATTTTTACTTCGCTATTCCATATATAAAAATCGTGTTCTTGTTTCGAAGTTCAATAGATAAAAATCACATTTTTATTTCGAAGTTCAATAGATAAAAAAACACATTTTTATTTCGAAGTTCAATAGATAAAAATCACATTTTTATTTCGAAGTTCAATAGATAAAAAATCACATTTTTATTTCGAAGTCATTTAAAGAAAAACCATATCTTTATTTTTCTAAAAGTATAAAAACCATATTTTTATTTTTCCTATGTATTAAAAAATATATTTTTATGTTTCTAGAAATCATATCCTTTTGTTATAAAAAAAATATAATCTTTTCGCTTTCAAAAAAAATCTCGTCTTTCCTTATATCAAAAATCTCGACTTTCCTTATTATAAAAAGAAATCTCCTCTTCTTACTATGAAAAATCATTTCTTATATAACTGAAAAACCATATATTTTCTATAATCAAATTCATTATTTCATATCAAAGAAAATTTATTTTCAGATCAAAGAAAACCAAATTTGTAATCAAAGAAAGATCCATATATTTTCGCTATTCATATATGGAAAAATTATATTTTTATTCGCTACCCAAATAATAAAAATCACATTTAATTTTGTCTACTCCATAGTAAATATCATTTTAATTTCCTTTTAAAAATTAGGTTTTTTATTTTCTTTTAAAAAATCAGGTTTTTAAATCCTAAAAATCAGTTTATAAATTCATTATAAAATCAGTTTATAACTCTTTAAAAAAAACAGTTTCTTTTTAAAGTAAAATAAAAAAAATCAGTTTCTTTTTCTGTTTTAAATAAAAAAAATAAATAAATAAATAAATTAAAAAAAAACTTATAGGGGCGGGCGCTTATTTCAACGGAGGAGGGGAGGAGAAGGGGGAGAAGCGTCGGAGGGGTGCGGTGGATAGTGGGGCCAGGCGGAGGCGCGATGGTGTTGAGCAGGACCGTCTGTGGGCTATGGGGTTCGCTGTAATTGAGAGGAGGGAGGAGACGAGGGGAGGAAGGTCGAGTGAGGGAGAGGCGAACCGGGGGGCTGCGCCACCGCGACGGCGGCGAGGGGCGATGCTCGATTCCGCCGAGTTCCCCCCCCCCCCTTTTTTTTTTATTTCTTTCTGATCGGTATGAAGAATAAACGGGGGGGGGGGGGGGGTTTATGAAAAAGATTTTATATATTTAATTTAATTTTTATTTATTTTATCCCAAGGAGTTGACTTTTTATTCGACTTCGAAACGAGGCCCACCGACTGTCGCCCATAGCGTTTTACCCCCATTCCGAACACAATGGGATATGTATCGTAGGCTGATTCGACTGTTTGAATCAGTTTCCGTTTAATTTACATTTAAATCACTATATTGAATTTTAAACGTACATTTCAAATTACCGGGGTCACATACGAACTTTAAAAATTTCTGAAAAATATTTTCTAGCTTCGTATTGACGATACGGTCCTAATAAAACTAGTTTCGCCGAATTCTGAGACCGTTGGAAAAATGGCCAATTTCCAGTCGATTAAAATCAACTGAAACTGGTCAAACGCGTTTTCCTTTGCCACGCTCACATATTGATTTGAAAAATTATGAAATTTGAAATCTAGCAATAACTTTACATCCCGGACCCAACAAAACTGGTTTCGTCGAAATCCGAGGTCATTTGCAAAATGTCCATTTTTAAGGGCCTGAATTCCATAGCGACTATTCAGAAATTTCAACTGGACATATCTTATCATTTCTAAGATGAAATCTCAGTTTGTTAACCTCGTTACAAAGATATAGTTATACAGATTCCATTATTTTTGGTTTCACTAAAATCCGGATTGTTTTGCACCCGGTACATTCAATTGAAGTTTGAAATCGAATTATCGAACTACCGCGCCATTTTCAATTCTATTTATAATTATATATAAATATTTATATTCTAACGACGACGCGTATAATATATACGTTCGAATTATATTAAAAATAAATTTCTCGTCGATATTATTTAAAATAATTCATTTTAAATAATCAAAATTCGCTAAAATGGCCAAAATAAAATTTTCAAACTGGCTCGCATTTTACGGGTTGTTACAATCTCCCCCACTTAAAACTTTTCGTCCCCGAAAAGGAACAAAGTCGAAAGTGGTTTGATTTATCAACTCAACATTCGATCTGGCTTCCCTTCTCTAACTTTTCAGTTTCTGAGAATTTTCAAAATTTCAAAAATTTGGCTAACTCCCTAAATTTTCGAAAATTTTTGCCATAACCTCCCCTGCACCGGGAGCATCGGGGAATTTCAAATAGCTTCCCCGGTCCTTCAGATCTCAAAAAGAAAAATAAAAAGCCAAGCGGCTAGCCAATAGGCTCATAAAATCATCATCACCCAAACAAAACAGTAAATTATGTAGTAAACATGTACCTATTTGTCGGGCAAACAAATTTTATTCTCTGCTCTAGCCTCCTTGCTATGACCTGTTCAATGATATACATGTATATGCAAGCAGATGCGACCAATTTTCAATACAATTCAATATTTGATTCAATTAGGCTAAATGGCTAAAAATTAGCAAACAAATAAACGAACAACACAAACATCAACAAATTAGTGAATTAGAGTTTCAAATTCATAATTTTGATACATATACAAAAAATCTTGTTTTTGATGCCAATTCACAACAATGTGTTCCTAACTATATAAGTTTTGGTTCTCACACCAGTCAATAGGAAATATATAGATATCACACCTTCGAAACACGAACATAATTATTGATGATGCCATGGTCATTATCAACATCATCCCCGGGCGACTATAGTGTAATTCTATATCTATCCAGTATATTAAAACTTTGAATACACGCGGATCAGACGTATACGCAAAATCTATATATACTGGATTGTCCAACTCAATACAAATAGATAATCAAATACGAATAATTGATTTAAATTTTCAAAACAAAAATTTGTTTTCACGTTAAAAATATACTCTTCACACTCGTTCTAGGATACTACTGATCCCATCTCTAACGAGTCATTCTCGTTGGACATTACTAATCCAATATCTGATGAATTCTTTCGTACGGTTCTAATGTTTCTTGTTCTCTGAGCTTTGTAAACCAAAGCTCTGATACCAAACTGTGACGGCAAGGAGTTTCGCTCGGTCCGAACCAGTCGCTAAACCGATCCAGGCCGTTCGAAACGCCCTATCGTTTGAGAACACGACAAAACAGAACGCATACAGAAGAACACTTCATTGCTTATTACAACAATGCATCAGATTACAAGAATATACAGAGTATAAATGAATATTACACAGAAATATCAGAGATTTAAATTACATTTAAATACATAGCAGCGGAAAATAATACGATACACAACTAGAAGTAGATATACGGATACAAAGCTTTCCGGATATCGTTCCAGCTGTAAACCAGGATCCTGTGAATATAAATCTGCAAAACCAAAACTACTAGCTGCCCGTGTCGAAAATAAGGGCACCCAGAGATTAGGTTAAAACAATAAACTCCAGGTCAGTCATGTGACTGGTGTGAGAACTAAAACAGTTATTATTCTTTATTTTAAAAGTTAGGTAAATCAAGGGACCACGCCGTATAACACGGAACGGGTTTCCTCCCAAGAATACCAGTGCATAAAACAAACAGCGCAATGCTAAATAAAGAAAAATGAAGCTGTTATAAGACCCAGGTCCTATCACACAATGCAACGCAAGCCGGGGGATAGGGTTTTCCCTTATAACAGCCAAAGAATGCTTGATACGTTTAAAACAGATTATTTGATACTATAATAAGTGCATAGTGTATAAAACAACTTCAATCATAAATATCAATCATAGGCGGCATGAATGCCCCATCCCACTATGTCGCCATACTAGGTTTTACAATTAAAACCGCAAATGTCACGTATTTGGAAATTGGATTTCCGTCTATGAACCGAGGCAAAAGATAGTCCTCAACCGATTCGAGACAATCTAGCCCATGTCTCAGGATCAGAACGCATCAACCCTTTAGATCGTCAGGGCCGGTCCACCGATGTGGATTATTATGCCTGAACACTACGTCTCTCCGCCCTTTGGGGCGTAAATGAGCCAACTAAATGACTCCATCGGTTCGAGAACAACCGATCAATCCGAGGCGCCTCGCAACAGCAACAACCACATAAGTCAAACTCGTCAGGGCGTGTAAAACCACTGACGCCACTTCTAGCTAGAAAGAAACGCAAGTCCTCCCTGAGGTCCGTCTCCCGTTTTTGGTTCATACCGGATGTGAAACACGCGAGGTAAACGTTACACAAAGCTACGCCACAAAGGCCGTGCTTTGATCATCACCACAAGACTTTGCTTTTCAACAGAAGCCTCGATCAATTGCCACTTAGGCATGCCACACAGCAATTCACTCTATGCGTTTGATATCCATCAATATATAACCCCTGAGCTCGTACGTCTCAGAGAAGGGCGTTAAGCAAGAGAATAAATTCTCCGCCGCCAAACAGATATATATTTAATAGAGATCAATCACACGGACTAAAATCCAATGTCAGACACACAGTCCATTTACAAGTCCATTCTGGGTCTGAACGAAACCGGAGGCACCTAGTACCCCGCACATCCATCGATCTCCAAGTACGTCTGGACGATCACTAACTGTTTCCATCTTCTTGGGTGTACAGCCCAATCAAGGTCATCAGTTATCACCCAAACGACGTGAAGACCTCCGGTCTTCGACCACCGTCTTCATCTTCGACTTATCGTCGTATCAGTTATTCAGAATGGGATAAACCCGGTCTTTCCGAATAACTCGCGTATATATTATAAAAGTGTTACACAAACACAATATACGCCTCATTCCAATTCATTAGTCACTAACCGTAAATTAATCAAGAGAATAATTCCCCAAATATTAACCCCGAAGGCCGAAACCAACATCAGATCAATATCCAGAAAACCATTCTGCTTAGCTAACCGACGGTTAGTTTCTAAATTTCACATTCATAGGGAAAGGTTCCCATAAATTTTATCAAAGATAAATTCTTGAATTTATCTTTGATCTACTTTTGAATATCAATTCAACAAGCCGGGATTAACGAAACTTACCGAAGTAATCATTTGTTTTAATTTCCCAATCCCAACCTATTTTTCCCATGAAGTAAAACTGGTAAAACTTCATTTCTAACACCACAGTGTTATCGGTAAATTCAATTACCATTTCACGTTTAAATCTAATTAAAGATTTAACTATCGCCTGGAGCAAAACTGGTGATACTCCATTTTCGATCTTTTCAATCTAATTAAAGATTCATTAAAACTCCACTTAGTTTTAATCTTTGACTGGGTTAAAGAATCAGTGTCATTTAAAAACACGGTTCACGATAAACCCAAAATCACATTCATTGATCATCGGGTTAAAGAACGAGTGTTATTTAAAACACTGTCCACGATAAACCCAAAAATCAATATCGATTCAATTCCAATTAAATGTCATTTAATTGGTACACTTCATTAAATCTAAATAAAAAGATTTAATCTTTTCTCAACTGGGTCCAAGAACAGTGTTAGTGAAGACACCATTCACGACAAACCCAAATCACATTTGATATTCAACACAAGGCTCTGAATAGAAAATATCCCGGCTTATATTCAATATCAAATTCTCTGACAAACAGATATCGTATGGGAATTAACGATATATATATCTATATCTTTCAAATTTCCATAACAACATCTGTATAATCACGAAATCCAACATTGAAATATTCCGAAGACAATTTCGATTCAAATCCATTCCAATGCAATCATTGGAAATTCTGGTTATTTTTAAAACCCTTTTTAAATTCAATTTATTTATTTAAAAATAAATAGAATCTCAACTCTAGTTCATAACTAGTTTATTTCGATAAAAATCTATTTTTATCTCTTCAAATATGGAGTTTTTCATCCCAAATCTTTCTAAATCATTTCTTATGATTTTACACAAATTATTACTATTTTTAATAATTTTATCAAGGCCTGTACAGTCGATTTCCAACAACGGCCATCGAACTGCACTTACAGCGACCTTTTTCAAATTTGATTTGGACATAATTCCAAATCCAACCGTTAGATTTCAAATTTCTAATATTCGTTAGAAAGCTCTTTTCGATACGAACCCAACGGTTCCGATTTTAGGAGAATCCGACGGTCGGACCTCCCGTAATGTCCGTTTGAAATAAATGGTCGAAATTCACGAACTGCCGCGGCGCGGCGCGTTCTATTCAGGCTATTATATTATATATATATATATATAATATATATATATCGTCTATTTCTATTTAAAACGAATTATATAAATAGTTTTGAATTCGTTTCAAAAATCTATTTCAACTTCCATTTCAATTCAAAGCAAAATTGAATTCTTCTTTATAGATTCGTTTCAAAATTCATTTCTATTCAATTCAAATTTCAATTCAATTTGAATTCATTTCAATTCACTTTCAATTCAATTCGAATTCGTTTTCAATTCAATTCATTTCGAAATCGTTTTCAATTCAATTCATTTCGAAATCGTTTTCAATTCAATTCATTTCGAAATCGTTTTCAATTCAATTCATTTCGAAATCGTTTTCAATTCAATTCATTTCGAAATCGTTTTCAATTCATTTCATTTCGAAATCGTTTTCAATTCAATTCATTTCGAAATCGTTTTAAAATCGATATAAATATCGTTCACGTCAAAATGGCGTCAATCTAATCAACACGGCTTCATATATTGATATTTCCAAATATTCCATTTCGAATATTTCTATTTTAAAACTGGAATGAGGCCCAATCAATTACCATATAAAGTTAATTATATGGATTTTCATACAACACATGTATATAATAGCATGGAAAAATAATCAACCATCAACCAAAGTGCACTACACTGTATAAGCATCAAATTTAGATATCCAACGCTTAAAACAGCCTGTCAATCAACCGATCGACATATTCAATCAATTGGGATGAGTGAACTTCAAATTTCATCCCAACACCCGTATGGGGTTTCAAACAATCAAACACATATTTTATTTGTGCTGTTGGGCGATGTGTAAAATTTATCGACCCAATCAATGTCCTTCAAATAAGTGTACATAAACAAACCGTCTGGTTTGTAAATGAATATTTATTTTATTCACTTTCACTATATTCATATTCACGTTAAAAATTATATTTTTAACGATAAAACATTTTATTTCAACATATGAATTTCTATTATTCATTTACACAAATAAAATGATATTTTTATTTTCTAACATATTTTAGAAAATTTCGGCGGCATAACGGCACGATACTAGAAACGGGACAAGGCCTAGCCTTATCCCCGGTCTAGTGAAGGCCCACGCCATTCACACATCAATCAAATCAATTTCATCTCACCAAACAATTCAATTCAAACAAATAATTCAACTAATCTATGCAACCAAACAAACAAGTCCATGGTCTGTGGACGATTGTGTCGGGTGCTACTAAGCACCGTCTGCATCCTAGTATATATATAATTAGAAAAGAAATTGAAAGGTGAGAAATTCTCACCGATAGCTATCCTAGCTCCACGGCACTTCATTTGCAGAAGTCTTCGTCGTTTCGCCTTTTTGTCACCTTCGTTGCTGCTTTCACTACATACGTAAAAATCACATTTTTACTTCGCTATTCAATATATAAAAATCGAATTTTTACTTCGCTATTCCATATATAAAAATCATGTTCTTGTTTCGAAGTTCAATAGATAAAAATCACATTTTTATTTCGAAGTTCAATAGATAAAAAAACACATTTTTATTTCGAAGTTCAATAGATAAAAATCACATTTTTATTTCGAAGTTCAATAGATAAAAAATCACATTTTTATTTCGAAGTCATTTAAAGAAAAACCATATCTTTATTTTTCTAAAAGTATAAAAACCATATTTTTATTTTTCCTATGTATTAAAAAATATATTTTTATGTTTCTAGAAATCATATCCTTTTGTTATAAAAAAAATATAATCTTTTCGCTTTCAAAAAAAATCTCGTCTTTCCTTATATCAAAAATCTCGACTTTCCTTATTATAAAAAGAAATCTCCTCTTCTTACTATGAAAAATCATTTCTTATATAACTGAAAAACCATATATTTTCTATAATCAAATTCATTATTTCATATCAAAGAAAATTTATTTTCAGATCAAAGAAAACCAAATTTGTAATCAAAGAAAGATCCATATATTTTCGCTATTCATATATGGAAAAATTATATTTTTATTCGCTACCCAAATAATAAAAATCACATTTAATTTTGTCTACTCCATAGTAAATATCATTTTAATTTCCTTTTAAAAATTAGGTTTTTTATTTTCTTTTAAAAAATCAGGTTTTTAAATCCTAAAAATCAGTTTATAAATTCATTATAAAATCAGTTTATAACTCTTTAAAAAAAACAGTTTCTTTTTAAAGTAAAATAAAAAAAATCAGTTTCTTTTTCTGTTTTAAATAAAAAAAATAAATAAATAAATAAATTAAAAAAAAACTTATAGGGGCGGGCGCTTATTTCAACGGAGGAGGGGAGGAGAAGGGGGAGAAGCGTCGGAGGGGTGCGGTGGATAGTGGGGCCAGGCGGAGGCGCGATGGTGTTGAGCAGGACCGTCTGTGGGCTATGGGGTTCGCTGTAATTGAGAGGAGGGAGGAGACGAGGGGAGGAAGGTCGAGTGAGGGAGAGGCGAACCGGGGGGCTGCGCCACCGCGACGGCGGCGAGGGGCGATGCTCGATTCCGCCGAGTTCCCCCCCCCCCTTTTTTTTTATTTCTTTCTGATCGGTATGAAGAATAAACGGGGGGGGGGGGGGGGTTTATGAAAAAGATTTTATATATTTAATTTAATTTTTATTTATTTTATCCCAAGGAGTTGACTTTTTATTCGACTTCGAAACGAGGCCCACCGACTGTCGCCCATAGCGTTTTACCCCCATTCCGAACACAATGGGATATGTATCGTAGGCTGATTCGACTGTTTGAATCAGTTTCCGTTTAATTTACATTTAAATCACTATATTGAATTTTAAACGTACATTTCAAATTACCGGGGTCACATACGAACTTTAAAAATTTCTGAAAAATATTTTCTAGCTTCGTATTGACGATACGGTCCTAATAAAACTAGTTTCGCCGAATTCTGAGACCGTTGGAAAAATGGCCAATTTCCAGTCGATTAAAATCAACTTAAACTGGTCAAACGCGTTTTCCTTTGCCACGCTCACATATTGATTTGAAAAATTATGAAATTTGAAATCTAGCAATAACTTTACATCCCGGACCCAACAAAACTGGTTTCGTCGAAATCCGAGGTCATTTGCAAAATGTCCATTTTTAAGGGCCTGAATTCCATAGCGACTATTCAGAAATTTCAACTGGACATATCTTATCATTTCTAAGATGAAATCTCAGTTTGTTAACCTCGTTACAAAGATATAGTTATACAGATTCCATTATTTTTGGTTTCACTAAAATCCGGATTGTTTTGCACCCGGTACATTCAATTGAAGTTTGAAATCGAATTATCGAACTACCGCGCCATTTTCAATTCTATTTATAATTATATATAAATATTTATATTCTAACGACGACGCGTATAATATATACGTTCGAATTATATTAAAAATAAATTTCTCGTCGATATTATTTAAAATAATTCATTTTAAATAATCAAAATTCGCTAAAATGGCCAAAATAAAATTTTCAAACTGGCTCGCATTTTACGGGTTGTTACAATCTCCCCCACTTAAAACTTTTCGTCCCCGAAAAGGAACAAAGTCGAAAGTGGTTTGATTTATCAACTCAACATTCGATCTGGCTTCCCTTCTCTAACTTTTCAGTTTCTGAGAATTTTCAAAATTTCAAAAATTTGGCTAACTCCCTAAATTTTCGAAAATTTTTGCCATAACCTCCCCTGCACCGGGAGCATCGGGGAATTTCAAATAGCTTCCCCGGTCCTTCAGATCTCAAAAATAAAAATAAAAAGCCAAGCGGCTAGCCAATAGGCTCATAAAATCATCATCACCCAAACAAAACAGTAAATTATGTAGTAAACATGTACCTATTTGTCGGGCAAACAAATTTTATTCTCTGCTCTAGCCTCCTTGCTATGACCTGTTCAATGATATACATGTATATGCAAGCAGATGCGACCAATTTTCAATACAATTCAATATTTGATTCAATTAGGCTAAATGGCTAAAAATTAGCAAACAAATAAACGAACAACACAAACATCAATAAATTAGTGAATTAGAGTTTCAAATTCATAATTTTGATACATATACAAAAAATCATGTTTTTGATGCCAATTCACAACAATGTGTTCCTAACTATATAAGTTTTGGTTCTCACACCAGTCAATAGGAAATATATAGATATCACACCTTCGAAACACGAACATAATTATTGATGATGCCATGGTCATTATCAACATCATCCCCGGGCGACTATAGTGTAATTCTATATCTATCCAGTATATTAAAACTTTGAATACACGCGGATCAGACGTATACGCAAAATCTATATATACTGGATTGTCCAACTCAATACAAATAGATAATCAAATACGAATAATTGATTTAAATTTTCAAAACAAAAATTTGTTTTCACGTTAAAAATATACTCTTCACACTCGTTCTAGGATACTACTGATCCCATCTCTAACGAGTCATTCTCGTTGGACATTACTAATCCAATATCTGATGAATTCTTTCGTACGGTTCTAATGATTCTTGTTCTCTGAGCTTTGTAAACCAAAGCTCTGATACCAAACTGTGACGGCAAGGAGTTTCGCTCGGTCCGAACCAGTCGCTAAACCGATCCAGGCCGTTCGAAACGCCCTATCGTTTGAGAACACGACAAAACAGAACGCATACAGAAGAACACTTCATTGCTTATTACAACAATGCATCAGATTACAAGAATATACAGAGTATAAATGAATATTACACAGAAATATCAGAGATTTAAATTACATTTAAATACATAGCAGCGGAAAATAATACGATACACAACTAGAAGTAGATATACGGATACAAAGCTTTCCGGATATCGTTCCAGCTGTAAACCAGGATCCTGTGAATATAAATCTGCAAAACCAAAACTACTAGCTGCCCGTGTCGAAAATAAGGGCACCCAGAGATTAGGTTAAAACAATAAACTCCAGGTCAGTCATGTGACTGGTGTGAGAACTAAAACAGTTATTATTCTTTATTTTAAAAGTTAGGTAAATCAAGGGACCACGCCGTATAACACGGAACGGGTTTCCTCCCAAGAATACCAGTGCATAAAACAAACAGCGCAATGCTAAATAAAGAAAAATGAAGCTGTTATAAGACCCAGGTCCTATCACACAATGCAACGCAAGCCGGGGGATAGGGTTTTCCCTTATAACAGCCAAAGAATGCTTGATACGTTTAAAACAGATTATTTGATACTATAATAAGTGCATAGTGTATAAAACAACTTCAATCATAAATATCAATCATAGGCGGCATGAATGCCCCATCCCACTATGTCGCCATACTAGGTTTTACAATTAAAACCGCAAATGTCACGTATTTGGAAATTGGATTTCCGTCTATGAACCGAGGCAAAAGATAGTCCTCAACCGATTCGAGACAATCTAGCCCATGTCTCAGGATCAGAACGCATCAACCCTTTAGATCGTCAGGGCCGGTCCACCGATGTGGATTATTATGCCTGAACACTACGTCTCTCCGCCCTTTGGGGCGTAAATGAGCCAACTAAATGACTCCATCGGTTCGAGAACAACCGATCAATCCGAGGCGCCTCGCAACAGCAACAACCACATAAGTCAAACTCGTCAGGGCGTGTAAAACCACTGACGCCACTTCTAGCTAGAAAGAAACGCAAGTCCTCCCTGAGGTCCGTCTCCCGTTTTTGGTTCATACCGGATGTGAAACACGCGAGGTAAACGTTACACAAAGCTACGCCACAAAGGCCGTGCTTTGATCATCACCACAAGACTTTGCTTTTCAACAGAAGCCTCGATCAATTGCCACTTAGGCATGCCACACAGCAATTCACTCTATGCGTTTGATATCCATCAATATATAACCCCTGAGCTCGTACGTCTCAGAGAAGGGCGTTAAGCAAGAGAATAAATTCTCCGCCGCCAAACAGATATATATTTAATAGAGATCAATCACACGGACTAAAATCCAATGTCAGACACACAGTCCATTTACAAGTCCATTCTGGGTCTGAACGAAACCGGAGGCACCTAGTACCCCGCACATCCATCGATCTCCAAGTACGTCTGGACGATCACTAACTGTTTCCATCTTCTTGGGTGTAAAGCCCAATCAAGGTCATCAGTTATCACCCAAACGACGTGAAGACCTCCGGTCTTCGACCACCGTCTTCATCTTCGACTTATCGTCGTATCAGTTATTCAGAATGGGATAAACCCGGTCTTTCCGAATAACTCGCGTATATATTATAAAAGTGTTACACAAACACAATATACGCCTCATTCCAATTCATTAGTCACTAACCGTAAATTAATCAAGAGAATAATTCCCCAAATATTAACCCCGAAGGCCGAAACCAACATCAGATCAATATCCAGAAAACCATTCTGCTTAGCTAACCGACGGTTAGTTTCTAAATTTCACATTCATAGGGAAAGGTTCCCATAAATTTTATCAAAGATAAATTCTTGAATTTATCTTTGATCTACTTTTGAATATCAATTCAACAAGCCGGGATTAACGAAACTTACCGAAGTAATCATTTGTTTTAATTTCCCAATCCCAACCTATTTTTCCCATGAAGTAAAACTGGTAAAACTTCATTTCTAACACCACAGTGTTATCGGTAAATTCAATTACCATTTCACGTTTAAATCTAATTAAAGATTTAACTATCGCCTGGAGCAAAACTGGTGATACTCCATTTTCGATCTTTTCAATCTAATTAAAGATTCATTAAAACTCCACTTAGTTTTAATCTTTGACTGGGTTAAAGAATCAGTGTCATTTAAAAACACGGTTCACGATAAACCCAAAATCACATTCATTGATCATCGGGTTAAAGAACGAGTGTTATTTAAAACACTGTCCACGATAAACCCAAAAATCAATATCGATTCAATTCCAATTAAATGTCATTTAATTGGTACACTTCATTAAATCTAAATAAAAAGATTTAATCTTTTCTCAACTGGGTCCAAGAACAGTGTTAGTGAAGACACCATTCACGACAAACCCAAATCACATTTGATATTCAACACAAGGCTCTGAATAGAAAATATCCCGGCTTATATTCAATATCAAATTCTCTGACAAACAGATATCGTATGGGAAATAACGATATATATATCTATATCTTTCAAATTTCCATAACAACATCTGTATAATCACGAAATCCAACATTGAAATATTCCGAAGACAATTTCGATTCAAATCCATTCCAATGCAATCATTGGAAATTCTGGTTATTTTTAAAACCCTTTTTAAATTCAATTTATTTATTTAAAAATAAATAGAATCTCAACTCTAGTTCATAACTAGTTTATTTCGATAAAAATCTATTTTTATCTCTTCAAATATGGAGTTTTTCATCCCAAATCTTTCTAAATCATTTCTTATGATTTTACACAAATTATTACTATTTTTAATAATTTTATCAAGGCCTGTACAGTCGATTTCCAACAACGGCCATCGAACTGCACTTACAGCGACCTTTTTCAAATTTGATTTGGACATAATTCCAAATCCAACCGTTAGATTTCAAATTTCTAATATTCGTTAGAAAGCTCTTTTCGATACGAACCCAACGGTTCCGATTTTAGGAGAATCCGACGGTCGGACCTCCCGTAATGTCCGTTTGAAATAAATGGTCGAAATTCACGAACTGCCGCGGCGCGGCGCGTTCTATTCAGGCTATTATATTATATATATATATAATATATATATATCGTCTATTTCTATTTAAAACGAATTATATAAATAGTTTTGAATTCGTTTCAAAAATCTATTTCAACTTCCATTTCAATTCAAAGCAAAATTGAATTCTTCTTTATAGATTCGTTTCAAAATTCATTTCTATTCAATTCAAATTTCAATTCAATTTGAATTCATTTCAATTCACTTTCAATTCAATTCGAATTCGTTTTCAATTCAATTCATTTCGAAATCGTTTTCAATTCAATTCATTTCGAAATCGTTTTCAATTCAATTCATTTCGAAATCGTTTTCAATTCAATTCATTTCGAAATCGTTTTCAATTCAATTCATTTCGAAATCGTTTTCAATTCATTTCATTTCGAAATCGTTTTCAATTCAATTCATTTCGAAATCGTTTTAAAATCGATATAAATATCGTTCACGTCAAAATGGCGTCAATCTAATCAACACGGCTTCATATATTGATATTTCCAAATATTCCATTTCGAATATTTCTATTTTAAAACTGGAATGAGGCCCAATCAATTACCATATAAAGTTAATTATATGGATTTTCATACAACACATGTATATAATAGCATGGAAAAATAATCAACCATCAACCAAAGTGCACTACACTGTATAAGCATCAAATTTAGATATCCAACGCTTAAAACAGCCTGTCAATCAACCGATCGACATATTCAATCAATTGGGATGAGTGAACTTCAAATTTCATCCCAACACCCGTATGGGGTTTCAAACAATCAAACACATATTTTATTTGTGCTGTTGGGCGATGTGTAAAATTTATCGACCCAATCAATGTCCTTCAAATAAGTGTACATAAACAAACCGTCTGGTTTGTAAATGAATATTTATTTTATTCACTTTCACTATATTCATATTCACGTTAAAAATTATATTTTTAACGATAAAACATTTTATTTCAACATATGAATTTCTATTATTCATTTACACAAATAAAATGATATTTTTATTTTCTAACATATTTTAGAAAATTTCGGCGGCATAACGGCACGATACTAGAAACGGGACAAGGCCTAGCCTTATCCCCGGTCTAGTGAAGGCCCACGCCATTCACACATCAATCAAATCAATTTCATCTCACCAAACAATTCAATTCAAACAAATAATTCAACTAATCTATGCAACCAAACAAACAAGTCCATGGTCTGTGGACGATTGTGTCGGGTGCTACTAAGCACCGTCTGCATCCTAGTATATATATATAATTAGAAAAGAAATTGAAAGGTGAGAAATTCTCACCGATAGCTATCCTAGCTCCACGGCACTTCATTTGCAGAAGTCTTCGTCGTTTCGCCTTTTTGTCACCTTCGTTGCTGCTTTCACTACATACGTAAAAATCACATTTTTACTTCGCTATTCAATATATAAAAATCGAATTTTTACTTCGCTATTCCATATATAAAAATCATGTTCTTGTTTCGAAGTTCAATAGATAAAAATCACATTTTTATTTCGAAGTTCAATAGATAAAAAAACACATTTTTATTTCGAAGTTCAATAGATAAAAATCACATTTTTATTTCGAAGTTCAATAGATAAAAAATCACATTTTTATTTCGAAGTCATTTAAAGAAAAACCATATCTTTATTTTTCTAAAAGTATAAAAACCATATTTTTATTTTTCCTATGTATTAAAAAATATATTTTTATGTTTCTAGAAATCATATCCTTTTGATATAAAAAAAAATATAATCTTTTCGCTTTCAAAAAAAATCTCGTCTTTCCTTATATCAAAAATCTCGACTTTCCTTATTATAAAAAGAAATCTCCTCTTCTTACTATGAAAAATCATTTCTTATATAATTGAAAAACCATATATTTTCTATAATCAAATTCATTATTTCATATCAAAGAAAATTTATTTTCAGATCAAAGAAAACCAAATTTGTAATCAAAGAAAGATCCATATATTTTCGCTATTCATATATGGAAAAATTATATTTTTATTCGCTACCCAAATAATAAAAATCACATTTAATTTTGTCTACTCCATAGTAAATATCATTTTAATTTCTTTTAAAAATCAGGTTTTTTGTTTTCTTTTAAAAAATCAGGTTTTTAAATCCTAAAAATCAGTTTATAAATTCATTATAAAATCAGTTTATAACTCTTTAAAAAAAACAGTTTCTTTTTAAAGTAAAATAAAAAAATCAGTTTCTTTTTCTGTTTTAAATAAAATAAATAAATAAATAAATAAATTAAAAAAAACTTACAGGGGCGGGCGCTTATTTCAACGGAGGAGGGGAGGAGAAGGGGGAGAAGCGTCGGAGGGGTGCGGTGGATAGTGGGGCCAGGCGGAGGCGCGATGGTGCTGAGCAGGACCGTCGGTGGGCTATGGGGTTCGCTGTAATTGAGAGGAGGGAGGAGACGAGGGGAGGAAGGTCGAGTGAGGGAGAGGCGAACCGGGGGGCTGCGCCACCGCGACGGCGGCGAGGGGCGATGCTCGATTCCGCCGAGTTTCCCCCCTTTTTTTTTATTTCTTTCTGATCGGTATGAAGAATAAACGGGGGGGGGGGGGGGGGGGGGGGGTTTATGAAAAAGATTTTATATATTTAATTTAATTTTTATTTATTTTATCCCAAGGAGTTGACTTTTTATTCGACTTCGAAATGAGGCCCACCGACTGTCGCCCATAGCGTTTTACCCCCATTCCGAACACAATGGGATATGTATCGTAGGTTGATTCGACTGTTTGAATCAGTTTCCGTTTAATTTACATTTAAATCACTATATTGAATTTTAAACGTACATTTCAAATTACCGGGGTCACATACGAACTTTAAAAATTTCTGAAAAATATTTTCTAGCTTCGTATTGACGATACGGTCCTAATAAAACTAGTTTCGCCGAGTTCTGAGACCGTTGGAAAAATGGCCAATTTCCAGTCGATTAAAATCAACTGAAACTGGTCAAACGCGTTTTCCTTTGCCACGCTCACATATTGATTCGAAAAATTATGAAATTTGAAATCTAGCAATAACTTTACATCCCGGACCCAACAAAACTTGTTTCGTCGAAATCCGAGGTCATTTGCAAAATGTCCATTTTTAAGGGCCTGAATTCCATAGCGACTATTCAGAAATTTCAACTGGACATATCTTATCATTTCTAAGATGAAATCTCAGTTTGTTAACCTCGTTACAAAGATATAGTTATACAGATTCCATTATTTTTGGTTTCACTAAAATCCGGATTGTTTTGCACCCGGTACATTCAATTGACGTTTGAAATCGAATTATCGAACTACCGCGCCATTTTCTATTCTATTTATAATTATATATAAATATTTATATTCTAACGACGACGCGTATAATATATACATTCGAATTATATTAAAAATAAATTTCTCGTCGATATTATTTAAAATAATTCATTTTAAATAATCAAAATTCGCTAAAATGGCCAAAATAAAAATTTTAAACTGGCTCGCATTTTACGGGTTGTTACAGTTCTGGGTCTGAACGAAACCGGAGGCACTATATACCTCGCAAACCCATCGATCTCCACGTACGTTTGGACGATCACCACTCATTATCCATATTTCGGTATGTCTCCCAATGAGGACATCAGTTACCATCCAAACGAGGTGAAGATTTTTGGTCTTCAACCACCATCTTCATCTTCGATTTCTTATCGTCGATTTAGTTATTCAGAATGGGATGAACGCGGTCTTTCTGAGCAACTCGCGTATATAATAAACAAGTGCTGCACAAACACAACATACGCATCATTTCAATTCATTAGTCACTAACCGTAAATCAGTAAGAGAACGATTTCCCAAATATTAACCCCGAAGGCAGAAACCAACATCAGGTCAAAATCCAGGAAACCATTCGACTTAGCCAACCTTCAGTTAGTTTCTAAATTTCATATCCATATCGTTTCTAATATTTTATAACGATTTATCGCTATTTTTATTTATTTTAAAATAGCCAATTTATTCAAAACAACGCTTCGGGCTATAACGCGGCCGTGGCGCTGTTTTCCTTCAGATTTGATTTACACATATCTTAAAATCTAACCGTTGGATTTTCACAAAATTTACATCATTAGAAAGATCTTTTCAAAACGAATCCAGCGGTTCCAGTTTCGGGAAAATACGACGGTCGGATCTCCCGGTATAATCGTTTGAAGTTTCGATTTCAAAATACGAACTGGAGCGTCGTTATTCGATTTAATATAATTATATTTATATATATATATAAATATAATCAATTCTGGCGCTGTTTTTCTTCAGATTTGAATTAAACATTCCAGACAATCCAACCTTGGATTTTTACAAAGTTGGTGCCGTTGGAAAGATTTTTCTAAAGCGAACCCAACGGTTGCGCTTTTGGGAAAATCCGATGGTCGGATCTCCCGCACTAATCGTTTGAAATCACGGTTTCAAAATACGAACTGCAGCTTCGTTATTCGATATATTTCAATTATATATATATATATATATAGATTCTTCGATTTCAAAACCATATGATTTTCATACATTTGATAAAAATGATATTTTTATCTAACTGTCTTCTATCTCAACACTTCACTATTTTTAACAATTCATGTATATAATAAAAATGTGATTTTTAATTTAAAAAAATTTATTTCAAAACATGACTATTTTATATAGTTCATATAGATGATAAAAATATGATTTTTATTATAAAACAATTTATTTCAAAATATGAACACCATTCAACACATGAATTTCAATTCAATGAATGAATTTCGATTCAACACATGAAGGTTTTCTATAGTTTTTATATATATATATATATATATATATATATATATATATAGATAAAAAGGTGAGTTTTATATTTAAAACACGAATACCATTCAACACATGAATTTCAATTCAACAAATGAATTTCAATTCAACACATGAAGGTTTTTTTATAGTTTGTATATATAGAGTAAAAAGGTGATTTTTATTGTTAAAACAATTTATTTAAAACACGAATACCATTCAACACATGAATATGATTCAGCGAATGAATTTCAATTCAACACATGAAGGTTTTCTATAGTTTGTATATATAGAGTAAAAATGTGATTTATATTGTTAAAACAATTTATTTAAAACACGAATACCATTCAGCACATGAATATGATTCAACGAATGAATTTCTATTCCACACATGAAGGTTTTCTATTCAACAGACGAATATAGTTTCAACACAGGAAAATAATTCTAACACATGAATACTATTCAAAATTTCGGCAGCATAACGGCAGGGTAGTTAAAACCGGGACCGTCCCTAGTACGGCTCCTCGCTCTACCTTAAAGCCTCACAGCTTTTGACAATGGGGAATCATGCATCTAGTTCGCACGCAGGCGGCAAGTATTTTTTTTTCATTTCCACAAACTAATCCTATGTGGTTTCAACCAAATATTTCTCAACCACAAAAAGGTATTTTTCAACCACAATCAATCAATTAATTTCAACCACAAACGATTCTAATCAACCATTCGTAATCAACCAATTTTCACACCAATCACAACCAATAAATATCGTCCATGGTTTGTGGACGAGGGGCGTGTATATATATATATATATAAGCATTTCACTTCTATTCAACACATATATAATTTTTACAACGCGTAAATAACTTATACGTCGAACGTACAACTTATACAAAGCTTATACATGAGGTGTACAATGCTTATATAACCCATACATCGACTATATAATTTATACATCGTCGTTTTCCATATCATTTATAATTTAGAAATCTCACATTGGGTTCCACTCCAACAAAAGTAGCAGAAGGCTCAAAAAAATATGCGGTCTCTTCTAGAATGTAGAAGACGTCCACGCGAGTCCACTGTCTCTTGTTTCACTGAATTTCGTCAAGAAACGAAAAAGGTATGATTTTTACAAGTTTGCAACACTTAAAAGTGTTATCTTCAATTCAGAAAAATCAAACCGTTTACCTTCTTCGATTCTTCAAAACTAGGGTTCGAATTCTCGCTCAAACTACTCCGCTTTGTTACGATCAGACCTCACCACCCTGTCGACCTCTGAGCAAGCTCCACGCGCCACCCACCCAGACTGGACTCGACGGCGGCCCCTTGTAGGATTTGGCCTCCGAACGGCTAACCTTGTCGCGAACGATTCGAACGATATAAACAACGATGGAGTGCGAGAGTTGTATGGATTTAAAGAGGAGGTTTAGATCTTTAAAATCTTCCACAGGAGCTCATGATTTTATTGTGTGGACTTCGAGTTAGGGAGGAGAGAAGTTGAGAAGTTGAAGCCGCCGTTCGTGATAAAGGGGTTACAGATATTTCCAGGTCAACGCGGAAGTGAGAGATGAAATCTGATTGGTCGAAGGGTTTTATTAAATTTTTAATTTACTTAATTTCAAAAATACCCTCTTTCACACACAAACTCCAATCCAAACCCAACGATTGTCATCCCTAGCATTTTACCCCGATTCCGAACACAATGGGATATGTTTCGAAGGCCCATTCGACTGTTTCAGTCAGTTTTCCTTCAAATTAAAATATAAAACATTCAATATTTGATTTGAACGTACATTTCAATTTGCCAGGGCCACAAATTGATTCGAAAAATTCCATCAAAATAAATCTAGCTATGTTTTGACGATACGGTCCCAACAAAACTAGTTTCGTCGAATTCTGAGACCGTTTGGAAAATGGCCCATTTCTGGTCGATCCAATTTAACTATAGTTGACCAAAACACATTTTCCCTTGCCACGCTCACATATTAGCTTCAAAAAATTATGAAATTCAAAACCTAGCAATAACTTCACATCCCGGATCTAACAAAAGTGGTTTCGTCGAATTCCGAGGTCGTTTGCAAAATGGCCAATTTCACCGGCTATATAAATTCCATAGCGACCTTTCTGAAAATTCATTTGGCCATAGCTTTTGCTTTCCGCTATGAAACTTCGATTTTCCAGATTCGTTAGAAAGGTATTCCCTAACAGATTTAAATATTTTTGGTTTCACTCAAATCCGTTTTGTTTTGCACCCGGTACAGTCAGTCAAAGTTTGAATTCAAATTTTGAAACTACCGCGCCATTTCAGGCCTTGTTTATAATTAGAATTAATTATATTCCTTTTCAATTGTCGATTCAAACTCAGTTTTCATCGTTATTATTTAAAATATTTATTTTAAATATTTAAAATCCACTATTTTAGCCAATTTAAAAAAATTAAATTGGTTCAGATTTTCTGGGTCGTTACAGCCGGAGTCAACAAGTAATATTTAATTTCTTGAGTCAATAGGAATTAGACACTCCAGTCCAAACCATCTAAATTTTCAACATGCTTAACAGAAGGGTCGCGATCAATCGCTTAATGCAACTTAGAGATCATTTTGACTTCCAGAAATACTCATTTCAACTCAAAGCACATTTTGTCAAGACAAGACGTACTTTGGGGGAAAGTGTTAACATACCCTTTGGTTTGGTTCCCAAAAGCAATTTGAGCCCACACAACTCAGGCCATCGTGTGACCTAACTGCCTAGAGAGTCGCCAAAATACTCAAGAACCAAGCCTGCATAAAGTCGCACTAGTGTGGTCATCACGACTCATTGATGTTACACAAATAAGAGCTAAGTCCCCGAATTTGCATTTAGCTTCACTACCAAATCCGTATCCCTCGAGTTCGTCATCTCCATAAAAAACCTCCAAGTATAATTTCGTATCCTGGTGTGCATGATAGGATTTCGTTCCCCAAGCCTCGCACGTCCTCAAAACTCGCCCAACCCATTCTCATATCTCTGACTCGTTATTCCCGGAGATGAAAACCAGGTGCAAAGAGTGGTGTTACCCCGACCAAGTACATCAATTTCATATCCCCCAACAACTCAGGGAATTTTCCAAGTATCCAGATTGGAATGTGGGTATACGAAGAGACTGATACAAAAAGTTATACCACAAGACTTAGAGAACATGGAGAAAGGATGTAAGGAAAATCAGTACCCCAAGATACGTACCGATCCTAGGGTACAAAAAATGGCCAGTGGCCCCTACTCCTCACTTGCACCCACCTACTCCACTACCTATAAATACCCCATTGTCTGCTTCATGAAAAGGACATGCATTTGGTTGGTTTGATACTTTCTGAAGGATTTCTTGATGTTGGACACCATTAAAGCACCTTAAAGCTTAGGGAAGAAAAAATTGCATACTTCTTAGGGTTTTGAACCACCAAACAACAAAGGAATCTTAGGAATAAGAACTATAGCTCCATACTTGGATTTAATAGAACTTAATTACCACCATTACATTTGTAATCACTTGTAGTGATGCCCACCATTGTACTTTTACAAGAGTGAATAAAATTAGCAAAGCCTTTAAAGTGGATGTATGTTCAATCTGAACTAAACCACTATAATTAGTTTATTATTTTTTTGCACTTTTTCCTTACGAGAAACGTTTCTTTCATTAATTCGGAAATCTTTGACAGTTGTATCAATTTTGCGCGTCAACGATAGACAAATGCCCAAATATAAACTTCTTGATTATTAGCTAGAATGAAAAACATAAGTGAAAATTTTAGGTTATAGTATTTGGTAAGCTAGATGAAGGGGTGAATCTTCATGCTATCCCTCCTAGTTATTAGTTATCAAGCAAAAAATTGATTCCATGGACGAGGATGAAGATAATGAGCTAAAAAAAACAGGGTAGTGCAAAAGGTGGATATGATGGTAATGATGATGACGATGATGATACTTCGATTAGGGTGAAGGAACTAGAAGCAGCCAGCCAAAGTGCATTCTCCGTGATGATGATGGGGGAGATAAAAGAAAAGTAACTTCCAAGCCATATGTCGAAAAGGGAAAAATTGATGTTTTGGGGCTTTTGGCTCGTGCCCCGGTGATACTTTCCCCGGAGGAAAAGGGAAGCAACAAACTTTCGCTACTCCAATCCTGGTATCACATGTGTGGAATTCATTGCTCAAGTGCTTTAGATTTCCAGAATTTACAAGTCCCTGTGTTAATTACATGGACTTGATTCAGGTCAAGGTATAGTTGTTTTTACATTGGAAATGCTTGACTCTAGAAAAGAATTAACAAAGTCAGATAGGAATATTCTAAGAAAAAAGGAGGTTTCGAGCATGGGAAAGGCACAACACTATGATTGTCATTTCGTAATAGTTAAAATCGTTCCAAATTGTACTACCAACGATTATAATCGTCGGTGGATGGTATGTGATAAATTTTGCAATGTATTTACGAACGATTATAACAGTTTTAAAGTTTAGTACTTCCAATAATTATGACAATTGGAAAATACTTTGGTTCAAATGGTTTAATCATTTGGATACTTTGCACCTCCAACAGTTATAACCATTGGCAAATGCTTTAGTTCCAACTGTTATAACCATTTGATAATTATATACTTTCAACGTTTATAACTATTACGAATTCTATCTTTTATAGCATTGCTAAATCATCTCACTCAACATTTTATAGTAATATCAAACATTATTCATTCGACTATACAAATTTATAGCACTAAGAAACTTGTAACCAAATTGCAAAACTAACATATCACCAATTTTCAAAAAAACATGGCTAGGAAATCTTACAATGCTCGACGTACAGCTTCAAATTTTACAACAAAATATCTACAAGCTTACAAACAGTGAATGTGACATCTCGTCCAAATTACAAAACTTCCATCAACCAATTTGGAAAATGTATAATAATCATTCTTGTGCTGCATCTCATTCTATACTCATTATCTTCATTCTTGTAAGACCCCTAAGTCCCACATTGTGGAAGCTTGTGTGAAGTGTGGACTTTTATAGTAGAGCCCATCTCCTACTAATGCCGAGGCCTAGTGATGGAAAACCCTACACCTGAGAGGTGGCAAAGTAGGGATAATTTCGTGTTAGTAGGGAGGTTGTCTTAGTCTGTGTGGCAACTCGGATCTCGAAACTTAGCCGAGGCCTTTTGAGGAACAAAACCCCACACCTATACGGTGTCTAAGTTGGGGACAATATCTTGCGTGAACGAAGGTGCGGGCTGTTACAGTGGTATGAGAGCCAATACCCAGCCGGAATTGTGGCTCCTGTGTGGACCACAATGCCTGGGTGAGGTGTTTGTGAGCCAACGGGGACGTTAGGCTCTGTAGGAGGGGAGAATGTAACACCCATAAGTCCCACATCGTGGAAGCTTGTGTGAAGTGTGGACTTTTATAGTATAGCCCATCTCCTACTGACGCCGAGGCCTAGTGATGGAAAACCCTACACATGAAAGGTGGCAAAGTAGGGACAATATCGGTGTTAGTATGGAGGTTGGCTCAGTCTGTGTGGCAATGCCATGTGTTGGCGGATCTCAAAACTTAGCCGATGTCTTTTGAGGAACAAAACCCCACACCTATACGGTTGCTAAGTTGGGGACAATATCTTGCGTGAACGGAGGTGCGGCCTGTTACAATTCTCTATGTTACAACTTCTATTAAAACTTAAACATCTAGAAAAATGCACAAATAAATAATGAACATAAAAACACATGGAGAAAGAAAAATAATATTCAAGAAATGCATAAATTAAGAATAAACTATGGAATTTGCAAATTCTACAAAATATGCTCACGCTATTATATAACAGAAATATTCTCTAACGTAGCAGAATGTTAAACTAAGCAAGAAATATTTTCCAATGAACTTGTTATATACTGACTATATCATAAAACAAATCCATAAAAACCTTTCTCCTATAGCTTACAGAAACAAAAAGAAGTACAGCAGAAAGCATTCGATCTAGTTTTGATAAGAAATAGAAATAGTAAAGTAAACAGTGAAAAGGTAAAAGAAATATAGTAATAGAAAAATACATAGAACGTTGAAAAATACCTAAGACTAGACTAGCATTAATATGTTTAAATTAGTAAATAAACAAGATATAAAGAGCACCATGAACGAAAGACGAGAACGCTACCTCCATGTTTAAATCACTGGACTAGATAAGTGATATTCAATTTTAATATATTGGACTGATTAAGAGATGTAGCATTTAAATAAGGGAAAATCTATTTAGACACAAAGGTTTGGTACAAATTGAGGGACACAAAATCTGAACCATAGGATTATCTATGATTTGCACCCTTCACATAAAGACAAATTAATCATGTGGCTGAGATTTTATGTCTCCTGATTCGTGTCGAAATTTTGTGTTCCTATAGACTCTCCGTTTAAATAAAGGTATGTGTGTGTGTATACGAGGAGGGTTCCGCTACACCTCACATATTGCACGTGAACTCTCCCCTTAATATTCACCACCCATTTTCCCACTCATTCTCTCTCTTCCCATTTCAATATTATTTCTTAGTGGGAAGAGAGAGAATGAGTGGGGAAATGAGTGGAGGAGAATAAGGGGGAGAGTTCACGTGCAACATAAGAGGTGTAGCGGAACCCTCATATATATATATATATATATATATATATATATAGACACACATATAAGCCCTTCGCACACACTAGTAGTTTATTAAAATTGCTACATATTCCACACCCGATTACTGAGATCACTAAATTCAAATGCAGCAGTTATAAATAGAAAACAATCAGATCCTAGTGCAATAGCACAAACATTGGGAAGCTTACTTCAATTTATTTATTTTATTCTTAATTTTATTTTGAAATCGACTGCTTTGATGAAAAAGAGGAAAACGGTGAAAGATTGCAGTGCATATTAGTGAAAAACATTGAAATTATAAGGTTATTATTGAAACTTATTATTTTTTAATTTCAAGGAAACACTAATTTATTTTTTTCCTTCCATAACAATTTTTAAATAAATTTAAATTGCAACCCCTTAATTAAGACCAGAGTCTCATTAACAACCCCTTGTTAGCTTGAAGCTGGACCTGGGAATGGATAAATCATGCAATTTTATTTAGTGTCGGCCCTGGACGAACTAGGGCCCTAGGCAAAAAAAAATTCGGAGGCCCCAAAATAACAAGGCAGGTCAAAAATTATCATGAGGTAAGCAAAACGTCAAACCATAAGCATAGCGGACTCGAACTCTGGTAACTGGGTACAAAAGTAACATGTCTTACCATGTTAGCAAAACAATTTCCCAGTCAAGAAACAAATAAGAAATATTAGTACCCAGGAAACCCAAATCTTGAGGCCCCCCTCCTGCCTCCTCCCCCTCCTCGAGGATCCGAGGCCCTAGGCGACCGCCTAGGTCGCCTATGCCCAGGGCCGACTCTTATTTACTCCATGGAGCTTTATATTCATCCTGTCATCAGAATCGTGCAAGCAACAGTAAATACTGTCATAGGATGGCAGTTTTAGGCAGCCAAACTTCACCACCATAACGTGCCGTTCAGAACCCGCCAGCCAATAGTTGCACTGCAATCCAAATTAGAAGGCAGATAATTGTTCATTTTCAGATTAGGATTCACCGCCCGAGACGTCTCGGATTGGATGAAAAAAGATAGATGGAAAGCAGCTAGGATAGACGTGCCGGAAAGAAAAAAAAACTAAACTTGAATCATTGGACTTGAAAGTTTCCACTATTAACATTCATGATAGAAAAATAGAAAACATTCCACCTTTGAAAAACACCACATCTTCTCATCTCGATTCCTCCAATGCTGGGCATCGGTGATCCGTTGCTTTATTTACACTAAGATTTGCGAAGCAGTTTGAGCTCTGAAAATCTTGAATGGCTTTGTTACTTATCCATAACAAGTATAGGTGGAGATTGTGGTAGTGCCATTGTAAATGAGGACTATCCAGGAAATCCAAATACTGAATCTAGTAAACAAGACTAGAAGCGAAGAAATGATTGCTAAATTTTGTACACGAACTTGGAGTAATCACGTATGTATTTTTATTAGAGGGTACATACTGTCCAGGAAAAAGTGCTTTTGATGCAATAATCAATCAGAAGTCCATGACAGAAAAGCAGACAAAGCGAGCAATCAAGGCAAGTTTCAACATTCTATCTTCAAGGAAAGTTTATGATATTGTTGATGATGCACCTTGAATAGAAGCGTTTTAGCAAACCTTTGATAAAAAATGAATGGACCACTGAAATCAGTAAATTTTAGTAAGTAGACCAGAATGTAGATATTTAGTAAAGATTGTACCTGTAGAGAAATGTGTATCAAATGCAAATTTGTAAGACGAAATTGGCATTGAACTGTTATATCCTGCTTACAAATTTAGACTCAAAAACATACTACAGTTTCCTCTTAATTGTTTAGAGAAGAAAATTCTATGAACTGTCAATGGAGAAGAATGGACGTACAAGGCTCTTAGGCTCTGATAGAGCACTCCCAACACTGGGAAGATGGGATTAAACAGTGATGAAAATGGTATTCACGATGTCCAACAGAAGTGCGAGCGGCGTAGGGGAGTATTTGAAATTTTGATGCTCGTAATTTCCTATTTGGAACGGCGATAGGTATACGGTTTTCATAAAACCGTCACATAAACGGTTTTCATAAAACCGTTTATATGATATGGTCCATTGTGTTTAAATGCACATCCTTAAGCACTTTGTTTGAGTTTTTAAATTTGTTACACATTTTAAGTTTTCTGAATTTGTTAAACATTTTAAGGTTTTAAATTTGTTTCCTATATTTAAATTGTTTGATCATTTAAAGTTTGTAGTTGATTTCTTTTTAAATTTGTTTTAGTGCTTTTAAGTTCGTAAATTTGTTTCTTATTTTTAAATTCATTGATTTTTGAAGTTTGGAAATATTTTTTTTAAATTTGTTAATTCTGTTTAAGTTTGAATTTTTTTTTATCTTAACATTAGGTTACTTATTTTTTATAGTTTTAATTATATTTGTAACTTTGTTTTTTTGCTTTTACATCACATAATTACTTGAACCCTTTTTTTTTTGCCGTGTATTTAAAATTATATACGCATAATTAACTGTTTTAAATCTTTTGTTTTCCTTAAGCACATTATATCTTTCTAATTTGATAGTTGGCAGTTGATATAAAATATGTTAGTTATTAAAAATGGTATCAATGACACTAATGCCAAAAAACACGTGCGATACAACAGATGTTCATTATAAAATCACTAGCTAACATAGGATACAGGAGAAATAACTAAATACTAGCCACCAAAATATAGGATACAAGAGATGTTAAACTAGGAAATTCAGTACGCAAGCACATTAATTGTTACGTTCAATCTCAAGGGATTCTAAAGAAGTTCGAAGTCTCCTAATATCTCGTTCTAACTCGTTGGCATAAGAAATACCTCATGGACATAAATGGTCGTCTATCCACTCAAAATAATTGCATTCGTTAGGCCATAGCGAGCATAACTGGATCCTACGACTAATATTCTCTCCGTCCTCCCGGACTACTTCCCCCGTGTAACCATAGTGGCAACAAACGTGATATGAGTTAACCTCCTACTCAATAGGAGACTGGTTAACTGATACTCGTCGTACCTGTTGTTCATATGGAGGCCGAACTACCGAGAATTGATCTACCACTTCAAAAGTCGGAGGACGAGGGACTGTAGCCGCTCGTAAGTGTTCTTCATTTATAGTTTGGACTACTTGATGACCTACATTTGGAACATAAGCAATTGGTGGATGAGTCGCCAGGCGCGCTAGCTCCAAGTAGTCACGACGCAGGACCTCGTAGTGCTGCTCTTTGTATTCGATATTCCAATCAATATCTAATCTTGGACTTGATGGCGGACGCTCAGTAAAGTTTTGATCGTAGTTCGAATCCATTGACAAGGTCCACGACCATGAAGGCGTTTTTTATCTAGATGAAAATTTTGGTTCTAGATAACTAAAAAGTAATAAACGTAGATATTTATAGGGGCAATATGTGGGGTAAAAATACAACAAATTTGATGGTGCAACCTTAGACTAGTCAATGCAGGGTTATAGTAGTGTACATGTGACGACTCCTTAAATTACGTACATCACTTCCTTTATTCTTTCCTTTTTCCTTAAATATAGATTTCACCTTACTGACTAAACCACTACTCTTCTGCTTACCATTGTCCAAACTCTTGCCTGAACATACATAAACACTTTGTTATATGTGAACTTTAATAAATTTAGAACTAAATAAATATTTATATGTGCACAAGTTACAATTGCATATGGAGTTAAATTAACAAGTACCCGATGTCGACGATGATGAGGTTGGATATCTAAGCCTAATACCATATTGATTAGTACGTACATCACTGGATTTTCCACCTTCATTGCTATCGTCGTCGTCATTGTCCTCGTCATCAGCTCGCTCATCACCCTCGTTATCTTCCTCATCACCCTCGCCATCACCCTCCTCATCTTCCTCATCACCTTCCTCTTCACCCTAGTCATCTTCTTCCTCCTCCTCTTCCATCTGTACACGAGTTTTTCTTTTTTTCCTACCTTTTGTTCGAACTGACCGTTTAGACGCCATACCCAACACTGGTTCCCTAAAAACCTCCATGTTCTGCGCAAAATTTAAAAATAAACACAATACCATTATACAAATAATACTAGGGATTCTATGTTTGAGCAATATTGAAAAACAAACATACATCATAATAATTAAATCGATAACTTACAAACGTGTCTGCAACTATATTGATCCTATTCAAGCCCTACTCATAATACTTTGAATGTTCAAGAGCTAATTGCCGCATACCCATATTCATTTCCCATAGACTATCAATGGTGTAATAGGATGGAACTGACGGTATATCCATCAAATGAGGAATGGGTATAACATCAGTAGAAACCAGTTGGTTCTGTTGTAAAGTATAACGTCAGACACACATCTATTTACAAGTTCATTCTGGATTTGAATGGAACCAAAAGCACCTTATTCCTCGTCCAATAAAGAAGAGATGCCCTTGGTCATTCGAACAATCAACAAGTACGTCTGGACCACTACCACTTTAACCTTATAATGGGAGCTACCCAACGCAGTTGCAAGCAGTCCATTCGATGTGAAGATTTCCAGTATTCCAACATATTTAATTTCTTCGACTATTAATTCATCCTATAATTGTTCGAAATGGGTTGAAACCGATCTTTTCAAAACAATTAGCATCAAAACAAAATCCTTTTCGGATTATTAACCTTCCATTTAAGTCCCCTTTAATTGGAAAACATTTCATAAGATTAAGTCTTGTTCTAAAATTTGGTTAAGTTGTTTGGCTTCCAAAATCATCTTTATAATTCCTTTTAACCTTACAAAAAAGGTTTACCTAGGGTTAAGTTCGATTTGGGAATTAAATACCCTTATCTCAAAATGTTTCTTAAAAACCGTTATAATAGATGTTGCAAAATAGCTTGCTTCAAATCAGTGGGTTTTTATCATTCAAACTCATATATATATTTGTAACAGCTCATGTCCTGTCCATTACAAGTTCCATCCAGGATCCTCTGGCCAATCACTTTGCAGTGGTTGTTGGTAAAACTAAGATGCATAATTAACCTCTTAAGACGTGATGATTGGGGCTTCAATTCCAGGCTTCAAAGCAGAAGGTCCGAAAAAATCCATATTACCAATACAAACTAAAGCAACTAGTAATGGACCAACATCTCTGTCCACCGACGGCCAATACGTGTTGTAGTCCATGTCTGGCTCTTTATATATATATTGTTGACAATCATCTTGGTATAAGGCTTGCTGAAACTCCGCATATGTAGAACATGTCATCTTGCAGGTCATGTGTGCGGAAGGGTCAATGGGAATAGTCGCCCAACCTGTAAGTTGTCGCATACACCTCTCTCCTAAATACATCTCATAAAATCGATCGGGTGGAACAATCAAAGGCAACCGTTTCATCGATAGGTTGCATGCATGGACAACCTTTGTATAAGAGAATGCGACTGAATTTTGCCATGGATTCCAATTTATATGCGCTGCGTGGCGATGATCAATATGTTACCGTGTGCTAGAGAACAAATGAGCCGAAGTATCATGTGTGATGAGCCAATTTTTTTTCTCCCAGGCTCTCAATCTCGGATATGGAGCTTGCTTTACCTCTTGTTTGACAATATATCTGCACACCGTCATGTACCCAAAAAAAAGTACTGCAAAACAGAAAGATGCAATATTAAACACTAGAAAAAACCACTGAGACATAAAAAACATCGTTCTTACTACAGCTCACCATACGTGCAGTAGCTCAATGAAGCCAGTTATATGCCCTACCTTAGTTACAACAACATCCAAACTCAAGTAGAGGTAACCCATAATCGCCGAACCCCAATCGAATTGTTCCGCTAAGCATAAATCAAATACAGCCTCCAAATATCCCAGACTAATTGTAACACCTCATGTCTGTTAATGTCATTCACAAAGGGAATGCACTAACTTCAATGAAGCATTATAAGTAAACGGAACAGAATATTACAAGACAGATATGAAAAGTAGTACATGAAAAATTTATATCTTTATTACAGTAGACACAGAAATAAGTTTAGTTACATCCTTCAAAATCAAAATACCAAAAACCAAGTACACAAGTACTAGTCTTATACCAAAATCCTTCAGAATGCATAATTTTAAAACCATAATCCCCAACATAAACTGCCATAAGAAGGTAGAGTCAAAGCCAGGCAATACTTCAAGCACTTCAAGCAGAGAGAATATGAATCAAGTATGTTTCCACCCTGAGCACCTAGGGGGGACGGAAAGAAAAAGAGGCGAAAACAAATGAGGTCAGACGTAAAGTCTGGCGAGTCCGGTAACTTTCAGCATATAAACAGATAGTAGTATCATGACATGTAAATAAAACTGGATGAGAGATTACAGCAACATGATTAGCAGGTATGCTTTAGTTAAACAGAAGAAAACATAATCATATAGACCAAAATATGCTTCTTACCTATATCTTACTTCTCTGCACTAATACTTTGTATAACAAGATTAGGTGTTACCATAATGTCTAAACTGAAACAGAAATGGAAAAAGTATAATCTTTACAGAAATAGAATGCTAGTAATGGGCCTTTACCACCCCTACAGAGACAGAAGGTACACAAACAGAATGCTAATAATGGGCCTTTACCACCCCAACTAATGGGCCTTTAGCACCCCAACAAAGACAGAAGGTACAGAAACAGAATGCTAATAATGGGCCTTTACCACCCGAACTAATGGGCCTTTACCACCCCAACAGAGATAGAAGGTATAGAAACAGAATGCTAATAATGGGCCTTTACCACCCCAACTAATGGGCCTTTACCAGCCCCCAGCAGAAACATACGGTACACCAATAGAAACAAACAGAACTAGGCGTACCTAAATTCTACCCCAAGCGATCGGCTCCCTAATACATAAATACCCTGTGCCAGCTCCACAGAAAGGTGTATCATTCCCTAAAGTGGCAACCTATAGACACGACCTATTTACAGATTTCACGGTGTCTTACATCCTCAGAGCAGACCGGATCCATGCACGCACATGACCCGGTTGGAATGCGCCATCGACACCCCTCGCCATTATCAGAGTGGACCTCTTACAGTTAGTTCAGTAAGCGTGCCCGGACCCCTCCTAGTGTTGGGTTATAGTTTTGATACCAGAAAAGGGTTACTGACTAATATGGGTCCCACACAACAGATGACACAAGTAATTACCCCTCCTAACCTTGTGTCCCCAGACTAACAGATTTCATATTTACTTGCTTACAGATTTCAGATGTACAAAGTTCAGATTAACTAGTTCTCAGATCAAACATAAATGTTAACAAGTTTTCAAACTAACGGACTAGATATACAGATTAACAGACTTACAGATTGTTTCACCTAACCTCATATTGGGCCTACAGATTTACAAAATGGGTTTATTAGATTCACCCGCTCAGTTGATTTAACCTTATCCACCCAACAAATTTTAGGCATCATATTTATCCTAGATTTGCATTAATTAATCCACTAATGCACAGACCTCTCACATTAGGTCGGTAGCTTGTGGTCGCTGGATGTGCCGGGAGGTTCCAGGAAGACTTCTGCCATAAGCCAGACCTAGCCTCGTGTCTAAGCATCTTTTAGTTATGCTTACGACCCCTCACATTAGACTGACAGTTTGCGGTTGCTGGTTAAGCCGTTTGGGTCCGAGCAAGCTTCTACCGCAAACAGAGTCTAACCTTGTATCTCAGCATTCTTATTTTTAGCTAAAGTATTCATTCACAGGTTATGCCAGTATCAGACTAATAATGCCAATTCAACAAATTAAACTCCTTTATAAGTTACAGCAGATTATTCAAAGTTCTATTAACTTGTTTTGCTCAATTTTAGATCGAGCCTACAGATTTTCATACCCCAAATTACCATATTCAGTTTCAACAGATTTGGCAGATTAGGCAATTTAACAGATTTAATTATCCCATAAAATTCCATTGACATGCCTCGCCTAATCATAAAATTAAGTCTAATTTTACAAGCCCAAATTATAGTCATAATTCACAATATAGCATATGTGCCAAATTTTAGTTACATTTACACAGTATAAAATATTGTCTAAAAACCCCAAATCATGATATACAATACAAGTTATGCCAAATAATAGCCTTTGATTTCAGCGTATGCCTAATATCCAAAATCCCCATTTTGGCGTATTCACATTTAATAGTTATCCTACTATAACATAGATCTTTGCGCCTAAGTCATATGCACAATAATTCTCCTTCTTCCAAATCACAGACTATCATATATAGTGTGCCCAGATCCAGATCTTAAATTAAAACATATGTTCTTTTCTCAAATCATTCACAAATCAGTCATGTCTAATTATGCATCATTCACTACTTTTCCCAAATTTAGTGTTCGTGCGTAAATCTCTTATGAGATTTGGATCATGCTCGTGGTAGCCTGGCTGTAGAACAGAAGGAAGGAAAGGATACAGAATAGTTACTATAATTTTAATAGGATAGATCTACATAGAAAAACAGATCTGATAAACAAGAATATACATAATCTCAAATTCAGATTTATAACCATGTCAAGAACATAATTAAATTTCATATCTGAAAATAACTATCCTCACCTGGTTGGATTCTAAAAGAAAAAGGGTTATAGTTGTTCTCTTTTAATCCTATTCAGATTGGAAGAAGAAGAAGCACTAGTTCTAGCTTAGGTTTCAGCAGAGTAGAGACGCCATTAATTTATTTTAATTAGAACTAAAGCAGCATAGCGTTACAATGGTTTGTTGTGGAGAGAAAGTGGGGTTTGGGGGTGTTTAAATAGCATAGGGTTCAACGAATCTGGTCAGAATGGGCGTCCAAATGTAGAAAAATGAACCAGTCCTCGGATCTGGAAATGGGGGGAGGTCGACCCCCTGGTCAACCTATGTGACTCAGGTCGACCTATGTCACCCAGCCCCAGGTCGACTCCCTGGTGACCAGGGTACTGGGCAGAAAATTTCCTGCCCGACCCGGGTGTGTGATTTGAATTTTGAACTGAGCTGTTTTAATTAGTTTAAATTTTCTGAAACTTATGAAGGCCATGACTTCTTCATACAGAGTCTGATTTACGAAAACTTGTACTCAATTCCAAGCAAAATTCCGAGAAGAATGCAATGGCGTAACTCGTTTCCCTTTATTCTTCTTTTAAATATTAAGTATACTTTGTTTTGTTACTTTTATGTTCACAGAAAATATAGGGTGTTACATTCTCCCCTCCTTAAAGGATTTCGTCCCCGAATCTTCAAGTTAAGAAGAATGTGTACTACCGTCCAATCACCCATCTACTCAACCATCATCCACAAGCATTCATTGTCCTTAGAAAACTTCTAATGTTGTATGAATATATGCAAAAGTGTGCGTATATGTCTCTTATCTAATGCAAAGATCAGGCAGTCTACTGATTCAGTTGACCTCCTCAATGCACATTTATGCTAGTGCCATGAGTCCAATTATGTATGCAAGAAATCCTATTTGATAAACATCATTTATATATGAGTGCATAACCATTCATCCAAATGCAACATCCATGTGATGAGTCAATCATTTTGCATCCACAAAAATAGAAAAATGCGCACACATCCATATGGAGTATGAGAGTGCTTTTGAGCCGATCTAGTGCCTATTGTGTGTATATGCATCCACGAGCAACCACTAGCGACCACTTGCTTCCACTTGCAACCATCAAACATAACATGTCTCAAACACATGTTTACACCCATTAGTTTCTGCCTAAAGGTCGAAGATTAATCGATAGGATACAGCCAAGTGATAGAAGCTAGTACAATTAAAACAAAAGTTCTGTTCCCATTAGACATCAGTCAAGAGAATAAATCTCTAAGTATCAACCCCCTAGACCGAAATCAACATAAGATTGACACTCAGAGAATTACTCCCATTAAACAATTTCAAAACTGGAAATTTACTTAACGCTTCGAGTAAAAACCCTTATCCTTTTCATAAATATTCAGATACTTACAAACTACTGGTACAGATCAGATTATCAAAACCCAGAATGTATGCGTCATAGTCAACTTAACGCCTAACACAAATACCACCAACTTATCACAAACAGATGAGTCGTAATCCTTATGGGGTTTGAGACTGTAGCGGGATCAGAAACAGGACTAGTATTAAAGTGTAGAGTCTCAATTACAGAATCAGAATGCCATAATCAAAAAGAGTTTTAACTCAATAATCAGATAAGGAAATTAAACCTTCTATAGAAATTTTCCTATCCCTACCCTATCCACCAGCCATGTGAGCATTCACCTGCCCTTCAGAAGTAGGTCATGTCCTCTGCCCTTACCCCCGTTTCTTCGGATAGTCCCTGGTGAAGTGTCCCATCTCACCACAGTTAAAGCAAGTGCCCTTCCTCTTTCTGCAGTCCTTGTTCAGATGAGTCAAGCTTCCACAAGTAAAGCACTTTTTCTCCTTCTTATCTTCATACTTTTCATCCTTCTTTTGTGTTTCCTTTTTGAGCCACGCTTTCTTGTTCTGTGTTCCTTCGAGCTTTTCCTCTTTTTCCTCGCTTTTGGCTTCCTCTTCATGCATCAATGCCATGTCAGCCAATTTATCAAAGCTAGCCCCTATAGGAATGTGGGTCATAGCCAACCCGTGTAGTGGCTCATTCAAACCTTTAACGAATCTCAAGGACTTCATTTCTGGTGTGTTCACCAAGTCTAAGCCAAATATCGCCAACTGATTGAACTTGTTAACGTACTCCTTTACTGATAAATTTCCCTGCTTCAATGCCAAAAACCTCTCCATGTATAAATTCTCTTCTACTCGTGAGAGAAATTTCATCTCAAACCTATGCTTGAAGTCCATCCACGTCTGCACTGGATGCTCTCCATTCGTGACCTCCCACCAAAACGTGGCTTCATCCTTCATTAACCAAGCAGCTAATTGAACCTTCCTTCCATCTTCTATCTCGAATATACCAAACAAATCTTCAACCTCCTTAAGCCAATTTCGAGCGACAACAAACGTCTGTGACTCGTGAAAAGGTTTCCCGCCCATTGCCCAAAAGTCTTTGCATATCTTCGAAAAAGTATCAACACAGGGAGGGGAAGGAGAAGGAGCGGCTGCAGCTGGGGGAGGAACGTCTGCTAGGCCTGCGGCGGTGGCCCTAGCCTCCAGATACCTTCTGAAGCAGGTTGGTATCGATATGCCCTCGAGTATCTCGGGTACCCCAGACATGCTGAAAAGAAAAAGGAAGAGATTCAAAAATGGAGAATCGAAAGACAGATATATGGCTTTTAGGGATTATGTTTTTTAAAATAAACTTTACTTTTGAAAATACTTCCTTTTTAAAACCTTTTTGAAATAGTTTTCAAAACCTTTTTATCAAATCTGGTAACCTTCAGCTTTGATACCAAGCGTAACACCCCATGTACGATAATGTCATTCACAAAGGGAATGCATTAACTTCCATGAAGCATTATAAGTCAACAGAACAGAATATTACAAGACAGATATGTAAAGTAGTACTCGAAAAATTTATATCTTTATTAAAATAGAAACAGAAATAAGTTTGGTTACATCCTTCAAAATCACAATACCAAAACACATGTACACAAGTATTAGTCTAATACCAAAATCCTTCAGAACGCATAATTTTAAAACCATAATCCCCAACATAAACTGCCATATGAAGGTAGAGTCAAAGCCAAGCAATACTTCAAGCACTTCAAGCAGACAGAATATGAATCAAGCTCCTATGTTTCCACCCTGAGCACCTGGGGGGGGGGGGAACAGAAGGAAAAAAAAGGCAAAAACAAACGAGGTCAGACATAAAGTCTGGCGAGTCCAGCAACTTTCAGCATATAAACAGATAGTAGTATCATGACATGTAAATAAAACTGGATGAGAGATTACAGCACCAGGAATAGCAGGTATGCTTAGGTTAAGTAGAAGAAAACAGAATGATATAGACCAAGATATGCTTCTTACATATATCTTACTTCTCTGCACTAATACTTAGTATAACAGGATTAGGTGTTACCTTGATGTCTAAACTGAAACAGAAACGGAAACAGAATAATCATTACAGAAACAGAATGCTAGTAATGGGCCTTTACCACCCCAACAGAGACAGAAGGTACAGAAATAGAATGCTAATAATGGGCCTTTACCACCCCAACTAATGGGCCTTCACCACCCCCAATAGATATAGAAGGTACAGAATCATAATGCTAATAATTGGCCTTTACTACCCCAACTAATGGTCCTTTACCACCCCAACTAATGGGCCTTTACCACCCCAACAGAGGCAGAAGGTACAGAAACAGAATGCTAATAATGGGCCTTTACCACCCCAACTAATGGGCCTTTACCACCCCAACAGAAATAGATGGTACACCAATAGAAACAAACAGAACCAGGTGTACCTAAATCCTACCCCAAGCGATCGACTCCCTAATAGATAAATACCCTATGCCGGCCCCACAGAAGAGTGTATCATTCCCTAAAGTGGCAACCTATAGACAAAAACCTATTCACAGATGTCACGGTTCTTACATCCTCAGAGAAGACCGGATCCATGCACGCACATGACCCGGTTGGAATGCGCCATCGACACACCTCGCCATCTTCAGAGTGGATCTCTTACAATTAGTTCAGTAAGTGTGCCCGGACTGCTCCTAGTGTTGCGTCATAGTTTTGATACAAGAAAAGGGTTACTAACTAATATGGGTCCCACACAACAGATGACACAAGTAATTACCCCTCCTAACCTTGTGTCCCTTGACTAACAGATTTCAGATTTACTTTCTTACAGATTTCAGATGTACAAAGTTCAGATTAACTAGTTTTCAGATCAGACATAAAGTTTAACAAGTTTTAAGACTAACGGACTAGATATACAGATTAACAGACATACAGATTGTTTCATCTAACCTCGTATTGGCCCTACAGATTTACGAAACGGGTTTATTAAATTCACCCGCCCAGTTGATTTAACCTTATCCACCTAACACGTTTTAGGCATCACATTTATCCTAGATTTGCATTAATTAATCACTAATGCACAGACATCTCACATTAGGTCGGTAGCTTGTGGCCGCTGGATGTGCCGGGCGGTTCCGGGCAGACTTCTGCCACAGGCCAAACCTAACCTCCTATCTAAGCATATTTTAGTTATGCCTACGACCCCTCACATTAGACTGACAGTTTGCGGTTACTGGTTAAGCCGGTAGAGTCCGGGCAGGCTTCTACCGCAAACAGAGTCTAACCTCATGTCTCATTATTCTTATTTTTAGCTAAAGTATTCATTCACAGTTTATGCCAATATCAGACTAATAATGCCAATTCAACAAATTAAACTCCTTTACAAGTTACAGCAGATTATTCAAAGTCCTATTAACTTGTTTTGCACAATTTTAGATCGAGCCTACAGATTTTCATACCCCAAATTACTGTATTCAGTTTCAACAGGTTTAGCAAATTAGGCAATTTAACAGATTTAATCATCCCTTAAAATTCCATTGACATGCCACACCTAATCATAAAATAAAGTCTAATTTTACATGCCCAAATTATGGTCATAATTCACAATATAACATATGCCCCAAATTTTAGTTAAATTTACACAGTACAGAATATTCTTTAAAAAGCCCAAATCATGATATACAATACGAATTATGCCAAATTATAGCCTTTGATTTCAGCGTATGCCTAATATCCAAAATCCCCATTTAGGCGTATTCACATTTAATAGTTATCCTATTATAATATAGATCTTTTTTCCTAAGTCATATACACAATAATTCTCCTTCTTCCAAATTACAGACTATCATATATAGTATGCCCAGATCCAGATCTTAAATTACAACATATGTTCTTTTCTCAAATCAGTCACAAATCAGTCATGTCTCATTATGCATCATTCACTATTTTTCCCAAATTTAGCGTTCATGTGTAAATCACTTATAAGATTTGGCTCAGGCTCGTGGTAGCCTGGCTATAGAATAGAAGGAGGGAAGGGATACAGAATAGTTACTATAATTTTAATAAGATATATCTACACAGAAAAACAAATCAGATAAAAAAGAATATGCATAATCTCAAATTCAGATTTATAACCATGTCAAGATCATAAATAAATTTCATATCTGAAAATAACTGTACTCACCTTGGTTGGATTCTAAAAGGAAAAGGGTTGTAGTTGTTCCCTTTTAATCCTATTCAGATTGGAAGAAGAAGAAGCACTAGTTCTAGCTTAGGTTTCAGCAGAGTAGAGACGCCATTAATTTATTTTAATTAGAACTGAGGTAGCATAGCGTTACAATGGTTTGGTGTGGAGAGAAAGTGGGGTTTGGGGGCGTTTAAATAGCATAGGGACCAACGAATCTGGTTAGAACGGGCGTCCAAATGCAGAAAAACGAACCAGTCCTCGGATCTGGAAATATGGGGAGGTCGACCCCCTGGTCGACCTATGTGACCCAGGTCGACCCAAGGTCGACCCCCTGGCCGACCTATGTCACCCAGGTCGACCCCCTGGTCGACCTGGGTCCTGGGCGGGAAATTTCCCGCCTAGCCCAGGTGTGTGATTTGAATTTTGAACTGAGCAGTTTTAATTAATTTAAATTTTCTGAAACTTCTGAGGGCCATAACTTCTTCATACGGAGTCCGATTTACGAGAACTTGGACTCTATTCCCAACAGAATTCTGAGACGAACGCAATGGCATTACCCATTTCCCTTAATTCTTCTTTAAAAAATTAGGTATACTTTGTTTTGTAACTTTTATGTTCATTGAAAATACGGGGTGTTACACTAATAGTGTCGATTGTTGTCGTAAAAAATAGAGTACCCATCATATACAAAACAAAAATGCGGGCAATATGACATTTGTTATCATTGGTCTCAAGATAACCATCATGAAAGTACTTCACAAGATGAGATAAAGCAACATTTCCTACCCGAATATCTTTCTCCTTAAGAAGTGGCAATAGTTGCTTTGCATTTTCGAATTGCCTCCAGCTCTCATCATACGGTATCGTTGTATTATTCATTCCCACGGGAATGGATGTCAGCATGGTAAAATCTAAAGGTGTAAACCCGATCTCTGTACTAGGAAATAGAAAGGTATGCAGAGTCGGCCACCAACGCTCCACAATAGAATGCATGCATCTATTGTTAGAGTTTTTCAATTCAATTTCAATAAATTTTCCAAATATACTCATATAGGATCTCGAACTTGAGGATACACCTTAACTTTCTTCCACCATTTCAACATTGTCGTAAATGCTCCATGACATCTCATCTTGACGCGATTCTAGTTATAAAACTATATCAGTTAGATAATCTTTTCATATCGAATAATTTTAGTTAAAACACTTTGAAACAAAAAATATATACCGTAAGCTCTTTTCCACTGTTGTAGATATATGTAACTCCTTCTTGTAGACTCGTGATGGACATGAATGGAAACGTCGGATGAATTGTTGTCTCATTCCTTGCTCTATAGCCACCTTCTTCGCTTTCAATCATTTTTCAATTTTTTCGCGAACTTTTCTTCTATGTAACCCACTCGCGGCGCTAGTGCCTTCAATGATTTCCTCTTCCATCATCAACCAATTCAATTAATTTGCTAAACCAACAAAATTTTCAAATATGATGAGTTTAAGGTGGAGAATAATGGAATTGATGGTGCTAAAGTGATGATAAAGAATAGATATTAATTTGGTTGAAATTGTAGCAAAAATCCTTTATTTTTCAAAGATTTTTTGATTAAAGTTTTGATAATTTGGGGGTTTTGATGGAAATCGTGGATTTTGTTTACAGAGAATAATGTCTCTGTAAACAGTAGCTTGCACTATATATATATATATATATATATTCACCGTACTAAATGGATTTCAGAAAACCGTTTAGTGTTTAATTATAAAAAATATATAATATGCAGCATCCACCCATCGACTGCTGGAACAGTGAGGGGAATCACTGCTCAAAAATAACGATTCATACTCCAAATTTGATTTGCTGCTGGCAATGCTCTTATATTAGTTGAGGTTGACTCATGTGTTTGTGTGTGATTATATATACACAAACACACACAACACGAGACAAGTTCAATGGCATCCGAAATAGTACAGCACCATAAAATGTTGCCCGATTTCCACTACGTATCCCGTTTCTCTCTCCCTCAACTCATTCTCTCACCTCCTACTAACTTAAACAAATATAAGTGCTTGATTTCTGTAGAGGGGCTTTTGGGGTGCTCACTATTTGGGGTGCCATTGAACGCTCCTATATATATTATATGTATATATGTATGTATATCTCTGTGTATATATGTGTGTGTGTGTGTACACACACACACACACACACACACACACACACACACACACACACATATATATATATATATATATATATATATATATAGGGCCAGCTATTTGAACACAAAACTAAACACATAGAGGGAGACAAAAAGCCTTCACCATTGGATTTGTTTGTCTTTATGTGGAGAGTGTAATTTATGGGTGGATCCAATGGTAGAGATTTATTATGTGCAATTTTGTATCTAAATAGAGTTTCCTTATATACATACACACACACACACGTGGCGAGCATTTAATGGCACCCAAAACAGTGTAGCACCCCAAAACGCCCCCTGATTTCCACCACATATCCCATTTCTCTCTCACTCCACTAATTCGCTCACCTCCCACTAACTTAAACTAATATAAATGCTTGGTTTCTGCAAGGGGCCTTTTGGGGTGCCATTGAATGCTCCTATATATATATATATTGCAATGTTCCTTCAAATATGAATCTCTTATGCGTCGGAGCAAGTTAGACTGGTGATACAATGATGCAACATTATAAGAAAAGGAACTTACATAGGACTATGTTTACAATAACTGGGAAACCCTTAGTGGATTATAAAAACAAGCCTAATTCAAATGTAATCAAGGATTATTAGAGTTTGTTCTCTAGTATCGTTTTGTAGTTGATTACACACTGCATTAGTAGTAGAAAAACATCAAAATTCAAACATCATTTGGTACCTTACTAATTATCAATCATGTTAATGTTTAGTACAAAATCTAACATCATAAGTTACCATACAAAGTTAAACCAATGACGAGTCCCATAAACATGATCGTTGCACACTACATGATAAATATAGAAAATTATACTGAAAATTTTGTTTCTAGAAATTAATAATTTACATGTAAGCTCACAATGACCACAACTTCTTTCTTGTGATTTATAAAACGAAACGAAGCTTGGATATAAAAAATGAATTACCAAATTATATTTGTAAGTATGCAAATGTGTATATATATATATATATATATATATATATATATATATATATAGGGGGTTATATGGCACCCCTTTTTGTTGGCCTCCCTTTTCCACCCCATTTATGGCCACGAATTTATTATTAAATAATATATGAGTGGGAGAGAAAATTTATTGGAGGAGAAAGAAACGGGAATGTGTGGTGGAAATCAGGGGTGCTAAAGGGGTGCTGCACTATTTGGGGTGCCATTGACGCCCCTCATACACACACACACACATATATATATAATACATACATACAGAAATATAGAGAGAGAGGGGGGGGTTATATGGCACTCCTTTTGCACCCAAAGGAGAGCCACCCATTTATAGTTAAATAAGTTAGTGGAGGGAGAGAGAATTAGTGGAAGGAGAGAGAAATGGGAACATGTGGTGAAAATCAAGGGGGCTAAAGGGTAGCTGCGCTATTTGGGATGCCATATATATATATATATATATATATATATATATATATAGAGAGAGAGAGAGAGAGAGAGAGAGAGAGAGGGAGAGGGAGGGAGGAAGAGGCAGGTTCGATGGCACCACAATTATTTAGCACCGCAATTGCACCCCTCTTACATCCACTCATTTATATTATAGAACGTTAGTAGAAGGTGAGAGAGTGGGTGGAAGGAGGGGGAGAAATACATGGTGGATATCAAGAAGCAAATGAGGTATTGTAAAGAGAATTAGAGAAAATTAAACCGAGAAATTTATTGTAATTTTTATTGATTGATAAGATTGAAACAAAGACCATGTATTTATACGTAAAAGATGTAACGGCTAGTATAATACTTGTTGTATATAACATTGTAACGGCCAATAATTGCTGATTATAACATTGTAACGGCTAGAATAATACTTATCGTATATAACATTGTAACAACTAATACTTGCTGATTATAACGGCTAGTATAATATTTGTCATATACAATATTGTAACGACTAATACTTGCTGATTATGACAATAGTCAAGCCCCTACCTGTAAATGAGACTAATACTATGTATATGAGACATTATTCAAAATGAATGGCTGTGATGAATGATGACAGCATCTTTATTATTCCGTTACTCTCCTTCAAACCATACTAGGGTTCCCATTTCTATCTCTGCCTCCATCAGATACTTTCCCATTTCTATCTCTGTCTCCATCAACAACTTTTAGATCCACCCTCAATCTTATAAAATCCTTGGTAGACAAAGCTTTTGTAAGCACATCAACTCGTTGATAATACAGGGGATATGACAAACTGGCAGTTTTCCTGTTTGAGTTTTTTCTATAACAAAATGAAGATCCATTTCAAGATGCTTCGTCCTCGTATATTGAATTAGATTGAGTGATAGAGACACCTTACTCTTTTTATCACACCAAATAATAGGCTTTCGGTTTAGAGAAAACCCTAGCTCCACCAATGGTGATTGTATCCAAGTAACTTCCATTGTTGCTATAGTGACACTCCCTCTCGATCGATCTAAATCGATCGTTAAACCGACTTTAATCGAACTAAAAAGGCGGATACGCAAATTTGGGCACACAACATATCATAACAAACAACATTAGACTGTTGCAAACATCATAACAATGTTACATCAGAGTATAGAATATCAGAGTATCGAAAATAATATACAACGAAAAATAAATTTACAATAAATGTAATACAATGCAGCGGAAACAAATAAACTAACACAGCGGAAGACTATCAATGCTCTGGACACAGCTTTAAACTTTGATCCAGAATCATGCTAAATGAAATAATCTGCAAAACCAAAATTACTAACTTCCCATGTGGAAAATAAGGGCATCCAGAGTTTAGATTAAAATAATAAACTCCGAGTCAATCATGGGACTGGTGTGAGAACTAGAACAGGTATAATTAATTTAAGGAAAATATGGCATATCGCGGGACCATGCCGCATGTCATGGAATGGGTTCACCCCCACGAATACCGGTGCATAAACAACAACCAATAATAGAAATATGGATCTACTATGCATCATACAATATACGATTCCTCAATCTACCGATTTAGACTTAATCCCGAACTTAGATTTTTCGAAATCCAATTCAATTTTCAGAAATTATTCTTTTAGACTTTATTTCCCGTTTTCTTATTTCAAATTATTTGAAATACATATCTATCTTTTATATCAAAGTAGATTTCACTTTGGGATCTCAAACCAAAACATTTGGAAATATGAATTCCAAAACATCACAATGCATACAAAAAGATATTCAACCAAATATCGGGAGGTATTCAGCCCTCAGACAAGGCTGTACGTGCCTCACCAACTCAATATATATACCTGCACCTCCCACTATGTAGCAGGCTACACTTATGACACATCTCCTACGTCCTCGGAGAAAATTCACCACCCTCACACTTTTAGTCATCAAGGGTTACCAGAATCTTTAGCCACATACCAAATCATTTCATATCCCGAAGTAGAGAAAATCATTTCACAACATAATAATCACAAGTACTTTCCAAAATATAGTACTTTACATTAGTAATTCACGCATATGATCAATCACTATTAATCACATAACCTTTGAGCTCGTACGTCTCAAAGAAGTGTGTTAAGCAGGAGAATAAATTCTCCGCCACTAAACATATATATCACCAATAGCAACTAATCGGTTATGATGAACTGCAATGTCAGACACATAATGCAATTCGAAATCATTTCGACAACGTCGCGTTTGGCCCTCTAAATCCTTTTTGTTTTCTAAAACATTTTTATAAAACATTCTATGTCCAAAATCGAGAACACATTTCTTTTCACTTAAGAAAAATATCATTTCAAGATCATTCATTAAATTTGAAATGAACTCAACGACCTCACTACACATCTCATATTCAAATCGTGAAGTGTTTCACAAGATGTTAGCATATCAATATTTCTACCCAACCCAATGCTAAATGTAAAAGCATATTTTGCTCATAAACTGTCAAGCGTAATCCAAACAATCAATCAATCACAATCTATATCAACATCCAAGAATATTTGGTTTATACCACATCTCATGTTTTGGAAAATTTAATTACCATTCATTCATTCACATCTTATTATAGGTTTATTAAAACTCTACTTAGTTTCAATCTCTAAAATCATTACTTAATGCTTATTCAACTTTTGGAAAATAATCCGGCCTTTAACTGGGTTAAAGAACCAATGTCACTTACAACACAATTCACGATAAACCCAAAATCCTCTTGCATAAAAATGGAATCTTCAAGGAAATCATAACAATGTATAATAGATATAAATCTCCGTATCAAACTCATACTATAAGTGGAATAGCGGCAAGGCCTTTTAAATTCCATATATAGTAATGCTCTTCCTTTACAGAAGCCCATCTCGATTATTACCAAATCGAATTCCATTCAATTCCAATTTAATATATTAAATTGGAAAACTTTACTTTGGAAATTTTCCGTTAAATCTTAATAAAAAGATTTATAAATTCAAAATCATTTCATCAATGTTAATTTGGTCAAAGAACGAATGTTATTTGAAACATTGTTCACTATAAATCCAAAATCCGATTTGATATTAAATATAAAGCTTTAAATAGGGATTATATCGGTTTATATTCAACATCAAATTCTGAAACCAATGGATATCAAATTGGGAACAACGATATCTGTATCTTCCAAATTCCTCGCAATAACCGTATAATCATGGAATCCAGTATCGAAATATTCTGAAGATAATTTCCATTTAAATCCATTCCAATTCATACGTTGGAAAATTCTGGTTATATTAAAACCATTTCAATCCAATTTATTATTTATAAAAATAATAGGATTTTTATTCCAGTTATTAACTAGTTCATTTAGATAAAACTATATTTTTATCTTTTCAAAAATGGAAATTTTCATCCAAACTCTTTACAAATCTTTAATTATGATTTACGCAATTTTCCATATTTTTAATAATTTTATTAAGGCCATTACAGTCGGTTTCCAATAACGGCCACCGAACTACATTTACAATGACCTTTTCCAAAACTGATTTGGAAATATTTAAAAATACAACTGTTAGATTTTAAATATCTTATATTCATTGGAAAGATCTTTTCCATACAAACCCAACGGTTCCGGTTTTAGGAGAATCCGATATTCGGATTTCCGTTACATCAATTTGAAGTCAATGGTCGTAATTCGCGAACGGACGCTACGCGGCGCGTTCTATCCAAGCCATTTATATATATATATATAATATATTTCATCGCTTTATATTTAAAAAGTATTTTATAAATTCGTTTTAAATTTGTTTTAAAAGCTATTCAAACTTCCATTTAAATTTTAAATCAAAATTGAATATTTCATTACATGACAATTTTATACAGTGCATATATATGTTAAAAATTATTTTTATAATAGTCCAATTATTATTTCAGTACATGACAATTCTATCCATTTCATATATAGGCTAAAAATAATATTTTTCCACACATGACAATTTTACCAAATCACACAATCAATTTTATTGCATTTCAATTATACAACGCATATATACTTTATATAACGGGTATATATTTTATACAATGCATATATATTTTATGCAAGCCTATATATTTTATACAACGCATATATTTTTTTTACAACACACATATATATTTTATACAATTCATATATATTTTATACAAATCATATATATTTTATACAACTCATATATATTTTTCATACAACGTATATATATTTTATACAATGCATATATATTTCATACAACACATATATATTCTATTTACTCTATTTCAATATCAAAATCACAACACAATACAGTCAATTTAATCATCCATAGTTTCAAACAATAGTGACAGGAGCTACTAAGCACCATTTACAGCCTATGATATAATAACATAACAAAAGTAGTTGAGTGAGAAAGAGTTCTCACATTTGGTTTCCACTCCGCCAGTCTTTAATGGGTTATTATTTTAATAAAATTAAACAAGCATTTAATTTTATTAAAAACTGCAACAACTTCCGTTTGTGTTCTGGTATGTTCCATTGTCAAGTACTCGTCAAGAGGATTCCAATGGTACCTGGTTTGTCCAATTCGGATAATGTATGAATAATATATTAATTTTACAGGTTCGAATAAATTGCAAAGTTATTAGCAATTTTAAATTAATATTTTAATTGCTATATTATTTCACTAATCATCTCCTAATATCCCGCTCATTATCTTCTTCCAATAAACCATGTTCCTTCAAGCCAGTCACGTAAGGAACTATTGCCGTGAATTTTAGAACCCCTTCTACCTCCAAAACTTCACTAAATCTCAAACTAAACATACACAAATTCATCTCACCCAACTCTCTTCCTTCCTATCCCCATTTCTTCACACTCGCACGCAAACGGGGAGGGGTGCGACGTCCACCAAGAGCAGTTGCTCTATTGGTAGCCGCAACATTTTTTTTTATAAATTCTCAAAAAAAATCCAGACAATGCTAAATCCTCCCTAAACGCCATTATGAAATTAGTTTTGCAAATCGAAGCTTCAAACCTAAGAGATTCTCAGCCCTAGAACCGTTCTTTATGCTGCATGAATTTTCAGCGAATAGAACATTCACTATAGCCCTCTAAATTGATATCATACGAAGAGGAACTTGTCGGGATCACAGATATATTTATTTGGTGATTTTTGGATTTTTTTTTATCTAAATTGTTTTTATTTTTGGAATGAGGATTGTCTCAAGTTCTAAGGAGAATAAGCACCGGTGGCTTGGAGTTTGACTGTGAAAGGAGATGAAGAGGGTTTTGACTTTTTATTTTGACCAATAGAAGGATATATAGTATATAATTTAATATTATTTATCTTTGATAAAATTAATGGGAACATTTTCCTAAAATTGTGAATATTTGAATAAACGAATATTCTGAATTGGAATGAGGCGTATGATGTGTTTTTATAGCACTTAATTATTGATTATAAAATACGCGAGTTATTCAGAAAGACCGAGTCTATCCCATTCAGAATAATTGACAAAACGACTTAAAATTGACGATGAATTCGGTGGTTGAAGACTAGAGTTCTTCACATCTTTTGGATGATTACTGATGTCTTGTTCGGGTTGAACACCAAGGCAAGGTAATAAGTGGTGGTCGTCCAAACGTACTTGGAGATCGACCGGATATGCGAGGACCTCTCTCCTGTATTGGGCATATGGGATGAGGAATACGGTGCCTTCGGTTTTGTTTAGACCTAGAATGGACTTGTAAATGGATGTGAATCTGACATTGGATTTCATTCTGTGTTGATTGATTTCTATTAAATATATATCTATTTGGCGGCGAAGAATTTATTCTTTTGCTTAACGCCCTTCTCTGAGATGTGCGAGCTTAGAGGTTATATATTAGTAGACATCAGTTGCATGGCGTGGATTGTCTATGTGACATCCTAAGAGGCAAATGAACAAGGCTTTTGTTGAAAAGCAAAGTGTTGTAGTTGACGATCAAAGCACAACTTTAGCATGGCTTTGTGTATAGCGTTAAATCGAGAGCCTCACACCCCAGTATGAGTCAGAAACAGGATAAGGACCGCAAGGAATGCATGACGCTTCTTTTTAGCCAAAATTGGTGTCATGGTATGGAGCCTAGACACTTTTACTTATATGGATGATGGAATGGGGCGCCTTAAATATTGGTTGCTACTGGCCAAGTGATAGGTCCGACAGGACCGGGAAACGTGTGTTCAGGAATAATTAATCCACTAAAGTATGTGTGGACTGGCCTTACCATACCCAAGGGTTACTAAGGGTGTGTGATCATGAGATATGTGCAAGAGTGTCTCGAATCGGTGAGGAGACATCCCTTGCCTCGACTCATAGATAGAAATCCAATTTCCAATACGTGACTTTTCGGTTTTGATTGTAAACCTAGTATGGTAGCACAATATATGGTACCTATGTCGTCTAGGATTGATACATTTATATTGAAGTTGATACTATGCACTTATATAGTAATATCAAAATGATTTGTTTTAAACGTACCAAGCATGTTTGGCTATTATAAGGGAAAACACTATCCTTTGGCTTGCATTGCATTGTGTGATGGGATCTGAGTCTTATAAATAGCTTCATTTTCCAAAAAGCATTGCGTTGTTTTATTTTAAACTGAGATTCATGTGGAGTAAACCCGTTCCATGTTATACGGCGTGGTCCCACGATTTTTGAACTTTTAGAGTAAAGATTTAATAACTGTTTTAGTTCTCACACCAGTCCAACGACTGACTCATAGTTTATTGTTTTAACCAAAACTCTGGGTGCCCATAATTTTCCACATGGGCAGTCTGTAGATTTGGTTTTGTAGATTTATTTTCGCAGGATCCTGGATTTACAACTGGAGCAATATTCGGAAAGCTTTGTATCCATGTATTTCCTTCAGTTGTGCTAGTTGATATATTTCCGTTGCACATTATACTTATGTATTATTTTTCCGCTGCTTTGTAATTTAAAACTCTGATATTTTCTGCTATAAATTATTTATTTATTCTCTGATATTCTCGTACTCTGTTGTGAATTCTTGTAATAGCAATGAAATTTTTTTTTTTATGATTCTGATGCATCATGTTCTTAAAGCAATCCGGACTTACCCATACGGGGAAGTTTGGGACGTTACAGTTGCGCTTGCTAAAGCTCGATACTCTGCCTCCGTATTGGACCTGGAAGTTGTTTCTTGCTTCTTTGTGAACCAAGATACTATGTTGGAGCCAAGATAAACACAGTACCCTAAGACTGACTTTCGGTCATCACTATCATTTGCCCAATCAGCATCGCTAAAGCACTGTAAGATAAGTTCTTTCTCAGATTTTATTATTATACCATGATATTTTGTGCCTTGCATGTATCGTAGTATTCTTTTAAGAGCTATCCAATGTTTTGATAGAGGATTATACATGTATTGACTTAATTTGTTAACACAATAACATATATCTGGACGAGTAATAGTTGCATATTAAAGTGCTCCTATTATGCTTTTATATTCCTTGATGTTGTCGATGGCTTCACCTTTGTACTTAGAAAGTTTTAAATTGCTTGTCATTGGCGTAGGTAAAAAAATTTCTTGGTGCATGTTTGCTCTTTGCAAAATTTCTGAAATGTAATTTTGTTGAGATAAAAATAATTCTTTGTCATTTTTCTTGATAACTTCTATTCAAGAAAAAAAAATTATTTCCCCCATGTCTTTTATAGCAAAGTTTTGATCCAGTCTTTGTATGATACTGTTTATTTTTTGGTTGTTATCTCCTGTTACCAACATATCGTCTATGTATACCAAAATATAGACAGTTCCATGTGTGATTCTCTTCATATATAACGAATCATCTAATTTACCTTGTATGCAACTCATGTTAGACAAGGTTAACTTGAGTTTCTCATACCAAGTCCTCGAAGCTTGTTTTAAACCATATATAGCCTTATGTGACTTGCAAACTTTGTTGCCATAGTTGTAACCTTCGGGTTGATACATATAAACTTCCTCAGTCAACTTCCCATTCAAGAAAGAACCGTTGACATCCAACTTCCTTATGCTCCATTATTTTCTCATAGCAATGGTTAATATGATTCTAATTGTTGTCGGTTTTGTGACTAGAGAAAAAAGTCTCATTGAAATCGGATCCAAATTGTTGTGCATAACCCTTAGCGACCAGTCTAGTCTTGTATTTGTCAATAGTTCCACCCTCCTTTCTCTTTATTTTGAATGCCCATCTACATCCAATATTGTTATTATGTTTAGATGGTGTCACTAGACTCCATGTATTATTGTTCATGAGAGCATGATATTCAACATTCATAGCCTCTTTCCAATTCTCTTATTTTATTGGTTGCTCGAAGTTGATTGGTTCAACTTCAATAACTGAGATGTTATATGCTTTAGGTTTGTATATGCCACTCTTCGACCTTGTTGTCATATGATGTCCTTGATGTGTTTGTTGTTGCTTGTCAGTATTGCATGTTTGTTGGTGTTTGTCAGTATTGTTGCTTGTTCCTGTATCTCCATTATTGTTACTATTGGTTCTTGTATCATCATTGCTTTGCATATCTTCATTGATTTGATATGTGTGCATATTTTCTGAACTGTTCTGTGATTCATTTGTATTTATTACTTCCATGGAGTCATTCTGCATGCTGATGTCTACCTGGTCTTCACTAATGCCATTAATAGGTGGATTAGTAAGTAACTATTTGAATTGATATCCCTTGAGAGAATGCTCTTCATAATTTTTAGTTTCTTGTTTTCACGCAAGGGGAAAAGTGTTTTCATCAAAAACTACATGTCTAGAAATATAAATTCTTTCTTTTTTGTCTAAGCATTTATATCCTTTTTAATTCTGAGCATACCCAATGAAAGTGCATGGACTTGATCACATGCTTAGTTTGTGCCTATTATAGTCTCTTAAGCATGGAAAACACAAACAACCATAAATTTTTAAAAAACTGTAGTCTACTCTAACATTATATATCATTTCATATGGAGTTTTATTATATAAAATCTTAGTTGGTAATTTGTTGATAAGAAAAACTGAAGTGTAGAAAGCTTCATTCCAATATTTCATTGGTACTAAGCCTTGAGACATTAGTGTTAGACAGTCTCTACAATGTGTTTGTGTTTTCTTTTAACCAAACCATTTTTTTTAGATGTGAGAGGACAAGTCAGCCTATGTTTGATTCCTCTTTAATAAAATAATTAGTTAATGGCTTAAACTCTCCCCCACCATCTGTTTGGATAGTTTTGACACTACAATTAATTTGTTTTTCAGCACGAATTATGAATTGTATCACAATATTACATGTTTCTGGTTTATTCTTTAGCATGTTTATCCAAGTACATCTTGAATAGGCATCCACAAAGGAAAGATAGTACATGAGTCCTTGATATGAGTTCAGTGGTGCTAATCCCCACAAATCAGTAGCTATCAACACGAGGGGTTTACTGTACTTTGTTTCAGAATCTCTAAAATGAAGTTTGTGACTTTTGCCAAGTTGGCAGTGTGTGCATGTGTGCTTAATAGGTATGCTTTTATTAAAAGAAATATCATTGTTGCTTAAAAAAGTTTTAACAATTTCCATGCTAGGATGCCCTAGTCTCATATGCCATGATTCAATATTTCCATCATATCCATTGTTACTGCTAATATTAGTTTCCCTATTACAATCATTACTACTAGTTTCTACAACACCAGAGTTTGCCACTAGAGTTTCCGGTCTTCAAGGTGTCAAACTTTAAGTCCATTATGTAGAGTACCTTGTAGTAATATTTCGTGATTTAGTAAATCCTTAACTACACAGAATTTAGGGTGAAATTCAAAAAACATGTGATTGTCATTTGAAAATTTTGACACACTTAACAAATTTTTATTAATAGAAGGTACTCTAAGCATTGTGTTTAATTTAAGTTAACTTTTTCCTAAGATGGAACCCTTGCCAATGTGTGTTATACATGAAGTTTTACCATCACTCATACATAAATTTTTCATACCTGAGTAGTTTCTGCTTCCAATGTTAAGATTTTGGAGATTATTTGTTATGTGATGAGTGGCACCTGAATCTGGGTACCATTCTTCAAAACCGATATCTTCATTCTCACTTCCATCATCATTACTCGTATTCTGACTATTGTCTTCATCATTACTGCTTCTATTTGAGTTCATCTTATCAATGTTGGCTTGTGGTGCCTTCTGACTCGAATTGCTTTGATTTTACTGCTACCCATTGTCGGTTTTATACCTAAAATAACATTTGTTTGCCATATGACCAAACTTTTGACATATCTGGCACTTTACCGGTTGTTATTGTTCCATCTTCCACGTTCTGGTCCTCTTTGTGGATGAAAGCCTCCATTTTGTAGGTGTAATCCCCTTGAATACTGATTGCCTTTTCTATTTGCATTGATATTATTTTTTCTTGCCCGTGATTGACTGTTTTTAGTTACGACGTAATTAGCAGAAAATTCACCCTGTGTGGTTTTTCTTTGACCCTTCCTTCATGAGCGATGAGTGTAGATCCGACAAACTGTAGATCAGGTAATGTTTTTTGAGTAGCAAGAACAGTTACTAAAGACACATATTCTTCATCAAGTCCTCCAGGATTAAAAGTAATTGCTCATTATCACTGATTTTGTGTCCAACAGCATTTAATTTATCGTATATGTTTTTAATTTTTCCCGTGTAATTGTTCATACTTGTATCTTCCTTTCTACAATTTTGAAGTTCCCTTCTGTATTGCATGGTCCTTTCTACAAATTGAGAGCTGAAAATTTACTCTATAGTAGTCCATATTTCATATAATGAGTTGCATCCAACAATTTGTGATAATAGATTAGAACTGAGAGAAGATAAGAGCCATGATGATAGAAGCTATCCTTCTCTTGAAATTCTATGTGTTAAGGATTTGATACTGTTTTTCCTTATTCATCAGTAATCATTACTGATGGAGTAACTAATGTTCCTTTTATGTAGTCATGTAGACCATAGCCTTTGAGGGCAATTTATATTTGATATTTCCATAGAATATAGTTATCTTCATCCAATGAAGTTGTAATAACTTGACTTTTTGGCTTAATCAGGTTCATGAGGCTTGGAGATGAGCCATTGGCATTGCTGCCAGACAGAGCGGAAGTAGCTTCATTATCACTGGCCATGGCGTGGTAGTATCAAGTTGGCACAAGAAGAATAATGCCTTTCGGTAAATTAGAGCTCTGATACCATAAAGAGAATTAAAGAAAATTAAACAGAGAATTTTATTGTAGTTTTTATTGATTGAGAAGATTGATACAAAGACCATGTATTTATACATAAAGACGTAACAACTAGTATAATACTTGCCATATATAACATTGTAATAGGTAATACTTTCTTATTATAACATTGTAACGACTCGTATAATACTTGTCGTATATAACAGTGTAATGGCTAATACTTGGTGTAACGACCCAGATTTTTTGGTCATTGGAAATTGGATATTTAAACTTGTTTTAAATATTATATTCGGGATATTTATGGATTTTAATATTTAATTCATTATTAAAAGCAAAATTTGAACGTTAAATTTATTTATAATTATAAACGAACTCGTAACGTCGCGGTAGTTCGTATGATTGAATTTTGAACTTCAATTGAATATACAGAATCTGTTATAAGTCTGAATTCTGTGAAACAAGGAACGTTTAAATCTATTTGATTATAATTTTCTAAAGGAAGAGAAAAATCAAAATTTCGGCTTATATATTGTAAGCTACATCCATATCAAAATTTAAAATAGTCTCTATGGAAATTGATAATAAACAATAACGTTTATTTAATTATTTATAAAAGGATTTTTTATAAATTGGAATATCGTTTGATTCAAAAAAAATTATGTTGGGTTATTATTCTATGTTGAATGAATCTAAAGCTATATATTTTTTATTCAAATGTGGAAATAATAATTTATTACTATTTAGTTTAATTTGTTTTGATTTAGAGAGATACAGGGAGCTGAAGAAAGATCTCCACATGGTTTTTATTGACTTGGAGAAAGCTTATGACAGAGTGCGAGGAGGGTTATGTGGTGGGCGCTAGAAAGGAAGAGGGTTCCATCAAAGTATATTACCCTTATCAAGGATATACGAGGGGGTTGTGACTGGTGTCAGGGCATGCGATGGTGAGACCAGAGACTTTCCAATTAACATAGGGTTTCATTAACGTTCGGCTTTGAGCTCCTATATTTTTTCATTAGTGATGGATGAAATCACAAAAGATATACAAAGGGAGATTCCTTGGTGTATGCTCTTTGCCAATGATGTTATGCTGATTGATGAAAGTAGAATAGGGGTTAATCGACAACTGGAGTTATGGAGGGAGACCTTGGAATCAAAGGGTTTCAGGCTTAGCAGGACTAAAACAAAGTATTTGAAATGTGAGTTTAGCGGTGTCAGTTCAGATGACGGAGAGGTTACCCTGGCCGGTAGAGTAGTACCCAAGAAGGAATCGTTTCAATACTTAGGATCTATGTTGCAGTTCGGTGGGGAGATTGATAAGGATGTTAGTTTTAGAATTCATGCAGGATGGATGAAATGGCGTCTAGCATCTGACATTCTTTGTGATAGAAAGATTCCTTAGAAGCTTAAAGGAAATTTCTATAGGACAGCAATCAGGCTTGCAATGTTATATGGTGCAGAATGTTAGCCTACTAAGAGGCAACACGTCCATAAGATAAGTGTGGCAGTGATGCGAATGCTGCGCTGGAGCTGTAGGCATACCAAACGAGATCGGATTAGAATTGAGGATATTTGGGAAAAACCTGGAGTTGCGCCTATTGAAGAGAAGTTAGTCTAACACCGCTTGAGATGGTTTGAACATATCAAACGTAGACCATACGATGCACCTGTGCATGTTGGAAATATAGGCCATGCCGAAGGCCCAAAGAGAGGTAGAGGTCGACCTAAAATGACATGGGAGGAGATAATAAAGAGAAATTTAAGTAGTTGGAGTACATTTGAAGAGCTGGTAGTGGATAGGAGTGCATGGAAGCTGGCAATCCATGTATTTCACTTTATTGAACCTTTTACTTTTTTATTACTATTTTAGACTTTATATCACTTTTGCTGAACCTTTTTACTTTATTATTATCTTAAAAAAACCTTTATCAGATGACTTTTTATCTGTTTGGTTATTTTAAACCCTTTTTATATATGTATTATCACCATTATTATTTATTTCATTTTTGGGTTCCATATCTAGCCAACCCCAACTTTGTAACAACCCGGAAAATCAGAAAAAATTTAAAATTTTTAATTTGGCTATTTTAGTGGATTTTGAATATTTAAAATAAATTGTTTTAAATAATAACGACGAAAAGTCTATTTGAATCGATGTTTGAAAATAAATATATTTATTTTAATTATAAACAAAGCCTGAAATGGCGCGGTAGTTTCAAAATTTGACTTCAAACTTTGACTGATTGTACCAAGTGCAAAATAAAACGGATTTTGGTGAAACCAAAAATATTTAAATATATTTATGAATATCTTTCTAACGAGTCTAAAAAATCGAAATTTCATAGCGGGTATCAAAAGTTATGGCTAAATGAATTTTCAGAAAGGTTGCTATAGAGTATATATAGCCCTTGAAAATAGCCATTTTGCAAACGACCTCCGTTTTCGACGAAACCACTTTTGTTGGATCCGGGATGTCAAATTATAATTTGGTTTCAAATTCCATAATTTTTGAAGTTAATATGTGAGCGTGGCAAAGGAAAATGTGTTTGGTTGATATTAGTCAAATTGGATCGACCAGAAACTGGCCATTTTTCAAACGGTCTCAGAATTCGACGAAATCAGTTTTGTTCGGACCGTATCGACAAATCAAAGTCAGAAATATTTTTTTTGGAATTTTTGGGATCAGTTTGTGGCCCTGGAAAATTGAAATGTACGCTCAAATCAAATATTGAATGTTTTATATTTTAAATTAAAGAAAAACTGGCTGCTTACGAAACGTTTCCCATTGTGTTTGGAATGGGGATATTTAGCTAGGGGCGACAGACATTGGGTTCGATTTGGAGTTCGGATGGATAAACATGTATAAGGAGAATTAAATATTATTTTCTGTAAATATAATATTTATACCCTCACTTCTAAGTCAAAACTTATCTCCCACTCTTCATGGTCAAAACCCGAAATCCGCCTCCCCCTTTCAGAAAACCGTCATTCGGTATCAGGAAGAGAAAATGAAAAAAGAAAAAAAAAGCTTACGCGATCGATCTCATCCTCCCTCCTCTACATCATTGTCGAGGCTCCCCTTCTATCGCCTCTTCTCCTCCTCACACCGTCGCCCTCTCTCTTCTCCCCCCTGAAGTCGTGAATCCCCAATCCAACCCCCCCTCAAATCGAAGCAAGATTCCGGCGAGAATTAGGGTATGAGTGCGGCGTTGTTTTGCGCACAGGTGGAGTGGAGGACAGCCGACGAAGTAGTGGTGATTGAGGCTCTGGTCATTCCTAGATGGTACGGCGCGGTGGAATTGTTTGAGTGTGATGGGTTCCTGAACGAGATTTAGTAGAGGAAGGTGAGTTTTTTTATATGGATACATTATTAAAAAAAATTTGTTTTTTATATGAATACATTGTTAAAAAAAATCAGTTTTTTTTATATGAATACATTGTTAAAAAAAATCATTTTTTTATATGAATACATGGAAAAAAAATCATTTTTTGTTTAATATAAAACATAGAAAAAAAATCATTTTTTATTTAAATCTGAATCCGAATAGTACTGACGGAGTGGAAACGAAAGTGAGAACCCTTTTATCATGTTATTGTATTCATGTATAAAAATATACAGAATTACCAATGTAGATTTTTATCAGTAATAATCATTATAAATTGTATACGGTGCCTGTTAGCTCACATCCCTTGTCCACAAAACATAGACGATTTAGTTGACTGTATTGTTTGTTGTTCGTGTTGTTGAAATGTTTAACATATTAAAAATAATGTTAACATTAATGTGGTAGTTGAAATTAAATTATAAATATCTATTTGTAATTTTAAATAGTGAAAATTAGCTAATTAGAAAAATAATTCCAACCGAATTAGAATTGGTAAAATTTGTTAACTAATAATTCATTTAAATAAATTGTTGTTGTTTGAAAACCCCACACGGATCTGGGGATGATAATTTATCCACATCTCCGCTGATTTTAATTATATGCCAATTAATGGATCGACAGACTGTGATAAGTGTTATTTAATTATTTAATGCTTATATAGTAGTAAATTTCACTTTGGAAGTGAATTGGTTGTTTAATAGTTGTTTATCACTATTTTTGAATACATGTGATATATGAAATCCATATAAATAAAATTATATGGTAATTGATTGAGTCTGATTCCGATTCAGAAATAACGAATATTTTAAAATAACGAATATTTTAAAATAAGGAATATTTTAAAGTAATATTTAGAATATAAATGAATATTTTAGAATAATATTCAGTGAAGATTTAAAATATGGTTTTGATGTCTGATTTTAGATGGACTCAAAAATGTTGAAGTATCTGAAGCCTAGTTAAGTTAATATACCCTATTTTGACTCGAATTGATTTTTATATCGATTTTATTCATTTTATAATGAATATGGAAAATATTTGATTTCAAAATATGATATTTTGAAAATAATATCATTTTAATATTATAATGCTAAAGAATATTCAATTTTGATTTAAAATTGAAAATGAAGTTGAAATCATTTTGAAATAAATTTATAAACGATTTATAAAATACGTTTTGAATAGTAATCAATGCTATATATATATATTTATATATTTGTTTAAATGTTCTGAATAGAACGCGCCACGCAGAGAAAGTTCGCGAATTTTGGCCATCAAAATTCGACTTGGCATAACGAGAGAAACGACCATCGGACTTAGAAAAACCCGAATTCCGGCAGACTGATTTTTTTTTTTCAAAAACCCGATCCATCAAAACCCGAGTTGGTTGCTCTGGTATCCTGCAGAAAAGAAAAAGACAAGAAATATGTTAGAGTTCGGAAAACGCCTCATAGCGGAAGGAATAAAAAATAATATATATAAAGATAGCTTTACCGTAATTGCAATACTGCTAAATCAGTATCTCCAAAGCTATAAGTCTCTGAATCTAACCTGTGAATATTATGAGGAGGGGGTCAGAACATAAGCTCAGTGTGAATGAGTTTAAACTACACTTCTTGAATAATCCTACATATACCGTTCAATTACATTTTATTATTTATTAGGTTATTTGTGTTGTTAGCGCTCAAGGCTTACACACACATCGCACCCATCTACTCCCAGTAGATTAACCTAATATAATGTATATGTAGCTACCCCCAAACTGAGGTACACCCCGTGGTACCTCACTCGCATGGTCCCCACCGCATCCTCTTAGTGATATACGCAGTCCCCCATTCTATGTCATAGTAAAGTATATTCCTCTTATATATATATTATACAACACTACGCCCACATAGGGTCACTCTAATTTGACTGCCGTTATCGAATAATACCCACCAGTCTATGATACACCACCCATAGCAGACATGGTTTTATCTAGATTCATCCACATACGTATTCTCGATCGTATTCGATATCTAACCCGCACACCCATCGTGTGTGCGTGCCCGAGTTCCGTGGTAGGGCTACACAAGAAACACGCAACTCAGTCAGGAGTTTTCCTTATATTTGTGCAAGGCCTGCCTTTAAGAGCCTCGCACACAAATATCCCTAGGGTCTGTTTTCTATGGTGGCTATGGCCCTACCTCGGCCCCTTCCATAACTAATAAAGACTACGAGAGCTAAGCGACAAGCCCCTAAGCAACCAATCTAAACATCCATGTGGTGTCTCCCCTCAACCACTGTCCCACGATAGTGAATGGTTAATGGCATATTGGGTCTAGCTCTAGTCTTTCTGCATCCTACTGGCTATGGTAATAGGATCTCGATGACCTGCTATCCTTGTTGGTCCTGACCCTCCACCTCCGTTGAGGCAGCCGTCGAGTCACCTTTTCCATCACGGCGAACAACATTCTGACTGCCCAGCTATTCTTTTAGTCAAGGCCCACCCACCTAGTACTTACGCGTAGACCCAACCCCTGCGGGCACAGCCTGAAACATCTTCCACCGCACAGAGGACTACTAGGAGCACCTTTAACATATCTGGAAGCTGCATGCTTCCCATTCCAGTCCGTTGGAGCCGCCAAAATAACGAATGTGCGCTCCCCTCGTGTCTTATGACACCGTGATGATTTACATTATTGGGTTATTCATCTTACAACGTACGGATTGCCCCAAGCACCTTGATTTTATATGTCATTAGACCCTACGTCTAATCAATTCTTACGCGATTGTGTTACCTCGTCAGTTTTTCTTATTTAACTTGGTTATTCTTATTCATATTGACATCCTTTTCAAGTTTACCAAGTTACCCTCGCTTATTAATTCAATTTATACTTAAACCATTTAAGTCCATTAATAAGACCGTAACATGTTGTTTTCCAACTTCATAAATTATTCCCTTTTAGGGTTACAACAAATGTTATTCATAATTCATAGTTAAGTATGTCTTATCCACATATATACTGATTTGGAGAATAATCCCTTAAACACCAGCCCCGAAGACCGAAATCAACACCAGACTGGCACCTAGACAATTACTCAACCCAACCAACATATATGATTCTAATTAACTTCTTTTTCATTCATATAACTTATATCATCTTAAATTTCACATTTCTCCTTTCCGAACTACTTAATTTATAATTAAGTATATCTTCACATATAAGTTACCTTATTTTCCTCTGTCGTTTCTTATAACTTACCTTATCCCATAAGTTATACTTTCCACTTGTCCGTAGTACAAGTCTAACCTATTATCCTTCCTTTTCTTATTCAAATTCATTCATAATAGGTTATTTACCATTACCCACTTTTGTCATTAATTTAGATTTACTTAACCCTTTCCATTTATTTAACCCGTTACCTAAACTTTACACAATTCAATCAATTTGTGATGCCGTAACGGGTCCACTTTGGTTAAGCATTATTTATTTATGTCTTACATTTTGCCCATGTCCCACTTAACCTCTTTTATTATAGTTTCCATGTCTTACACATGCTTTACTATGGTTAACTCCACCTTAGTCATGTTTTACTTCACGTATCTTACTATAGTTAAGTCCACATTTACATATTTTACATGTCTTGTCTTACTACGGTTAAGTCCATATTTACATGTTTTACATGTCTTGTCTTACTACGGTTAAGTCCATATTTACATGTTTTACATGTCTTGTCTTACTACGGTTAAGTCCATATTTACATGTCACCCACTAAACCCTCTAACCATACCCGTGTCACCCACATGTCTTATTATGGTTAGTATTCCTTAATTCATTCATTATTACGAACGGTGCATGACCTCCCACATTAGACCGAACACTTTGTGGCTGCTGGATTTGTTGGGCGGTTCCGGGCAGTCTTACACAACAAAGAGGTTCTAACCTCGTGTCACCAACTGTTACGCCTACAATTCATGCCTTTGATATCTCACATTAGACGTCTAATTGTGGCAGTTGGATTTGTTGGGTGGTTCCGGGCAGTCTTACACCACAATTGCGCCTAACCTCGTGTCAAAGGTTTATTAACATCGTATTTCACTCAAATCCCAATTTTCATGTTATGTGTTTCCAATTCAACATATAGTCATGTTTACAATTTTGCCTATTCCAACTTGTCACTAATTACATATTAATTAGCCTTAATTACAAATTTCCAATTATAGGCAATTTCATCAATTCTATGTAATCCATACCCAAATATGCCAATTTCTTTTTTTATTTCCAATTATCCAAAATATCCAATAATACTCAAGTTAATAAAATCAATACTTTTCCAATATATTTCCCAACGTTCCCATGTTCATACATATAACCTAATTCATCTTTTAGGCTTATCTTACCAATAATTTTCACCAATCCATGTTATCCAATTACATGTTGTTAATATTAAATTGTACTAACTCCATATTCAATTTCAATCATGCCAAACTACATAAATTTAAAATTACCATACAATTATGTCCATAATTCTATTCAAATCATGCATAAATCCTTCCAACCCATATTATGCCCAAACAACCCCTTTTTTCCCTTTTACTTTCTCGTTCTCGTTTATAACGCATAAATTCATGATAGATGTAGGCTCGAGATAGCCTAGCTATAAAAATAAAAAGTGGAAAGAATAAAAAGGAGAGAACTCAATCGTAAGCATAAATGAAATAACTGATCTTATTAAATTATCATCATATTCATTATGGGGAATGACAAACGATAGAAGTACAATTATAGAACAACTGTATTTTAAACCACTCACCTTGACTGGATTGGAGAAATAAACAATTGGTTGTTGAGGTAGAACGTTGGTTTAGGCTTCTTATTTGATTATTGACGCAGAAGGTGAATTGCTGTTGAAGAAACATGCTACTTGATTTGATTAATCTCCAAAATTGATGAAGAACTTGCAATTTAATTTAGAGTTTAGAGGCAGCGGCTATGTTGCATTGAAGTTTGGTGGCATGGAGGCGTCTTATAAGAGATAGAATGATTTTAGGGTTAGGTTAGGTGCTTTTCTAGGTGGGTTAGAGCAACTAGGACCTTAGGATTAAATAAAAACTCATCTAAACCGTCCACCTTACCCTAGAAAAGAACCATCCAGAACAACCCTTTTCACACTTAGTGCTCCTTTAAATAAAATAAAATAAAAAGAAACCGCTTTATTTCTTTCTAATTAATGCATTGCATACTATTTTTAACGTATAGCGACCTCTTTCCTTCATGCATTCAATTATTTATTTATTTATTTATTTGCATTTATACGTGAACCTTTATTTGCTATATTCTTCTCCTAATCAATTAAATGATTTCTTTCTCTTTTTGTCTACTCTTTTTGAAAAGAAACCGCATGTCCTTAAAACATTTTCTTTTGTTTATTTACATCTAATCACATGTGCATGCGTCTCTGATTTGAATGTTATTTAATAACATTAACCTTCCTCCAATTGTGGCTTGCTTATGGCCTTATTAGTTTACTTTTTAAACGTTTAAATTTCAAAAGATGATCCCCTTCACAATTAATTGCTCCATTTTAATGTTTACAACCTTTTTCTATGCATGCTTTAATTGCACATTTGACATGTTTTGCATTCCATATTCTCTTTCTTTTATTTGCATCACATTAATTTATTTTTATTCAGGTTAATGCATCATCCATTTATTTAATGCAATAATTTCACATATCCTCTTCCCCTTATTGCATTAATTTCAAATAACATGTATACATATATGCCCCCTTTTTGCTTGTCTCTATGTTCGTGTGCAACTTCAAATTTGAATCATGTTCATACGCATTCATCTCTTATGCGTATACTAATTTTTATATGCGAACAATTTTCTATTTTATTTGGAAATTATCTTCCTTAATCAATTAACGGTTTATTTCCGTTCTTTAAATTAAAACTCCAATTAACTTATCCCCTTTCGCACTGAACCAATTTGTTAAGGCACTATTTAGCCGCTCCTAAAAACAAAAACAAAAAAACAAAATATGGCACTGGTGGCGATTGAACTCGCAACCTCTTATGTACAAGTCTCATGTATTAACCAAATGAGCTACTAAGTCTTTTGTTAACAAGAGTTAGGACAAAGCTACATATTTTTCTTTTCCCATTGCTCTTTTTCATGTTTTGTTGAAATTCTTAAATTAAGGATAACTTCTTCGTTTTAAATCAGTTTTCAACATACTATAGGTCTAAATTGACCGGAAAATCACCACGAACGTAATGATGCTAATTTCATGACTAAATTCTAGAGTCTCTTCAAATTCTCTTTTTTATTTCTTTTTAAATGTTTGCATGCATTTCTTCACATTTTCACTGTATTTCTTCTTATTTCAAATATTGCATGTAATTTCTTTATTAATCTTTTTCTTTATTTCACTGCCTAAACTTCTTAAATGCAATTACATTAATATTATTTAATCTTTCCTTTAAATATATCCATGCATATATACATATATCTCATTTTTAATTATATAAAAAATGCGGGGTGTTACATTCCCCCACCCTTAAGGAATTTCGTCCTCGAAATTCGATAGGGGTAAAATATATAATTCCTCGCATAATATCAAACCATCAAGTGTGCATCCAATTCTTTTTGCAAACATTGTGCACAGTGAAATACATCATAGTAATGCATGTATGCCTAATTTTGTACCACCTATATGTATGCAAACTTTCAATTTTTTTTTAAAAAAAAACATGATGCCCACATCCTAAATATACTTGTAGTTCTATATGAATGCAATATTTTTGAAAAACCAAAACATTTTTCATCCAAATTTTCCCGTACTCTTATAGAATAAGAGCATAGTTCATCCAATTGTTGCATCCAAAATCCTACCAACCATTATTAAATTCAAAATTTAGAAAAATCTAATTTTCCAAATTCGATCTCTTATGTTACAAAAAGGTATAAAATGGAAGAATTTACATTTTCCATTTTTTTCTTTTATGTATCTTTTCTGGTTGCACTTGGATTTTTACATAGCTATTCTATAAAAAGTTCCTATTTTCCTATCCAAGCATAATTACATAAGAAACTTTTTTTTTCAACTTATCTTTTTCGAGCAACAATTCTAGTCTTTATAATGCTTATGCATTCAATGGGAATTTATTTTTATTACTCTAGGATAGTCCTTATTATTTACTTCCTAGCATGAAACTCGTTCTTTCTAGACACTAATCCTTACCTACTCCATTCGTTTTAAAACATGGTTTTGTCTTTTTTTTTTCTAAATTTTTCTCCCAAAAATTAAAAATGGTAAAACTTTTTTTTTTCTTTACCAAAACTTGCTTTTGCCAAACCATAAAAACACGCCGTAACAAAAATGCAAAACATTTTTTTCAAACATAAAAAACTGGAGCAGACAAGGACAACTATTTCTTAATCGGGTTTCCAAATTACCTAGGCTTTCCAAGACGCATCCTTTCTTCCTACTATATATATTCCTAATCCATTTTCCACTTTATAAGGTTTTTCCCTACTGAACCCACTAATCTCAGTTACTATTGTATGGGATACATCTTTCTTAACACCAATTATTTTGTACACTTTCCACCCAACATACCTAAAGGTCTCAGATTTCCTTGCTCATTCTTTTAGCGTACAAAACAGATATCCCAATTCTTTCCATATTTTACTCTTTCTATTTAGTGGGCTTCTTTATAGATCTAGGTTTATATATAACATATTTATATTTTTGGAAATACAAATACGCTCTCTCATTATCTATATAGGAATCGTAAACCTATGCTCTGATACCAAAGTAAAAACCTAAATTCCGATGGACCAATTTTTTTTCAAAAACCCAATCCATCAAAACCCTAGTTGGTTGCTCTGGTATCCTGCAGAAAAGACAGAGACAAGAAATATGTCAGAGTACAGAAAACACCTCACAGCGGAAGGAATAAAATATAATATATATATAAACATAGCTTTACCATAATTACAATACTGCTAAATCAATATCTCCAAAGCTATAAGTCTTTGTCGTGAATCTAACCTGCGAATGTTATTAGGAGGGGGTCAGAACATAAGTTCTGTGCGAATGAGTTTAAACTACACTTCTTGAATAATCCTACATATACCATTCAATTATATTCTATTGTTTATTAAATTATTTGTGTAGTTAGGGCTCAAGGCTTACACACACATCGCACCCATCTACTCCCAACGGATTAACCTAATATAATGTATATGTAGCTACCCCCAAACTGAGGTACACCCCATGGTACCCAACTCGCATGGTCCCTACCGTATCCTCGCAGTGATATACGCAGTCCCCCGTCCTATGTCATAGTAATGTATATTCCTCTTATATATATAATACAACACTGCGCCCACATAGGATCACTCTAATTTGACTGCCGTTATCGAATAATGCCCACCAGTCTACGATACACCACTCAGAGCAGACATGGTTATATCTAGACTCTTCCACATATGTATTCTCTGTCGTATTCGTTATCTAACCCGCACACCCATCGTGTGTGCGTTCCCGAGTTCCGTTGCAGGGCTACACAAGAAACACGGAACTCGGTCGGGAGTTTTCCTTATATTTGTGCAAGGCCCGCCTTTAGGAGCCTCCCACACAAATTTCCCTAGGGTCTGTTTTCTATGGTGGCGATGTCCCCAGCTCGGCCCCTCCCATAACTAATAAAGACAACGAGAGCTAAGTGACAAGCCCCTAAGCAACCAATCTAAACATCCATGTGGCATCTCTTCTCAACCACCGTCTTATGATAGTGAATGATTAATGGTATATTGGGTCTAGCTCTAGTCTTTCCGCATCCTACTGGCTATGGTAACGGCACTCGACGACCTACTATCCTTGTTGGTCGTGAGCCTCCACCCCCGTTGAGGCAGCCGTCGAATCCCCTTTTCCGTCACCGCGAACAACATTCTGGTTGCCCAACTATTCTTGCAGTCAAGGCCCACCCACCTAGTAGTTACGCGCAGACCCAACCTCTGCGGGCACAGCCTGAAACATCTGCCACCACACAGAGGACTACTAGGAGCACATTTAACATCTCAGGAAGCCGCGTGCTTCCCCTTCTAGTCCGTTGGAGCCGCCAAAATAACGAATGTGAGCTTCCCTCGTGTCTTATGACACCGGATTGATTTACCTTGTTGGGTTATTCATCCTACAACAAACGGATTGCCCCAAGTACCTTGATTTTATATGTCATTAGACCCTACATCTAATCAATTCTTATGGCGTTGTGTTATCTCGTCAGTTTTTCTTTTTTAACTTGGTTATTCTTATTCATACTGTCTTCCTTTTCAAGTTTACCAAGTTACCCTCGCTTATTAATTCAATATATACTTAACTCATTTAAGTTCATTAATAAGACCACAACATGTTGATTTCCAACTTCATAAATTATTCCCTTTTAGGGTTACAACAACATGTTATACATAATTCATAGTTAAGTATGTCTTATCCACATATATACTGATTAGGAGAATAATCCCCTAAACACCAGCCCCGAAGACCGAAATCAACATCAGACTGGCACCTAGAGAATTACTCAACCCAACCAACATATATGATCCTAATTTACTTCTTTTCCATTCATATAACTTATATCATCTTAAATTTCACACTTCTCCTTCCCAAACTACTTAATTTATAACTAAGTATATCTTCACGTATAAGTTACCTTATTTTCCTTTATCGTTTCTTATAACTTACCTTATCCCAAAAGTTATATTTTTCACTTGTCCCTAGGACAAGTCTAACCTATTATCCTTCCTTTTCTTATTCAAATTCATTCATAATAGTTTATTCACCATTCCCCACTTTTGTCATTAATTTAGATTTTGTGACGACCCAACTTTCGAACATGTTAGAAGTCGTGCCATTAATAAGAGTAAGAATAGATAGAAGATAAAATCACAGAAACATCAGAACCTCATAGCGGATTTTTTTACAAAAGGATGATACTTCTTAATATTACACAGCAGAACATATTACATCAGAGCATACATATTCTAGTGATACAAGCCCTTCATAGTACATCTTTAATTATACATATCATAGAGGACCAAACTTGCATACTTATAATTATGCAGTTGATAAGACAAGTAGATCAGCCCATAGAAAGTCTCCATCCAGCTTCTCAAGTTTCATCGAATCCTGATTCACTTGTCTATTCATAACAAGCGTTGTGAATACCAAAGAGTTTAAGGGGAAACATAGACATAAACTCCGGGTCAGTCAGAGGACTGGTATGAGTAAACAGTTTAAAACAAATAAAAATGTCTCATAAGACCACGCCGTAAATACGGAACGGGTTTTTACCTTATGAGATCAAAACACTTTGTATACTTGAAATCAGATATTATCATAGTGTCTAGGTGCTTCACAAATAATAATTAGAATCTATAAGAATGCTTGCATCTCACATTGTCCTATATAGTATACAAATAAAAACCGCTTGGCACTTACGAAAATTGGATTTCCAACTATGACAAGGTATGGGACCACCTTCCGCTGATGTATCTCTAGAGGCAAATACACTTGGGTTCAACAACAACGTCTTGTAACCTGGCCCTCACATGACCGACCACTCATTTCACTTGAGTGTATCGAATGTATATCACCAACGGTTGGACTCAAACCACCATTTCCCGAGAAGGGACAACATCGAAATAGATTCAAGAAGTAAAAGGAATTTCTCTAGATAGGTGATTATACACTCTAATGGGAGCGACCCACATAGCCATGCTGCCTGCCCGATTTTTGTCATTTCCTGGGTGTGAGGCTTGAGGCTAGACTTACCTTTTCATCATCACTGTTTATTTTCTTTGAATGCCACATCGTCAAAACTTCCCAACCACTAATTGTTTTCCCTAAAAATATATTATAGGTATACAGCAAGAGAAACAAATTCCTCTGCCATCGTATAAATACATTTGAAGAGATCAATGTACATGATCAGTTAGAATTACTTTGTCAGACATTCTTCCATACAAGTTGTCTTGGGATTGGACAAACCGAAGGCACTATTCAATAATAGTCCTTGTATATCGCCGCCTTCAATTTAAAAATCTCTGACGCACGACGTATAGTCAAATCAAAGTGAAATATTTATTTCGGCCTCTTTGAAATGATTTGCGAACATTTTCTTTTTAAATTATTATTCTAGCATGATTATAATATAATCACAGTCAAACTACATAGTATATGATTATCTGTCCTCTATCTGGTAAATTTGATCATGTCTTACAAATAGACAGTTTTAGTGTGTGCATCACACACGGTCTTCTTCCCATTTTGTTCATCAAATTTTGAAAAGAAATACTTATATTTTTCTTTAGAAAATTTATTTCTCATGATCACTCTGTAATCTAATTATTCATAAATGAGTAAAATTTATGATCTATAATTTATTCTACAACTTTTACACTTCGTATCGTTTCGTGAAATTTCCCTTTTATATCTTGTGCTCGATCTACTCCTTCTTTTTATATACCAATAAAGTTTCTGTATTTAATTCAACACTCTAAACATGATTTAAAATATGATTTGCAGTTCTTACTTTATAAACTACAGAACTTTACTTGCCCAGCTACCTGTATCAGAGAATTCAGACCCTAGTTTGAACTCAAAATTTTTTTGCGTATGTTTTGCATACGGTTTTTCTTTTTACCTTGTTTGAAATTTAAACATTTCATTCCAAAATAAATTCTACTTTAAATTATAAACTTAAATTTATAGTTTAAAGTTACAGCTTCTGTACTACTTCTCGACTTTTGTCAAAACCAAATCTGATCTTGATCGACTTTATTTTTGTTGACTTTTCAGTTTCAACATTTGAAAATCATCTCTAATTATATTTGTAAATTTATTATTTAATTTAAATTCCAGTTTCTGTATTTTAGATTTCAAATGCTGACAAAAACCGATTTAATCCTGATTCACTTCCTGTCTTGTCTTGCTATCTTAAATAAAAATTCTATTTGTATTTAAATATTTATTTTCTTATTTTATTTAAGCCATTATTTAATTTTAAAACTAGTTTTAAATTTAAATATATTCAAAATCCTTGTTTAAAAGCTTAACTACCCAAAGTACCACATTTTGGTGAAGTACCAAGCTGAAAACGTGGTGTGCGCACAGGAAATCAACCCTGGTCACCACGGTTTGCAATGTACTACTTTTCTTTGGCCAAAGTACTAGATTGCCAAGTACCGACGTGCCAAGCTCCAGAAAACTGTGCCAACCCCCTCAAAACTGCTGCTGCTCACACGATCTTCACCTTGCCAGAGCCCCTTGGTACTTACCCAAGTACCAAGTTCCAACCCCCCCAGTTACCATGCTCATCACTCAAAATCCCATAAAAACACCATGCCCGACCCATTCTTCTTCTCTTGTTCTTCATCGTGCACACCATTCTTTGCACCTGCACCACCACCAACCTCGACACCATGCCCCTCCGATCATCACCATCAGTTCCCCTTCGTAACCTGAAAATATCTCGACCATCAGTACCCTCTCCCTCCAACCAGATCGAAATACAAAACTCAGACTGAAAGTCCAAAAAAATAGCCCTATCTAATTACGTCGCATCACCACCTCCAATGGCCAGTCATCACCAGACTCTGGCCAAGCCTAGCTGACACCATCCAGCTTCGAACCCCACTGATCCGATTATGTGAAAACCCTCCTCGTTGATGCAGTTTGACCCAACAGAACCTTCAATGAAACAGTCCTCAATCACCTAATTTAAATCTAAACCTCCTAAATACTTAGTTAAAATTTATGATGGTATTTTTCGGATGATCCACATCTTCCCATGTTGCTCCAGTGCCAATGACTTGGCCGACTACTAGCTCTACCGCCGGAATTTTCCCAACATTCTTTTCCTGATCATCTCAAGAATTCCCCCCAAATCCCATCACTAAAAATCTTGATTTTGTTACTAAAATTGATGATTTTAACATACGGACGAGTTCATATGCCTGAATAATTGATCAGTTAAGTTTAAAAATCTGAGATTTTAGATCCTTACTATATATCATGTGTATCTTCAACTATACATTATGAGTTTAGGTAAAACCATTTTTAAATCACACTACGAAGGAATACAAACAAGTTTCGTGTAAAATTTACACTCTAAATCTCCCTAGGACATGAACTATAAATTTCTTTGGAGTTGTTGAACTCATGTCCATCCTGCTGTCAATAGTTTACAGTAGTTGATCACTGTCTAAAGTATTGACAGTGCACCCAGTTCAACAAACAACCTAATGTTGGTTTATTATGTGTGCAAATCATAAACAAGTAGAAGGCTAAAGGTATTTTAGCAACATACAGTATATACTATCATGGGAAAAATAAAATAAAGTTTATTCACCAATTTTAGTTCATTTACTTTTACTCTCTGTTTCATGTTTTTTTCCCAATTTCAAATCATGTTTGCTGTTCTCTTTTCCAAGCTTTTAAAACTTATTAAACTAACTAAATTTATTTAATGACTAGCCAACATGTATCTATACCAATATTTTCAAAACAATCAATGTACAAAGGGGTAGTTTATTCACCATTTGTTTACTATTTTCATTTATTTTCTCACAAAGTTCTGTTTAGCGAGTCATTCAAGTTTCAAGTGTTTTGCTATGAAAATCAAACCACATACCAATGAACATGGCTTATAGATGATGTAATATATACACAACCAAACATACATACATAAACATCATGCACTAAAAATGCAGGAAAAATTTTAAGAGAGAGTTTTAATAAGTTTACTCACCGGAATAGCTTAAAACCCTTAGCTTCCTTTCCTTTTACTGATCTAACTCAAGTGCTTGTGTTGTGAAAAAAATGTGTGTCCTGTTGGTCTTTTCATAGTGGTAGGAAATGATAAAATAATGGTGCATAAAAACTATTATCAGATTTTTGCTTTGACACTTGAAAGACAACTCAAAAAATCCTTTTCTTCCTCTCACCAAATCAAAACACTATCACCCAATGCCCATTGCTTATCTTAGCCCACATCACCATGAAGATCCTCTTGCACATGCCCTTCTTTTTCCCTATTGGTTTCTATGTAATGTCCCCTTAATTGCCATTGTACAACCCATGATCTTCACTACATCTTCCTTGGTTTAACCTACTTATAGTACCCATCTTTTGTACCACATATATTCAGTTTTTACTGGGTTTCTACACCACAAATCTTCTCATGACAAAATGATTTAACACTATATATATATATATATATATATATATATATATATACACTTTTACTTGCCTTCAAAGGCAATACAAATTCTGAAATTTTTGTACCATTTTGATCTCGGCCATTTGATGATTTAATATGGAAAAAATCTTAGAAAATCTAAGTGTTAGCATAGATCTAGTGTAGGTTGTATTCATGATTTTAATACACAAGACATGGTAGATCCTTATGCACATGCCTTTTGACAAAATGAACATGTTTTGAAAATGAAAAAGGAAAATGTCATTTAAAAAAAAATCTTGTGCAGAAAAGAAAAAGATCACAAACTGAAAATATTTGATCTAAATAGATTTTGACATGTGAACATATTTTCCCTAGATCCACTCTTTACTAGCTAATCCCTAGGGTAGGATGCATTCTTGAATATTTTACATGAAATCATGCTTGCAAAAGGAAAGGCCACTTTCATGTTTTGGTGTTGTATAAGTGAATCATGAAATGGTTCTTGAACTTGTCTTGCCTTAAAATAAAAGTGGTTTTGGCATATTTAATTCAAGTATTCAAATCAAGAATTTGTAGAAACCAAGTTCTAAATCCTTTGAAAAAAAATTGGACAAAACATATTTAATAAAAATGGCATTAAAACTTGCTATGTAAAAGTGTTATTACTCAAACATGTGTAAAATCAATTTAAACAAACGCTATTAAATACATTCTATCATACATAACTATGTAAAAATGGGTTTTAGTGAGTGTTGTGATATATACATATGTTAACATGTTTTGAAATTTCAAAGTCTGGATTTTAAATCATATTTGAAAATACGTACTTACGATCAATCAGTATTCGTGTCAGCGATATAAAAACCCGGGACAATACAATATACCCCCTTATAAAAAATTCATCCTCGAAATTTGTAGACAGTAGATTTAGAGTTATCGACACACATAAATATTTAACTCATATCAGCAATTTTCCTATTCATAATCAAAAATATCTTTCCAAATTCCCTCTTTAACTCATCACTTAATTCACTTAACTCCGTTAAGTACTACCCAAAATCTTCATTCACTTAGCTATCTCCATTTCGGGACTCACAAATATGATTTACAAATCGACAAGTTTACTTTCCTGAGTTCATATCCAATAAACACTCAAGTCCAGCCTTAATTTCAGGAAATCCAAATTTTAATTCAATTAAAAATTCTAATTGGGTTTCCTGTATTGATATGATTGGATATTATTCTAATTTAACCCAACCATATTTTATCTTAAGACCGACCCTGGTTAATTAACTCCTTTTATCCGGCTAGACTGGTGCAACTTTCTCCACAGTCTCTCCTTGATCCTGGGATGCAGTATTACGACCAGTAGTAGTGGAAGATCCCTTAGCCCGACCACTTCGTCCTTGGCTACTCATCTTAATCACCTGAATATAACAGGTCGTCATTCCAGACTTAATTGGATATAACTAACTTAGGTATACTATCCAAGTTGATCTAAATTTATTTTAAATTTTATTATAAAAATACGCTCTCTCACACTCACTCAAATCCTAGGTAATTAGTAACATAAACTCTGATACCAACTGTAACGACCCAACTTTCGAACACATCGGAAGTCGTGTCATTAATAGGAGTAAGAATAGATAGAAGATAAAATCACAGAAACATCAGAACCTCACAGCGGTTTTTTTACAAAAAGATGATACTTCATAATATTACAAAGCGGAACATATTACATCAGAGCATACAGATTCTAGTGATACAAGCCCTTCATAGTACATCTTTAATTATACATATCATAGATGACCAAATTTGCATACTTATAATTATGCAGTAGATAAGATAAGTAGATCAGCCCACAAAAAGTCTCCATCCAGCTTCTCAAGTTTCATCCAATCCTGATTCACTTGTCTATTCATAACAAGCGTTATGAATACCCAAGTGTTTAAGGGAAAACACAGAAAAATAAACTCCGGGTCAGTCAGGGGGCTGGTATGAGTAAACAGTTTAAAACAAATAAAAATATCTCATAGGACCACGCTGTAAATACGGAATGGGTTTTTACCTTATGAGATCAAAAACACTTTGTATACTCGAAATCAGATATTATCATAGAGTCTAGGTGTTTGACAAATAATAATTAGAATCTAGTAGAATGCTTGCATCTCACATTCTCCTATATAGTATACAAATAAAAACCGCTTGGCACTTATGGAAATTGGATTTCCAACTATGACAAGTAATAGGACCACCTTCTGTTGATGCATCTCTAGAGGCAAATACACTTGGGTTCAAAAAGAACGTCTTTTAACCCGACCCTCACATGACTACCACTCATTTCTCTTGAGTGTATCGAATGTATATCACCAACAATTGGACTCAAACCACCATTTCGCGAGAAGGGACAACATTGAAATAGATTCAAGAAGTAAAAGGAATTTCTCTAGATAGGTGATTATACACCCTGATGGGAGCGTCCCACATAGCTATGCTGCCTGCCCGATTTTTATCATTTCCTGGGTGTGAGGCTTGAGGCTAGACTTACCTTTTCATCATCAATGTTTATTTTCTTTGAATGCCACATTGTCAAAACTTCCCTACCACTAATTGATTTCCCCAAAAATATATTATAGGTATACAGCGAGAGAAATGAATTCGTCTGCCACCGTATAAATACGTTTGAAGAGATCAATGTACATGATCAGTTAGAATTACTTTGTCAGACATTTGTCCATACAAGTTGTCCTAGAATTGGACAAACCAAAGGCACTATTCAAGAATAGTCCTTGTATATCGCTGTCTTCAATTTAAAAATCTCTAACGCGCGACGTATAATCAAATCAAAGTGAAATATTTATTTCGGCCTCTTTGAAATGATTTGCGAATATTTTCTTTTTAAATTATTATTCTAACATGATTATAATATAATCACAGTCAAACTACGCAGTGTATGATCATCTGGCCTCTATCTGGTAAATTTGATCATGTCTTACAAATAGACAGTTTTAGTGTGCGTCGCACACGGTCTTCTTCCCATTTTGTTCATCAAATTTTGAAAATAAATATTTACATTTTTCTTTAGAAAATTTATTTCTCATGATCACTCTGTAATTTAATTATTCATAAATGAGTAAAATTTATGATCTATAATTTATTCTGCAACTTTTACACTTTATATCGTTTCGTCAAATTTCCCTTTTATATCTTATACTCGTTCTACCCCTTCTTTTTATATACCAATATAGTTTCCCTTTTTAATTCATCACTCTAAACATGATTAAAAATATAATTTACAGTTCTTACTTTATAAAGTACAAAACTGTACTTGCCCAGCTACTTGTATCAGAGAATTCAGACCATAGTTTGAAATGAAAAAAAAATTAGCGTATGTTTTGCATACGGTTTTTCTTTTTACCTTGTTTGAAATTTAAACATTTGATTCGAAAATAAATTCTACTTTAAATTATAAACTTAAATTTATAGTTTAAAGTTACATCTTCTGTACTACTTCTCGACTTTTGTCAAAACCATATCTGATCTTGATCGACTTTCTTTCTGTTGACTTTACAGTTTGAACATTAGAAAATCATCTCTAATTATATTTATAAATTTATAATTTAATTTAAATTCCAGTTTCTGTATTTTAGATTTCAAATGCTGACAAAAACAGATTTAATCCTGATTCACTTCCTGTCTTGTCTTGCAATTTTAAATAAAAATTCTATTTGTATTTAAATATTTATTTTCTTATTTTATTTAAGCCATTATTTAATTTAAAAACTAGTTTAAATTTAAATATATTCAAAATCCTTGTTTAAAAGCTTAACTACCTAAAGTACCACATTTTGATGAAGTACCAAGCTGAAAACGTGGTGTGCGCACAGGAAATCAACCCTGGTCACCACGGTTTGCAAAGTACCACTTTTCTTTGGCCAAAGTACCAGATTGCCAAGTACCGAAGTACCAAGATCCAGAACACTGTGCCAACCCCCTCAAAACTACTGCTGCACACACGATCTTCACCTTGCCAAAACCCCTTGGTACTTGCCCAAGTACCAAGTTCCAACCCCCCCGGTTACCATGCTCATCACTCAAAATCCCATGAAAACACCATGCCTGACCCCTTCTTCTTCTCTTGTTCTTCGTCGTGCACACCATACTATGCACCTGCACCACCACCAACCTCGACAACATGCCCCTCCGTTCATCGCCATCAGTTCCCCTTCATAACCTGAAAATATCTTGACCATTAGTACCCTCTCCCTCTGACCAGATCGAAATACAAAACTCAGACTGAAAGTCTAAAAAAAATAGCTCCATCTAATTACGTCGCATCACCACCTCCAATGGCCAGTCATCACCAGACTCTGGCCAAGCCTAGCCGACACCATCCAACTCCGAACCCCACAGGTCCTATTATCTGAAAACCCTCCTCGTTGATGCAGTTTGACCCAACAGAACCTTCAAAGAAACAGTCCTCAATCACCTAATTTAAATCTAAACCTCCTAAATACTTAGTTAAAATTTATGATGGTATTTTTCGGATGATCCATATCTTCCCACATTGCTCCAGTGCCAACGACTTTGCCGACTACTAGCTCTACCGCCAAAATTTTCCCAACATTCTTTTCCTGATCATCTCAAGAATTCCGCCCAAATCCCATCACTAAAAATCTTTATTTTGTTACTAAGATTCATGATTTTAACATACGGACGAGTTCATATGCCTGAATAATTGATCGGTTATGTTTAAAAATCTGAGAGTTTAGATCCTTACTATATATCATGTATATCTTTAACTATACATTATGAGTTTAGGTAAAACCATTTTTAAATCACACTACGAAGGAATACAAACAAGTTTCGTGTAAAATTCACACTCTAAATCTCCCTAGGACATGAACTATGAATTTCTTTGGAGTTGTTGAACTCATGTCCATCCTGCTGTCAACAATTTACAGTAGTTGATCACTGTCTAAAGTATTGACAGTGCACCCAGTTCAACAAACAACCTAATGTTGGTTTATTATGTGATACACATCATAAACAAGTAGAAGGCTAAAGGTATTTTAGCATCATACAGTATATACTATCGTAGGAAAAATAAAATATGGTTTATTCACCAATTTTAGTTCATTTACTTTTACTCTTTGTTTCATGTTTATTTCCCAATTTCAAATCGTGTTTGTTGTTCTCTTTTCCAAGGTTTTAAACATGATTAAACTAACTAAATTCATTCAATAACTAACCAACATGTATCTATACCAAAATTTTTAAAACAATCAATGTACAAAGGGGTAGTTTATTCACCATTTGTTTACTGTTTTCATTTATTTTCTCACAGAGTTCTGTTTAGCGAGTCATTCAAGTTTCAAGTGTTTTAGTGTGAAAATCAAACCACATACCAATGAACATGGCTTATAGATGATGTAATATCTACACAACCAAACATACATACATAAATATCATTCACTAAAAATGCAAGAAATATTTTAAGAGAGAGTTTTAATATGTTTACTCACCGGAATAGCTTAAAACCCTTAGCTTCCTTTCCTTTTACTGATCTAACTCAAGTGCTTGTGTTGTGAAAAAATGTGTGTGCTGTTGGTCCTTTTATAGTGGTAGGAAATGATAAAATAATGGTGCATAAAAACTGTTTTCAGATTTTTACTTTGACACTTGAAAGACAACTCAGAAAATCCTTTTCTTCCTCTCACCAAATCAAAACACTATCACCAAATGCACATTGCTTATCTCAGCCCACATCACCATGAAGATCCTCTTGCACATGCCCTTCTTTTTCCCTATTGCTTTCTATGTAATGTCCCCTTAATTGCCATTGTACAACCCATGATCTTCACTACATCTTCCTTGGTTTAACCGACTTATAGTATCCATCTTTTGTACCACATGTATTCAGTTTTTATTGGGTTTCTACACCAAAAATCTTCTCATGACAAAATTATTTAACACAAAATATATATATACTTTTACTTGCCTTCAAAGGCAATACAAAATCTGAAATTTTTGTAACCTTTAGATCTCGGCCATGTGATGATTTAATATTGAAAAATCTTAGAAAATCTAAGTGTTAGCATAGATCTAGTGTAGGTTGTATTCATGGTTTTAATACACAAGATATGGTTGATCCTTATGCACATGCCTTTTGACAAAACGAACATGTTTTCAAAATGCAAAAGGAAAATGTCATTTCAAAAAAAAATCTTGTGTAGAAAAGAAAAAGATCTCAAACTGAAAATATTTGATCTAAATAGATTTTGACATGTGAACATATTTTCCCTAGATCCTCTCTTTGCTAGCTAATTCCTAGGGTAGGTTGCATTCTTGAATATTTTACATGAAATAATGCTTGTAAAAGGAAAGGCCACTTTCATGTTTTGGTATTGTACAAGTGAATCATGAAATGGTTCTTGAACTTGTCTTGCCTTAAAATAAAAGTGGTTTTGGCATATTTAATTCAAGTATTCAAATCAAGAATTTGCAAAAACCAAGTTCTAAATCCTTTGAAAAAAATTGAACAATACATATGCAATAAAAATAGCATTAAAACTTGCTATATAAAAGTGTTATTACTCAAAGATGTGTAAAATCAATTTAAACAAACGCCATTAAATACATGTTATCATACATAACTGTGTAAAAATGGGTTTTAGTGAGTGTTGTTATATATACATATGTTAACATGTTTTGAAATTTCAAAGTCTGGATTTTAAATCGTATTTGAAAATACGTACTTACGATCAATCAGTATTCGTTTCAGCGATATAAAAACATGGGACATTACAGATTTACTTAACCCTTTCCATTTATTTAACCCGTTACCTAAACTTTACTCAATTCAATTAATTTGTGATGCCATAACGGGTCCCCTTTGGTTAAGCATTATTTATTTATGTCTTACATGTCGCCCATGTCCCACTTAACCTCTTTTATTATTGTTTCCATGTCTTACACATGCTTTACTATGGTTAAGTCCACCTTAGTCATGTTTTACTTCAAGTATCTTACTACAGTTAAGTCCACATTTACATGTTTTACATGTCTTGTCTTACTATGGTTAATTCCATATTTACATGTTTTACACGTCTTGTCTTACTGCGGTTAAGTCCATATTTACATGTTTTACATGTCTTGTCTTACTACGGTTAAGTCCATATTTACATGTCACCCACTTAACCCTCTAACCATATCCATGTCACCCACATGACTTATTATGGTTAGTATTCCTTAATTCATTCATTATGACGAACGGTGCATGACCTCCCACATTAGACCGAACACTTTGTGGCTGCGGGATTTGTTGGGCGGTTCCGGGCATTCTTACCACACATAGAGGGTCTAACCTCGTGTCACCAACCGTTACACCTACAATTCATACCTTTGACCACTCACATTAGACGTCCAATTGTGGCAGCTGGATTTGCCGAGTGGTTCCGGGAAGTCTTACACCCGTCTAACCTCGTGCCAAAGGTTCATTAACATCGTATTTCACCCAAATCCCAATTTTCATGTTATGTGTTTCCAATTCAACATATAGTCATGTTTACAATTTTGCCTGTTCCAACATGTCACTAATTACATATTAATTAGCCTTAATTACAAATTTCCAATTATAGGCAATTTCATCAATTCCATGTAATCCATACACAAATATGCCAATTTCTTTTTTTATTCCAATTATCCAAAATATCCAATAACACTTAAGATCATAAAGTCAATATTTTTCAAATATATTTCCCAACGTTCCTATGTTCATACACATAACCTAATTCACCTTTTAGGCTTATCTTACTAAAAAAATTCACCAATCCATGTTATCCAATTACATATTGTTAATATTAAATTGTACTAATTCCATATCCAATTTCAATCATGCCAAACTACATAAATTTAAAATTACCATACAATTATGTCCATAATTCAATTCAAATCATACATAAATCCTTCCAACCCATATTATGCCCAAACAACCCCTTTTTTCCCTTTTACTTTCTCATTCTCGTTTATAACGCATAAATTCTTGATAGATGTAGGCTCGAGATAGCCTAGCTATAAAAATAAAAAGGGGAAAGAATAAAAAGGAGAGAACTCAATCGTAAGCATAAATGAAATAACTGATCTTATTAAATTATCATCATATTCATTATGGGGAATGACAAACGATAAAAGTACAATTATACAACAACTGTATTTTAAACCACTCACCTTGACTGGATTGGAGAAATAAACAATTGGTTGTTGAGGTAGAACGTTGGTTTAGGCTTCTTATTTGATTATTGACGCAGAACGTGAATTGCTGTTGAAGAAACTTGCTACTTGATTTGATTATACTCCAAAATTGATGAAGAACTTGCAATTTAACTTAGAGTTTAGAGGTGGCGGTTATGTTGGGTTGAAGTTTGGTGGCATGGAGGTGTCTTATAAGAGATAGAATGATTTTAGGGTTAGGTTAGGTGTTCTTTTATAGGTGGGTTAGAGAAACTAGGACCTTAGGATTAAATAAAAACTCATCTAAACCGTCCACCTCATCCTAGAAAAGAACCATCCAGAACAACTCTTTTCACACTTAGTGCTCCTTTAAATAAAATAAAATAAAAGGAAACCACTTTATTTCTTTCTAATTAATGCGTTACATACTATTTTTAACGTATAGCGACCTCTTTCCTTCATGCATTCAATTATTTATTTATTTATTTGCATTTATACATGAACCTTTATTTGCTATATTCTTCTCCTAATCAATTAAATGATTTCTTTTTCTTTTTGTCTACTCTTTTTGAAAAGAAACCGCATGTCCTTAAAACATTTTCTTTTGTTTATTTACATCTAATCACATGTGCATGCGTCTCTGATTTGAATGTTATTTAATAACATTAACCTTCCTCCAATTGTGGCTTGCTTATGGCCTTATTAGTTTACTTTTTAAACGTTTAAATTTCAAAAGTTGACCCCCTTCACATTTAATTGCTCTATTTTAATGTTTACAACCTTTTTCTATGCATATTTTAATTGCACATTTGACATGTTTTGCATTCCATATTCTCTTTCTTTTATTTGCATCACATTAATTTATTTTTATTCAGGTTCATGCATCATCCATTTATTTAATGCAATAATTTCACATATCCTCTTTCCCTTATTGCATTAATTTCAAATAACATGCATACATATATGCCCCCTTTCTGTTTGTCTCTATGTTCGCATGCAACTTCAAATTTGAATCATGTTCATACGCATCCATCTCTTATGCGTATACTAATTTTTATATGCAAACAATTTTCTATTTTATTTGGAAATTATCTTCCTTAATCAATTAATGGTTTATTTCCATTCTTTCAATTAAACCTCCAATTAACTTATGCCCTTTCACACTGAACCAATTTTCTAAGCCACTATTTAGCCGCTCCTTAAAACATTAAAAAAAATATATGGCACTGGTGGGGATTGAACTCATAACCTCTTATGTAAAAGTCTCATGTATTAACCAAATGAGCTACTAACTCTTTTGTTAACAAGACTTAGGACCAAACTACATATTATTCTTTTCCCATTGCTCTTTTTCATATTTTGTTGCATTTCTTAAATTAAGGATAACTTCTTCGTTTTAAATCAGTTTTCTACATATTATAGGTCTAAATTGACCATAAAATTGCTACGAACGTAATGACGCTAATTTCATGACCAAATTCTAGAGTCTCTTCAAATTCTCCTTTTAATTTCTTTTTAAATGTTCGCATGTATTTCGCATTTCACCGTATTACTTCTTATTTCAAATACTGCATGTAATTTATTTATTAATTTGTTTCTTTATTTCACTGCATAAACATCTTACATGCAATTACATTAATATTATTTAATCTTTCCTTTAAATAATTCATGCATATATACATATATCTCTTTTTTAATTGTATAAAAAATGCGGGGTGTTATAGGATTCTCCTAAAATCGTAGTCGTTAGGTTCGTATCGAAAAGAGCTTTCCAATTAATATAAAGATTTGAAATCTAATGGTTAGATTTGGAAATATGTCCAAATCAATTTCAGAAAAGGACGCAATGGATGCAGTTCGGTGGCCGTTATTAGAAACCGACTGAAATAGCGATACTAAAATTATTAAAAATATGGAAAAAATATGTAAAATCAATATACATGATTTGGAAAGAGTTTGGATGAAAAATTCCAGTTTTGAAAAGATAAAAGTATATTTTTATTTAATGAGCTAGTTAATAACTAGAATAATAAATTGGGTTGAAAAAGTTTTTAAAACAACCAGAATTTTCCAACGAATAAATTAGAATGGATTTGGAACGGAAATCATCTTCAAAATATTTCGATATTGGATTCCGTGGTTGATCTTGTTGAGGAATTTGGAAGATACAGATATCGTTATTCCCAAAATGATATTTGTTGGTTTCAAAATTTGATATTGAATATAAGCCGATATTAATTTCTATTCAGAGCCTTATATTTAATATCAAATTGGATTTGGGGGTTTGTCGTGAATGGCGTCTTTAATAACAACATTCTTAAACCCCATTGAAAAAAGGATAAATCTTTTAATTGAGATTTAGAGAAGTTTTCTAGATTAAATAATATTTAACTGGAATTCAATTAAGATTGGATTTTGGGTTTATCATGAACAGTGTTTTAAGTAACACTTGTTCTTTAACCCAATTAACAGTGAAGAGATGATTTGGAATTTTTAAATCTTTTAAATAAGATTAATGGAATTTTCCAAAGAAAAGTTTTCCAATTTAATATATTAAATTGGAATTGAGTGGAATTCGATTTGGTAATAATCGAGATGAGATTCCGTGAAGGAAGATTGGTACTATATATGGATTTTAAAAGGCTATGTTTTTATTTAATTTATATTATTAGTAAGATATAGGTATCTATATCGATTATATATTGATCTGTTTTCCGTGAAGATTCCATAGTTAATAGAATGTGATTTGGGTTTATCTAAACTTGTTTTAAATGACATTGTTTCTTTATCCCAGTTAAAGACAGGATTAATTTTCCTAAAGTTGAATGATCATAAAGTAATGATTTTAGAGATTAAAACCAAGATGGAGTTTTAATGAATCTTTAATTAGATTGTAAAGTGAATGAGATAATTAAATTTGTCGGAAAATAGAAATGATCGAGAATGGAGTACCACCAGTTTTACTCCAGGCGATAGTTAAATCTTTAATTAGATTTGGAACGTGAAATGGTAATTCAATTTACCGATAACACCATGGTTGTTAGATATGGAGTATTACCAGTTTTGCTCAAGGGGATGAATAGGTTGGGATTGGAAAATAAATAAATGATTACTTAGGTAAGGCTCGATAATCCCGACTAGTTTCATAAACCTTAAATTGGTTTAAAATTGTGGATAAATAAAATAAAATCTTTTGAAATGGATATCCAAAGGAAGATTAAAGAATAAATTTAAAAGAATTTGTCTTTGATAAAATTAATGGGATCCTTTCCCTAAAAATGTGAATATTTGAATAAACAAATATTCTGAATTGGAATGAGGCGTATGATGTGTTTTTATAGCACTTGATTCTTGATTATAAAATAAGCGAGTTATTCGAAAAGACCGGGTTTATCCCATTCTGAATAACTAATACGATGACTAAATATCGACGGTGAAGATGGTGGCTGAAGACCAGAGATCTTCACATCGTAGGGATGATTAGGGATTTCTTGATTGGCCTGATCCCCCGAGAAAAGGTAATAAGTGGTGATCATCCAAACGTACTTGGAGATCGATTGGATATGCGAGGACCTCTCTCCTTTATTGGGCATATGGGACGAGAAAAAAGGTGCCTTTGGTTTCGTTCAGACCCAGAACGGACTTGTAAGCGGTTGTGTTTCTAACATTGGATTTCGTTCTGTGTTGATTGATTTATATTAAATATATATATATATGTTTAGTGGCAGAAAATTTATTCTCTTGCTTAACACCCTTCGCTGAGACGTCCGAGCTTTGAGGCTAATTATTGATAGACATCAGTTGCATGGCGTGAATTGTCAGTGTAGCATGTTGAGAAGCAAATGATCAAGTCTTTTGTCGAAAAACAAAGTCTTGTGGATGATGATCAAAGCACAGCTATAATTAGCGTAGCTTTGTGTATAGCGTTGATTCGCGAGTCTCAAACCTCGGTATGAACTAGAAACGGCAAAGGACCACTGGGAGGACGTGCGTTTCTTTCTAGTTAGGAGCGGTGTCATGGTATGGAGCGCATACATTTTACTTATATTGATGACGGAAAGCGAGGTACCTCGGATTTGAGTCCCTAGTGGCCCTTGTTATTGGTCGACATATGGACCAGATTTTATGCCCCATACGGTAGGGAAACGTATTGTTTAGGAATTATTAATCCACTAAATTAAGTGTGGACCGGCCTTGTCGCACCCAGGTGCAGTTGCGGCTGAATCCTAAGACATGGGCTACATTGTCTCGAATTCGGTAAGGACGATCCCTTGCCTTGTTTCATGATGAAAATCCAATTTCCAATATGACATTATGCGATTTTGATTGTAAAATAGTATGGCGACATAATATATGGTACCTATGTCATCTGTGATTGATACATTTTTATTTGAAGTTGATTTTGACATTATACACTTATAGTAATATCAAGATGATTTGTTTTAAACGTATCAAGCATGTTTGGTTATTATAAGGGAAAATTCTATCCTCCGGCTTGCGTTGCATTGTGTGATGGGACCTAAGTCTTATAATAGCTTGTTGAGACGACCCCAAACCCTATTCTGACAGTGGCAAGGGTAATCTTTGGAATATAACACATAAACGGATAATAGCAGAACAGAATTAAATAAATACACCAGATTATGTACAAATAATACATTGGATAAACATAATCATCAGAGTTACGCAGTATACAGATCATACTTAGTACAAATACAGTTCAGCAATACATAAATGTCTACAGCGGAAAACAAACATAATATGTAAAATAGGAGCTGAACAGCATAAAAAGAGATAAATGATAGAATCCATCTTCAGCTCCAACTATCCAGGAAGGGCCTGCTAAAACCTGAATACAAGGCTGCCTGTGTAGAAAAAGGGGCACCCGAGTTTGCAAGTGAAACAAACTACGAGTCAGTCATGGGACTGGTATGAGAAATCTACTTAACACATTTATAATATGGCTAAACACAGGACCACGCCACTTTCACGGAATGGGTTTACTCCATTGGATTGCTAGTGCTTTACAACAAGTAAATCTTTTAGACATCACAATGCTTTTTATAAAAATGAAGCCATTATAAGTCTCAGTTCCCATCACACAATGCAATGCAAACCGGAGGATAGAGTTTTACCTTATAATGGCCAAAATATGTTTGATACGAATAAAACAAAAGAATTTGATATTATTACTAGTGTTTATATATTTCAAAAACAATTTCAAATCATAAGTATCAATCACAGACGACATGGGTACCATATATCATGTCGCCATATATAGGTATACAATCAAAACCGCACAGTCACATATTTGGAAATTGGATTTCCGTCATGAACCAAGGCAAAACATAGTCCTTACCGATTTCGAGAATCTGTAGCCCGAGCCTTAGGGAAAGTACTTAGTCAAACCCTTGGATCGTCAGTGTCGGTCCACCGATGTGGATTAAAATGCCGGAACACTGCGTTTCCCCGGCCTTTGGGGTGTAAATGAGCCAACGAATGACTCCATCGGCTCCACATAGTCACCGATATATCTGAGGCGCCTCGCAATATCAACAACCACACAGGTGAAAATAATATATATGTCAGCCAGTTGAAGCACTGACACCACCTCTAGCTAGAAAGAAACGCATCCCCTCCCGTTTCTGGTTCATAGAGGGGTGTGAGGTTCGCGAATTCACGTTATACACAAAGCTATGCCACACAGGCCATGCTTTGATCATCAACCACAAGACTTTGCTTTTCAATAAAAGCCTTGATCATTTGCCACTTAGGCATGCCACACAGGCATTTCACTCTATGCGATTGATTTCTATCGATATATAACCTCTGAGCTCGTACGTCTCAGAGAAGGGCATTAAGCAAGAGAATAAATTCTCCACCGCCAAACAGATATATATTTAATAGAGATCAATCAGCACAGAACAAAATCCAATGTCAGACACACAGTCCATTTGCAAGTTCGTTTTCGGTCTGAACGAAACCGTAGGCACTATATACCTCGCATACCCATCGATCTTCATGCACATCTGGACGATCACCACTTATTATCTATATTTCGGGATGCCTCCCAATCAAGACATCAGTTACCATCCAACCGTGGTGAAGATCTCTGGTCTTTAACCGCCATCTTCATCATCGACATCTTATCGCCGATCAATTATTTGAAATGAGATTTAACTCGGCCTTTTCAAATATCTCACGTATATTTAGAATTTAAATCAATTCATTTCAATGGTTAAATTATTCGGCACCGATAATTAAATTCATTAATGTAATTTTCACACCCTGCACATTCAACCATCAAATATCACATAAACTGAGCAAATTCAGTTTATTTTCATTCCATATCGTTTATAGTATTTTATAATGATTTATCGCTATTTTTATTTATTTAAAAATAGCCAATTTATTCAAACGACGTTTCAGGCCATAACGCGGCCGTGGCGCTGTTTTTCTTCAGATTTGATTTACACATATCTGAAAATCTAACCGTTGGATCTTCACAAATTTTATATCATTAGAAAGAACTTTTTGAAACGAATCCAACGGTTCCAGTTTTGGGAAAATCCGATGGTCGGATCTCCCGTTACACTTGTTTGAAGTTTCGATTTCAAAATACGAACTACAACATCGTTATTCAATTTAATTTATATATATATATATATATATATAATCGATTATGGCGCTCTTTTTCTTCAGATTTGAATTAAAGATTCCAGACAATCCAACCATTGGATTTTCACAAAGTGGGTATCGTTGGAAAGATATTTCCAACGAGAATCCAAAGATTTCGGTTTCGGGAAAATCCGTTAATCGGATATCCCACACTAATCGTTTGAAATCACGGTTTCAAAACACGAACTGCAGCTTCGTTATTCAATATATTTTAATTATATTTAGATATATATATATAATCGATTCTTCGATTTCAAAACCATTTTCACTTCACATATTTGATAAAAACGATATTTTTATCCAATAGATATTTATTTCAACACGTTAATTTTGTTTATTTTATTTCCATATAGGAATTTCTATTCAAAACATGAATTTCGTTTATTTTATTTCCACATATGAATTTCTATTCAACACATGAATTTTTATTTCACCATTCAACACATGAATAATTTCTATACTTTATATATATAATAAAAATGTGATTTTTATTGCAAAACAATTTATTTCAGAACACGATTATTTTATATAGTTTATATATAACGTGAAAATGTTATTTTTATTGCAAAACAATTTATTTCAAAACATGATTATTTTATATAGTTTATATATAAGGTAAAAATGTTATTTTTATTGCAAAACAATTTATTTCAAAACATGATTATTTTATATAGTTTATATATAAGGTAAAAATGTTACATTATTTTTCAAAGAATTAATTCAATACACGAACTCCATTCAACACATGAATTTATTTTAACATTCAACACATGAATATTATTTCAACATTCAACACATGAATTTTATTTCAACATTCAACACATGAATTTAAATTAAACACAGAAATATTTCAGAAAATTTCGGTAGCATAACGGCAGGGTAGTTAAAACCGGGACTGTCCCTAGTACGGCTCCTCGCTCTACCTTAAAGCCACGCAGCTTTTGACAATGGGGATTTCATGCATCTAATTCGTACGCAGACGAGCATGTTTATTTTTCTTTTCCACAAACTAATCCTATGTGGTTTCAACCAAATAATTCTCAACCACAAACGGGTATTTTTCAACCACAATCAATCAATTCCAACCACAAACAATTCTAATCAACCATTCGCTATCAACCAATTTTTCACACCAATTACAACCAATAAATATCGTCCATGGTTTGTGAACGAGGGGCGTATATATATATATATATATATATATATATATATACATATATACATACATATAAATATTATATAAGTATATTTCACTTCCCTTTCAACACATATATAATTTTTACAACGCATATATAACTTATACATCGTACATACAACTTATACGACGCTTATACATGAGGTGTACAACGCTTATATAACTCATTCATCGATCGTATAATTTATACATCGTCATTCCATATCGTTTATAATTCAGAAATCTCACATTGGGTTCCACTCCACCAAAAATAACAGAAGGCTCAGGAAAATATGCGGTCTCTTCTAGAATGTAGAAGGCATCCACCCGAGTCCACTGTCTCTTGTTTCACTAGATTTCATCTACGTAGCAAACAGATATGATTTTTAGAAGTTTGCAACGCTTTAAAGTGTTAATTTCAGTTTTAAATAGCCAAGGCCGTACCTTTTCAGAACTGGTTCCAAACTCGGTTTGGATTTTTTGCGAAATCTGTGAAGCGATGCGAGGATCAAAGGGTACAACATTGAAGGGGGACGTGGGCCGCGCCTGCGCCTGGTGGTGGCGTGGGGTTCGGTGGCCAGAATTCGCCCCAGCGGCGATCGAAAGCTGCCAACTTCCCGAGCTCGATTCGAGGTTAATACTCCACGAAAATTTTCAAACTTTATATGGATGTGAAGCTTATGAGACGATCTACAAAAACCTTAACTGGGGCTTGTGATTTTGGTGCGTGGATTCGGAGAAAACGAAGAAAGGAGTGAAGGCCTTTCCGTCGTGTGCGATTTGAATATCAGGGAGAGAGAAGTCTATGGCCAATGAGATATTTTTATTTTATTTATTTATTTTGAAAATCCAAAAATACCCCTTATCTCATACGAACTCCAACCCAAACCCAACGAATGTCGTCCCTAGCTAAATACCCCATTTCGAACACAATGGGATATGTTTCGTAGGCCCATTCGACTGTTTGAGTTAGTTTCTCTTCAAATTAAAATATAAAACATTCAATATTTGTTTTCAACGTTCATTTCAATTTGCCGAGGCCCCATACTGATTCTAAAAATTCCAGAAAAATAAATCTAGCTATGTTTTGACGATGCAGTCCCAACAAAACTAGTTTCGTCGAATTCTGAGACCGTTTGAAAAATGGCCCTTTTCTGGTCAATCCAATTTAATAGAAATCGACCAAACACATTTTCCTTTGCCACGCTCACATTCTAACTTCAAAAATTCTGAAATTTGAACTAGCAATCATTTGACATCCCGAATCCAACAAAAGTGGTTTCGTCGAATTCTGAGGTCGTTTGCAAAATGGCCATTTTCATGGGCTATATAAACTCTGTAGCGACCTTTCTGAAAATTCATTTGGCCATAAATTTTGGTTTCCGCTATGAAACTTCAATTTTTCAGATTCGTTAGAAAGATATTCATTAACAGATTTAAATATTTTTAGTTTCACTAAAAATCGTTTTGTTTTGCTCCCGGTACAGTCAGTCAAAGTTTGAATTCAAATTTTGAAACTACCATGCCATTTCAGGCCTTGTTTATAATTAAAATTAATTATATTTATTTTCAAACATCGATTCAAACTTACTTTTCGTTGTTATTATTTAAATAATTTATTTTAAATATCTAAAATTCACCAAAATAGCCAAATTAAAAATTTTAAATTGGCTCAGATTTTCCGGGTTGTTACAATCTCCCCCACTTAAAACTTTTCGTCCTAAAAAAGGAACAAAGTCGAAGGTTGTTTAATTAACCAACTCCACTTTCAATCTGGCTTCCATTCTCCAAATTTTTAGTTTCTGAGAATTTTCTAATTCTTCAAAAATTTGGCTAACACCCTAAATTTTCGAAAAAATTCGCCATAACCTCCTTTGTACGGGGAGGGGTTTGGAAATTTATTGGGCAATATTAGGTACCCAATAAATCCTAATAAGCATGCACATATTTATAGTGATATATTCAGGTGTCCACAGGGGAGTGTTATAGATCATAACTCCAGAGAATAAATTCTCATCACCCTATAAATGGTTTTTGTGCCTTAATGACCAGAGAGACGTGTTTATTGTCATCTCCAGACCCGTGTGGGGTTTTTATTAACCTTGCAATTTACCGTTACATTTTATATGGTCCATATCAGTCATCAGTACAACCTATATTATATAGTCATCGCCATACAAGCCTCTCACTCGTTTGGTAAATCTTCAACCTCGTCACACAAGCTCCAAATGCTTATCTGATATATGATGAAGTATGCCTATCTTCAAGAAGTATGCCATGTAGTGTAGCTCAAAATTAATTGTTACTATCCTATGGCGACGTTTATTATTACACACAGAACAACCGGCACTCCGCATCCGATGGCATTCATAGGAGTTGATATAATAATAAAATTGCGCATCCAACTCATTAAGGTTTACCTATTTGTCGGGCACGCAAATAAATTCTTTACCCAACAGCTAATCGTTTTACATGTTTAAACATATATAATGCACATGTATATATTTCTATCTATTTTTACATCAGTTCAATATGCGATTTAATTGCATAGATTTACCCTCATTCTATGATTAAATTAACTATCATTTTAATTAATCGAATCCACCATCACACAACAAAAACAACAATCAATTTGTTTTAACTTTTCAAAAATATACTAATTGATCCATATAATATTTTAAAATAATCAGACTATAGAATTAAAAATTTACATTCATGAAAAGAAAATAAAAACAAAGTAGAGAACATAATGGAAATTTCAAAATATGGTAAATGTACCTTGCACCAGAGTCAATAAGAGATATCCACCCTGCACTTAGGATAGGCTTTCTTAATGCTTTCCTCTGTTTCCCAAGTACAGTCTCGCGGATCTCCACTCCATTGCACTTTGACTAAGTGAACTTTCTTGTTCCTCAGCTCTTTGGTTTCTTTGCCAATAATCTTTAGCGGCTCTCTTCTTACATTCAATTTTGGAGTAATTTCTATGTCCTATTATGCGGCTTCTTCCACAACTAGGTCTAGATCATGAACATGCTTTCGAAGTTGAGATACGTGTAATACATCATGCACTCCAGGCAACCAATCAGATAATTGAACTTTATAAGCGAGGGTTCCAATCCGTTCTAGTATAGGGAATGGACCAATAAATCTGGGCGCCAACTTCCCAGTTTTGCCAACTCGAATCACCCTTCTCATCGGAGAAACCCTTAGATACACATAATCACCAACAGAAAAAGCTAAATTTCTTCTCCTCGAATCAGCATAGCTCTTCTGTCGATTTTGAACGGCGAGTAATCGTTTCTTAACGAAATTGACTTTATCTACAGCTTCATGGATCATATCAGTTCCCAATACAAGTCTATTACCAGGTTCAACCCAACAAGTAGGAGATCGGCACGGTCTACCATACAATGCTTCGAATGGTGACATTGTCAGGCTAGCTTGATAGCTGTTGTTATATGAGAACTCAGCATATGCAAATGGTCTTCCCATTATCCGCCAAAATCAAGAACACAAGCCCATAATAAATCTTCCAGTATACGATTAACCCTCTCAGTCTGACCATCTGTCTAAGGATGATACGCGGTGCTTAGATTCAGCTTTATCCCCAGGTCTACTTGAAATGCCTCCCAGAATTTGCTAGTAAATATTGGATCTCTATCGCTAACTATACTGATCGGCACTCCATTTAGACTAACAATTTCCTTAAAATATATCTGCGCCAGACTCTGAGCAGTTCTGTTCGATCTGACAGGTATGAAATGGGCGGTCTTCGTGAAGCGATCTACGATCACCCAAATACTGTCATTTCCTTTCCTGGTTCTGGGGAAACCATCTATGAAGTCCATGGAAATATATTCCTACTTCCAACCTGGAATGTCCAGCGGTTGCAACAATCCGGCCTGTTTCTGTTGGTCGCTTTTGACTAGTTGGCAAGTAAAGCACCCGCTAACATATAAAGAAATGTCTCTCTTCATCGATCTCCACCAAAACGTACGCTTAATATCATTATACATTTTTCCCACTCCTAGATGGATACTAAGTTTTGACTTGTGGCATTCATCCAGCACTTCCTTTCGGAGTTCAGAAATGTTAGGAACACAAATTCGACCCTTTCGCCTTAGAATCCCTTGGTTATCAATCTGGAAACTCCAGTGTTCACCTTTCTGTATTCTTTCTCTGATCCTCTGAATGAAGTGATCTTTCTTCTAAAGAGAAAATATTTTATCCATCAATGAAGTCGTAATAATAAAATGGTGATCGTTACACTCTTTCTACTTAGCGCATCGGCCACAACATTGGCTTTCCCTGGAGTGTACAAAATCTCAAAATCATATGCTGCAAGAAACTCTAGCCAACGTTGCTGCCTCAGATTCAAGTCTTTCTGGGTGAGCAGATACTTTAGCAACTGATGATCTGTAAACAGTTCGAATTTCTCACCCAAAAGATAGTGCCTCCAGATTTTTAAAGCAAATACAATGTCTAACAACTCAAGGTCATGAGTAACGTAGTTTTTCTCATGCGGTTTCAATTGACGGCTAGCATAAGCAACCACTTGACCTCTTTGCATTAATACTGCACCAAGTCCTTCTTTAGAGGCATCCATCCAGAGTTTCAAGTCTTGATTGCCATCGATTATCGTCGATCCTGGAGCAGTTGTTAATCTTAATTTCATCTTCTGAAAAGCCTCCTCACATTCGGGAGTCCACTTGAATTTTGCGTGCTTCTTTGTAAGCTTTGTGAAAGAACTAGATATCTTCGAAAAATCTTTAACGAACTTCCGATAATGACTAGCTAATCCAAGAAAACTTTGAACTTTTGTCGGAGTACTAGGCTGCTTCCAATTTTGAATAGCGGTGATTTTACTTGGGTCCACAGCAATTCCCTCTTTTAATACGACGTACGTGGCCAAGAAACTTTACTTCATCTTTCCATAATATACATTTGGACAGTTTGGCCTTCAAGACATTCTTTCGCATAATTTCTAATACTTGTTCCAAATGTTTTGCGTGCTCGCTCTCTGACTTAGAGAAGATCAATATGTCATCAATGAAAACCAGAACAAATTTATTCAAGACATCGCGGAACACTCGATTCATAAAATCCACAAAATATGCAGGAGCATTACATAAGCCGAACGACATTACTAACACTCATAAAACAAATCAGGACCTTTGAATGTTGTCATGGGAACACAATCTTCGGCAATACGAAGCTGATGGAAGCCTGTAGTTAGGTCCATCCATGAAAATACTTGTGCTCCATTCAGATGATCCAATAAATCATTGATCCGCGGCAATGGATATTTATTTTTCAATGTCTGTTTATTCAAGTCACGATAATCTACATATAGTCGAAGAGTACCGCCTGACTTCGGGACAAATACCACTGCTGCTCCCCAATCAGGGAAACTAGGCCTGATCAGACCCTTCCATACAAGCTGTCGAGTTTGATTGTCTAGTTCTTCTTTCTCCTTTAGAGTCATCCTCCGAATAGCGTGCACTACTGGCCTTGCATTCAGAATTAAAGCGATCTTGAAATCAATTTCTCTCTTCGAAGGTAAACTAACAACTTCTTCGAACACATCTGCATAATTCTTTACGACAGGAATATCTTTTATGAGGTCCTGTATATTCTCTGTGACTACAGGGATATATTCTATTTGAGCAGGAGAAACATCAAGAGCTGGCCAAAAGTCTTTTCTATCTGAATTCGAGCTTTCACATGCTATGGTTATATAATTCCCTGATTTAATCTTTGCCCTAACCACTCTCTCGACACATTTAACCTCTGCTTCAAATTTGGTTAACCAATCCAATGCCAAAATAAGATCAAATTCAGTAAAATTCATGACGATAGAGATGGTAGGGAACTTATAACATGAAAAAGAGACAGGCACCCCATATACCCAACTAAGATTGAGGGAACCCCCAACCGGATTATGGACAGTGATGGGTTCTTTGAACCTTTTCAATTTCAAGTCCAACTTTTTAACTGCATTCTTTGCAATAAAGCTTCATGACGCGCCTGTATCAAATAGTACTTTAACTGGAATGTTTTTGACAGTAAGCGTGCCTTCCAAAACATCAGACCTTCCCTAACTAGCTGAGAGCTCAGAAGTTTCTGCTACTTCATTTATATGTACTGCTTAAGATTTCTTTGAGAGTTGGCACTCCCGTGCAATATGACCTGCTTGGCGACACTTGTGGAATATGCTCCCACTATGAGATTTCTTTTGTTTCTTTAAAGCTCTGCAATATATCGACAAATGTCCCCACTTATTGCAGTTATTGCATACAACAATCATTATTGGTTCTTTCTCAGATTTAACCCTTTTCCTCTTGGCTTTGTGCTTCTTACTAACCTCAGGACAATCAGTCTCAGACTCCTCTTTGTTACTAGAACAGGCTTCCTCTTCGTAGCGCAACATACCTTTCTTGTCGAGATCCTCATAATGGTAAGCCATGTATAACATTTCAGAGAAAGGAAGCTTCACATGCCCCATTACTTTACTTTGGTACTTTCTTTGAAGCCCGTTAATAAATCTCAGAATCTTCCTCTTCGGATTTTGAATTAGATGAGGAGCAAAATGAGAAAGTTCGTTGAATTTCTTATGATATCCTGGGATATTCATATCTCCTTGTATCAGATAAGAGAATTCATTACATAACCGCTCAGTTGCTTCAGGAGCAGTAAATCTTTCTAGGAAAATCACTTTAAATCTATCATAGTTAATTTTACCTTCTGGATTATCCTCAATAATCAAATCCCACCAGAACAAGGCTTCGTCTTTAAGTGCCCAAGATGCCAGTAATCTTTTCTGGTCGTCTCTCAGCTTAAAACCGTCAAAGATTTTCTCAGTAGAACGAATCCAAGCTTGTGTTTTAATAATAGATTCTTCGCTTGAGAATGGTATTCCACCCATATTTCGTTACTTAATTAATAGAGCCTCAATATCTGGTTATGCCTTCCTTATGTTTCTGACACTCATTTTCTAGTACCTCTGCAAATAGCAGATCAAGTGTCAGGTCAACAGAAAAGATATTTTAAAGCATAGAGACATATACTTGAATGTAAATGCATCTTTCAAGGTGTTATTTCATTCTGCTATACTCATACTAGGATATTGCTGATCCTATCTGTAATGAGTGATTCGTCCTAGAACACTACTAGTTCTATTTCTGACGAGTTCGTTAATATGTTATATTCCATAACTAAGCTTAACCAAAGCTCTGATACCACGTTGTGACAACCCCAAACCCCGTTTTGACGGTGGCAAGGGTAATCTTTGGAATATAATACATAAACAAATAATAGCAGAAAAGAATTAAATAAATACACTAGAGAATGCACAAATAATGGATAACCATAATCATCAAAGTTACGCAGTATACAGGATCATACTTAGTACAAATACAATTCAGCTATACATAAATGTCTACTGCGGAAAAATGATAGAATCCATCTTCAGCTCCAGCTATCCAGGAAGGGCCTGCTAAAACCTAAATACAAGGCTGCCCATGTAGAAAAAGGGGCACCCGAGTTTGCAAGTGAAACAAACTACGAGTCAGTCATGGGACCGGTATGAGAAATCTACTTAACACATTTATAATATGGCTAATCACAGGACCACGCCACTTTCACGGAACAGGTTTACTCCATTGGATTGCGAGTGCTTTACAACAAGTAAATCTTTTAAACATCGCAATGCTTTTTATAAAAATGAAGCGATTATAAGTCTCAGTTCCCATCACACAATGCAATGTAAACCGCAGGATAAATTTTTACCTTATAATGGCCAAAATATGCTAGATACGAATAAAACAAAAGAATTTGATATTAGTACTAGTGTTTATATGTTTCAAAAACAATTTCAAATCATAAGTATCAATCATAGACGGCATGGGTACCATGTATCATGTCGCCATATATGGGTATACAATCAAAACCGCACAGTCACGTATTTGGAAATTGGATTTCCATAATGAACCAAGGCAAAAGATAGTCCTTACCGAAATTGAGACTCTCTAGCCCGAGCCTCAGGGCAAGTACTCAGTCAAACCCTTGGATCGTCAGGGCCGGTCCACCGACGTGGATTAAAATGCCCGAACACTGCGTTTCCCCGCCCTTTGGGGCGTAAGTGAGCCAACGAATGACACCATCGGCTACACATAGTCACTGATATATCCGAGGCGCCTCGCAACAGCAACAACCACATAGGTGAAAATAATATATATGTCAGCCAGTTTAAGCTCTGACACCACCTCTAGCTAGAAAGAACGCATGTCCTCCCTGATGTCCCCTCCTGTTTCTGGTTCATACCGGGGTATGAGGCTCGCGAATTCACGTTATACACAAAGCTATGCCACACAGGCCATGCTTTGATCATCAACCACAAGACTTTGCTTTTCAACAAAAGCCTTGATCATTTGCCACTTAGGCATGCCACACAAGCAATTCACTCTAAGCGATTGATTTCTATCGATATATAACCTCTGAGCACGTACATCTCAGAGAAGGGCGTTAAGCAAGAGAATAAATTTTCCACCGCCAAACAGATAAATATTTAATAGAGATCAATCAACACAGAACAAAATCCAATGTCAGACACACAGTCCATTTGCAAGTTCGTTCCGGGTCTGAATGAAACCGGAGGCACAATATACCTTGCATACCCATCGATCTCCAAGCAAGTCTGGATGATCACCACTTATTATCTATATTTTTGGATGCCTCCCAATCAAGACATCAGTTACCATCCAACCGAGGTGAAGATCTTCGGTCTTCAACCACCATCTTCATCATCGACTTCTTATCGCCGATCAATTATTTGAGATGAGATTTAACTCGGCCTTTTCAAATAATTAACGTATATTTAGAATTTAAATCAATTCATTTCAATGGTTAAATTATTCGGCACCGATAATTAAATTCGTTAATGTAATTTTCACACCACACACATTCAACCATCAAATATCACATAAACCGAGAAAATTCAGTTTATTTTCATTCCATATCGTTTATAGTATTTTATAATGATTTATCACTATTTTTATTTATTTAAAAATAGCCAATTTATTTAAACGATGCTTCAGGCCATAACGTGGCCACGACGCTCTTTTTCTTCAGATTTGATTTACACATATCTAAAAATCTTTCTGTTGGATCTTCACAAATTTTATATCATTAGAAAGATCTTTTCGAAACGAATCCAACGGTTCCAGTTTTGGGAAAATCCGACAGTCGGATCTCCCGGTACACTCGTTTGAAGTTTCGATTTCAAAATACGAATTACAGCGTCGTTATTCAATTTAATTTAATTATATTTATATTTATTTATATACATATATAATCGATTCTGGTGCTGTTTTTCTTCAGATTTGAATTAAACATTCCAGACAATCCAATCATTGGATTTTCACAAAGTGAGTATCGTTGGAAAGATATTTCCAAAGCAAACCTAAAGGTTTCGGTTTCGGGAAAATAAGATGGTCGGATCTCCCGCACTAATCGTTTGAAATCACGGTTTCAAAACACGAACTACAGCTTCGTTATTCGATATATTTTAATTATACATATAGACACACACACAAATATAATCGATTCTTTGATTTCAAAACAATTTGCACTTCACATATTTGATAAAAACGATATTTTTATCCAACAGATATTTACTTCAATAAGTGAATTTCGTTTATTTTATTTCCACATAGGAATTTCTATTCAACACATGAAATTAGTTTATTTTATTTCCACACAGGAATTTCTATTCAACACATGAATTTTTATTTCACCATTCAACACATGAATAATTTCTATAGTTTATATATATATATATATATAATAAAAATGTGATTTTTATTGCAAAACAATTTATTTTAAAACACGATTATTTTATACAGTTTAAATATAAGGTAAAAATGTTGTTTTTATTGCAAAACAATTTATTTCAAAACATTATTATTTTATATAGTTTATATATAAGGTAAAAATGTTATTTTTATTGCATAACCATTTATTTCAAAACTTAATTATTTTATATAGTGTATATATAAGGTAAAAATGTTATTTTTATTTTTCAAAGAATTTATTCAATACACGAACTCCGTTCGACACATGAATTTATTTCAACATTCAACACATGAATATTATTTCAACATTCAACACATGAATTTTATTTCAACATTCAACACATGAATTTGAATAAACACAGAAATATTTCAGAAAATTTCGGTAGCATAACGACAGGGTAGTTAAAACCGGGACCGTCCCTAGTACGGCTCCTCGCTCTACCTTGAAGCCTCGCAACTTTTGACAATGGGGATTTCATGCATCTAATTCGTACGCAGACAAGCATGTTTATTTTTCTTTTCCACAAACTAATCCTATGTGGTTTCAACCAAATAATTCTCAACCACAAACGTGTAACAACAATCAATCAATTCCAACCACAGACAATTCTAATCAACCATTCGCTATCAACCAATTTTTCACACCAATTACAACCAATAAATATCGTCCATGGTTTGTGGACGAGGGGCGTGTGTTTATATATGTATATATATATATATATTATACAAGTATATTTCACTTCCCTTTCAACACAAATATAATTTTTACAACGCTATATAACTTATACATCGCACATGCAACTAATACAACGCTTATACATGAGGTCTACAATGCTTATATAACTCATACATCGACCGTATAATTTATACATCGTCATTCCATATCGTTTATAATTCAGAAATCTCACATTGGTTTCCACTCCACCAAAAATAGCATAAGGCTCAAAAAAATATGCGGTCTCTTCTAGAATGTAGAAGGTGTCTACCCGAGTCCACTGTCTCTTGTTTCAGTTGATTTTGTCTACGTAGCAAAAAGATATGATTTATAGAAGTTTGCAATGCTTTAAAGTGTTATTTTCAGTTTTAAATAGCCAAGGCCGTACCTTTTCAGAACTGGTTCCAAACTAGGTTTGGATTTTTCGCGAAATCCGTGAAGCGATGCGAGGATCGAAGGGTACAATGTTGAAGGGGGACGTGGGCCGCACCTGGGCCTGGTGGTGGCGTGGGGTTCGGTGGCCAGAATTCGGCCCAGCGGCGATCGAAAGCTGCCAACTTCCCGAGCTCGATTCAAGCTTAATACTCCATGAAAAATTTCAAGCTTTATATGAAAGTGAAGCTCATGAGACGATCTACAAAAACCTTAACTGGGGCACGTGATTTTGGTGTGCGGATACGGAGAAAAAGAAGAGAGAAGGAGTGAAGGCCTTTCCGTCGTGCGCGATTTGAATATCGAGGAGAGAGAGAAGTCTGTGGCCAATGAGATATTTTTATTTTATTTATATATTTTAAAAATCCAAAAATACCCCTAATCTCATACGAACTTCGATCCAAACCCAACGACTGTCGTCCCTAGCTAAATACCTCCATTCTGAACACAATAGGATATGTTTCATAGGCCCATTCGACTATTTGAGTTAGTTTCTCTTCAAATTAAAATATAAAACATTCAATATTTGTTTTGAACGTACATTTCAATTTGCCGGGGCCACATACTGATTCTAAAAATTCCAGAAAAATAAATGTAGCTATGTTTTGACGATGTGGTCCCAACAAAACTAGTTTTGTCAAATTCTGAGACCATTTGAAAAATGGCCCTTTTCTGGTCGATCCAATTTAATAGAAATCGACCAAACACATTTTCCTTTTCCACGCTCACATACTAACTTCAAAAATTATGAAATTTGAAACCTAGCAATCATTTGGCATTCCGGATCCAACAAAAGTGGTTTCGTTGAATTCTGAGGTCGTTTGCAAAATGGCCATTTTCACAGGCTATATAAACTCTATAGCGACCTTTCCAAAAATTCATTTGGCCATAACTTTTGCTTCCCGCTATAAAACTTTGATTTTTCAGATTCGTTAGAAAGATATTCACTAACAGATTTAAATATTTTTGGTTTCACTAAAATCCGTTTTGTTTTGCTCCCGGTACAGTCAGTCAAAGTTTGAATTCAAATTTTGAAACTACCACGCCATTTCAGGCCTTTTTTATAATTGAAATTAGTTATATTTATTTTCCTACATCGATTCAAACTTACTTTCCGTTGTTGTTATTTAAAATAATTTATTTTAAATATCTAAAATTCACCAAAATAGCCAAATTAAAAAATTTAAATTGGCTTTGATTTTCCGGGTTGTTACACTTCATTTTTCCCAAAAGCATTTCGTTATTTTATTTTAAACTAAAATTAACGTGTGGTAAACCCGTTCCATGTTATACGGAGTTGTCCCATGGTTTCCCTAATTTTAAACTTAAAATAACTGTTTTGAGTTCTCACACCAGTCCCATGACTGACTTGGATTTTGTAGTTTTAACCTAAACTCTAGATGCCCATATTTTCCACATAGGTTGCTAGTAGTTTTGGTTTTTGCCGATATTTATTTTAATAGGATCCTGGATTACAGCTGGTGCTATATTCGAAAAGCTTTGAATCTGTGTGTTTCATTCAGTTGTGTTAGTTGACGTATTCCGCTGCACATTATATTCATGTATATATTTTCTGCTTCTATGTATTCTAATCTCTGATATTTTCCACTGGAAATTATTTATTCATACTCTGGTATATTTTTGTATTCTGATGTAATTGTTGTACTAGTAATGAAATGTTCTATTGTTTGTGTTTTGATGCGTCATGTGCTCAAAGCAATCCGATGTTTTTCGTCTCTTCGAAGATCGATGGATTTCGGGTCGTTTCAGTTGGAGAAAGCTTAGAGTTTTAATTAAATTAAATGCTTGTTTAATTTAATTAAAATGAATTGTTTCAACAATGAATAGAAATCTAGGTGAGTTAAACTCACTCGGTTCTCCCACTTATAATTATTATAAGTCGGGTTTATTATTTGTATGCCATGTTTGCTAATTGTTAGTTGATTTGATGATTGTTTGGATGTTGTTAAATATTATTATATCGATTACCTAAATTAAACGTTGTTTAATTTAAATGAAATAACATCGTTTTTTTAACGATTTATTTCCAATAGCGGTAACTAACCTTGTTGGTTACGTTTATAGTAATATAAACATATTTAATTAAGTTAGATGCTTGAACTATTATTATTGGTTGACCGCTATCAGCTGAATTGATTATTTAGCAGCATATGATCATTATATGAACTGTTGAACCCATATGACCGGATTATTGAATTGGTTATTGATTGTTAAACCCAAATTCAACATTTGTTTGGTTATTAACCAATGGGTGATATTGGTTGAGGAATTTATAGCGGATGGCAAAAAATACAAACTGTTTTATAAAGATTGGTTTTCCATCAGGTGAGTCAATAGGAATGAAGTTATGAAATTTATTTTGTAACTGAATATAGATTTTTTTAAATATATTATTTTAAATGAGGTTTATAAAAAGGAAAATAAACCAACAAAATAAAAATATGTTGATTGTTTTAAACACCATTTTTGGTACCACTATCTACTGTGTGCGAAGCTCGTGTCTTATATTATTTATTAAATGATTTATAAAGCAAATCCCTATGTTACTAAGATGAATAAGCAAGTGAGCCGGGATAAATGTAATGATTAATACTGAGATTAATTGACACGATTCGAACTTCCCCATGAAGGAAAGCACGGATGGCGTTGAGAACAACACACATCGTGATGCAAACAGAAGAATATTTCATTGTTTATTACAACAATTCCATCTGAATACAACAATATACAGAGCATGAATAAATATTACATTCAACAAATATCAGAGATTACAATAAATTACATAGCAGCGGAAAACAATACAAAACATAACTGAAAGTAATGCACGGATACAGAGCTTTCCGAGCATTGTTCTAGATGTAATTCAGGATCTTGTGAATATAAATCTGCAAAACCAAAACTACTAGCTGCCCGTGTTGAAAATAAGGGCACCCAGAGTTTAGGTTAAAACAATAAACTTCGGGTTAGTCATGTGACTGGTATGAGAACTAAAACAGTTAGTTAAAACTTTACTTTAAAAGAGAGTAATTCCAGGGACCACGCCGTATAACATGGAACGGGTTTCCTCCCAAGAATACCAGTGTATAAAATCAACAATGCAACGATTTTTCGAAAAAATGAAGCTATTATAAGACCCAGGTCGCATCACATCTGGAGGATAGGGTTTTACCTTATAACAGCCAAAAATGCTTGGTACGTGAAATTTCATCTTTTATTATTACTATAAGTGAAGGAAACAACTTCAATCATAATGTATAAATCATAGACATCATAAGTGCCCCATCCCACTATGTTGCCATAATAGGCTCTAAAAATAAAACCGAAATATCACGTATTGGAAATTGGATTTACGTCATGAGCCAAGGCTAGGAGCAAGCTCCTCTCCGCTTCGAGACACTTTAGCAAATGCCTCAGGACTACTCTCCCTGGGTAACCCTTGGATCTTTAGGGCCGGTCCTCTCTTACGTTTGAGGATTGGCAATTTCTAAACACACGTTTCCCAGTCCTTAAAGACCTACAATCGAGGCGCCTCGCATTCCAACAACCACATAGGTAAAAATAATACAAATGTCAGCCAGTTTAAGCACTAACACTACCTCTAGCTAGAAAGAAACGTCGTGTTCTCCCTGCAATCACTATCCCGTTTTTGACTCATACCGAGGTGTGAGGCTCGCGAATTCACGCTATACATAAAGCTGCGCCACACAGGCCGTGCTTTGATCATCAACCACAAGACTTTGCTTTTCAACAGAAGCCTTGATCATCTGCCACTTAGGAATGCCACACAGGCAATTCACTCCATGAGACTGATGTCCATTGATATACAACCTTTGAGCTCGTACTTCTTAGAGAAGGGCGTTAAGCAAGAGAATAAATTCTCCGCCGCCAAACAGATGTATATTTAATAGAGATCAATCAACACAGAATAATATCCAATGTCAGACACACAGTCCATTTACAAGTTCGTTCTGGGTCCGAACGAAACTGGAGGCACTTTCCTTGCATATCCATCGATCTCCAAGTACGTCTGGATGATCACCAACTGATTCCCTCCTCTTGGGTGTACAGCCCAATAAAGATCATCAGTAATCACCCAAACGATGTGAAGACTTCCGTTCTTCAACCACCGTCTTCATCTTCGACTTATCGTCGAATCGGTTATTCAGAATGGGTATAAACCCAACCTTTCTGAATAACCCGCGTATATAATAAACAATTGTCCTACAAACACAACATACGCCCCATTCCAATTCATCAGTCACTAACCATAAATTAGTTAGAGAATAATTTCCCAAATATTAACCCCGAAGGCCGAAACCAACATCAAATCAATACCCAGGAAACCATTCAACTTAACTGATCCCCAGTTAGTTCCTAAATTTCACATTCTTAGGGAAAGGTTCCCATTAATTTTATCAAAGATAGATTCTTTAAAATTTATTCTTTAATCTCCCTTTGGATATCATTTCAAACCATGTTATGGTTTTCTAAACAAGTCGGGATTAGCGAACCACACCGAAGTAATTATTTATTTTATTTCCCAGTCCCAACCTATTCATCCCATGGAGCAAAACTGGTAATACTCCATATATAACACCACGGTGTTATCGGTAAAATTAATTACCATTTCACGTTCAAATCTAATTAAAGATTTAACTATCGCTTTGGAGCAAAACTAGTGATACTCCATGCTCGATCACTTTCCAAATTTGATAATTTAAATTATCAATTCACATTTCAATCTAATTAAAGATTCATTAAAACTCCCCTTAGTTTTAATCTTCTCAAAAATCAATATCCTGTCTTTAACTGGGTTAAAGAACCAATGTCATTTAAAACACGGTTCACGATAAACCCAAAATCACATTCGATTCTATCAGTCTCTATCCGTAAATTAGCAAGAGAACAGTTCCCCAAATATTATCCCCGAAGGCTGAAACCAACATCAGATCAATACCTAGGAAACCATTCAACTTAACTAACCTACAGTTAGTTTCTAATCCACTTAACTCCATTGTTAATCGGGTTAAAGAACAAGTGTAATTTAAAACACCATTCACGATAAACCCAAAAATCAATTTCAATTCAATTCCAATTAGATATTAATTAATTGGTATACGTCATTAAATCTAAATAAAAAGATTTAATCTTTTCTCAACTGGATTCAAGAACAGTGTTAATGAAGACACCATTCACGACAAACCCAAAATCCAATTTGATATTAAATGCAAGGCTCTGAATAGAAAATATATTGGCTTATATTCAATATCAATTTCTGAAATCAACAAATATCATATTGGAAATAACGATATAAATATAACTTTCAAATTTCCATAACCATATCTGTATAATCATGAAATCCAATGTCGAAATATTCAGAAGATGACTTCGATTCAAATCCACTCCAATTCATATAATGGAAATTCTGGTTATTTTTAAAATCACTTCAAATCCAATTTTATTTATTTAAAAATATTGGATTATAATTCTACTTCAAAACTAGTTCATTTCGATAAAATCTATTTTTATCCTTTCAAATGTGGAATTTTTCATCCCAGTTCTTTCCAATTCATATATTATTATTTTACACAAATTATTAATAATTTTAATAATTTTATCAAGGCCCGTACATTCGATTTCCATCAATGGCCATCGAACTGCACTTACAGCGACCTTTTCCTAATTTGATTTGGACATAATTCCAAATCCAACCGTTAGATTTCAAATTTCAAAAATTCATTGGAAAGCTCTTTTCGATACGAACCCAACGGTTCGGTTTTAGGAGAATCCGACGGTTGGATCTCCCGTAATGTCCATTCGAAGTCAATGGTCGAAATTCATGAACTGCCGCAACGCGGCGCGTTCTATTCAGGCCATTATATATATATATATATATATATATATATATATATATATATATATATATATATTATATACTACATCGATTTCCTTTTAAAACGTATTTTATAAATCATTTTAAATTCGTTTTCAAAACGATTTCAACTTCATATTCAATTTCAAATCTAAATTGAATATTCCATGGCATTAACATATAAATGATAATATTTTCAAAACATTATATTTTGAAATCACTTCTTTTTCGATATTCGTTATAAAAACGAATAAAATCGATATAAATATCGTTCGCGTCAAAATGGCGCAAATCTAACCAACACGGCTTCATATATTTCTATTTCAAATATTTATTTGAAATACACCTTTTTCAAATATTTCTATTCAAATATTTATTTCAAATATTCCTTTTATAATTAAAATAAAAATATATTCTAATGACGATCTATATAAATATATACATTTGAATTATATTCAAAATAAATTTCTCGTCGTTATTATTTAAAATAATTCATTTTAAATATTCAAAATTCATCAAAATTGCCAAAATAAAATTTTTAAATTAGCTCAGAATTTCCGGGTTATTACATTAATTGTTTTTAAGAAACATTTAAAATGATACTATTTTGAAATTGATTATTATTTATTTAATAATAATCAAAGTAAAAGGGACTAGTTAAATTAATTATATTGTTAATTAATTTAAATGTAAAAAGCAAATTTGAATTGATTAACAAGTTAATCACGTTTTAGAATTGACCAGGTCAACTATTGTAGCTGAAATTGATTTTCAAATTAAATTAGTTTGTACTAATCAATCTAATGAGATAACTTAACAAAGTTGTATAACTTAGTAATATTTTAAAAAGGGAATTTAATATTAATTCCAGTTAAACAGTGAAGTAAATTATAATTTTAATTATAATAATATAAGAATTTTTTTAAATGAAGTTCATTTAAGTAAGGAATTGAAGTTGGTAATGAAATATAATTGAATTTAAAAGAGAGTTAATGAATGGGTTATATTTAATGACATATAATTGAATTTTAAAATAAGTGTTTGAAGTAAGAAAGGGAAATCGAGACAAAAGGGTCGATATCAACCAAAGTTGTATAAACGAGTATATAAAGAGATGGGAAGTTAAAACTTTAATTTTAAATTAACATTATTTAATAATGGCATTAATTGTATTGAATGAGTTTTGAAATAAGATTTCACATAGGGAATGATTGAATTGTTTAGAAAAAGGATTCTTGTAATTGAATTTGATAAAAGTCTGAGTAATAGGATTTGTAATAAAACTCCAGATAATGAAACAAATAATTTAAAGACGTTAGAGTTTAAAAGATAATGTTTTATTAATCATTTACTAAATTAATAAAATTTAGTAATAATATATTTAAAAAGGAGATTCAAAAATAAGAAGGTTTATAAAACCATTTGTTTAATAAAATAATGAAATGGTAATGGTTTGTATTAGAATGAATATGGGTTTTTGAACTACAATTCATATCTATCTTAAGATAAAAATGTTGTTGATCAAGGTCAAAATGAAACCAAAGGAGATGTCAAAAAGATTGTTTTTATGAGGATAGGATGAATCGGTTTCCCAATTGTAGATAATAAGTGATGTTATAGAATATGTTTTGAAATGGTAGTTAATGAGAATTTGGATATGGTTTTAAGATATTTTTCTATGTATACAAATAAAATGATTTGAGAATATTAATATATGAAAACTGATATATTATATTATTGGCCAAGTGACGCTGTGTATTCAACTAATGAATCTATTTTATTTTTATGATTGTTTATTTTGATAGCTGAATAACTGACTATCAAAATCATGCCCAATGCCCTGTTGGTACAGAAAGATTGGGGTCGAATTTATATTTGAAAACCATTCCGAACTAGCAAATACGTATAAGATGTTGACTGAAGATGGATCATGTAACACCCCATCTTCGTTAAGGTCACTCACAAAGGGAATGCCTTAACTTTGGTGGAGCGTTTTAGTAAACAGAACAGAAAATTTCAAGACAGATAAACAATACTTGAGAAATTATAACTTTATTACAACAGAAAACAGAAATCAGTATGGTTACATCTTTACCAAAAACTCAAGTACATAAATATCAGTCTTGTTCAGAAAGTCATCAGAGTATAAAACTTTAAAATCATAATCCCCACAGAAGATGCTATAAGAAGTTAAGCCATACTTTACGCACTTCAAGTACTTCAAGAAGAAGAAATCAGGATCATGCTAAAGTATTCCCTCCTTGGAAAACCCGGGGGGAAACAGAAGAAAAGTTGGTGAAAACAAGCAAGGTCAGACATAAAGTCTGGCAAATCCAGTGACTTTCAGCATATGAACAAGTGATAATAATCATGGCTTGCAAATAAAACTGGATGAGAGATAACAGTAACAGGAGCAACAGATGTACTTAGGTTAAACAGAAGAAACAGAATAATATTACTTTTCATTTCTCTGCACTAATACTAGTATAACAGGATTAGGTGTCACCTTATTGTCTAAACTGAACCAGAAACGGGAACAGAATAATTTCCACAGAAGAGAATGCTAGTAATGGGCCTTTACCACCCCAACAGAAACAGACAGAAACATAATGCTAATAATGGGCTTTTACCACCCGAACAGAAACATACAGTAACAGAATGCTAATAATGGGCCTTTACCACCCGAACAGAAACAGACAGAAACAGAATGCTAATAATAGGACTTTACCACCCGAACAGAAGGTACAAAAACAGATTAATCCCTACGGAAACGGAAAGTAAATTTAGGTGTACACTAGTAAATGGGCCTTTACCACCCGAATAGACGGTACCATGCAGAAACAGACAGGTGTTGCCACCCAACAGAAACAGACGGTACCAACAGAAACAGACAGAACTAAGTGTAACCTAAAACCCTACCCCAAGCGATCGGCTCCCTAATACATAAATACCCTATGTCGGCTCCACAATAGGGTGTATCACTCCCTAAAGTGACAACCAATTGGCACAGGCCTATTTACAGATGTCACGGCGTCTTGCATCCTCAGAGGCAGACCGGGATCCATGCACGCACATGACCCAGTTGGAACGCACCATCAAAACCCCTTGCCATTATCAGCGTGAAGCACTTATAATTAGTTCAGTAAGCGTGCCCGAATCCTACCTACTGTTGGGTCAATGTTTTGATACAAGAAAGGGTTACTGACTAATATGGGTCCCACACAACAGATGACACAAGTAATTTCCCTCTTAACCTTGTGTCCCCAGACTAACAGATTTCAGATTAACTTGTTTACAAGTTCAGACATACAGAGTTCAGATTAACTAATTCACATATCAGAAAAGTTTTCAGACTAACGGATCAGATAAATGGATTTAACAGATTTGTCTAACTATGTAATTGGGCCTATAGATTCACGAAACGGGTTTGTTTAATTCATTAGTCCAATTGGTTCAACCCTATCCACCCAACACTTTTTAGACACCATGTTTATCCCAGATTTGCATTAATTAAATATTAATTCATAGACCTCTCACATTAGGTCGGTAGCTTGTGGCCGCTGGATATGCCGGGCGGTTCCGGGCAGACTTCTGCCACAAGCCAGACCTAACCTCGTGTCTAAGCATATTTTAGTTATGCCTACGACCTCTCACATTAGACTGACAGTTTGCGGTCGTTGGTTAAGCCTGTTGGTTCCAGGCAGGTTTCTACCGCAAACAGAGTCTAACCTCGTGTCATAGCCAATTCATTCTAATATAGATTTTTCAGATATCAGACTAATTCTGTTTATTTAACAGATTAAACTTCTGTACAAGTTACAACAGATTATTTGAGGTTCTATTAACAAGTTTTGCTCAATTTTTAAGTCGAGCCTACAGATTCACATACTTCAAATTTCAGCATTTCAGTTCCAACAGATTACGTCATTCAACAGATTAAACAGATAACTGATCTTGCAGATTAGGCTTATTTAGCGGATTTAGCAGATAAGGCAATTTAACATAATTAGCAGATTAGGCAATTCAATCTAATTAGCAGTTTAGGCAATATAACAGAACTAGCGGATTAGGAAATATAACAGATTTAGCAGATAACAGATTTAGCAGATTATATATATCTAAAACTCTATTTACATATCTTGCCCAATCATAAATTTAGCCTAAACTTACATGCCTAAATCAAGGTCATAATTCATAATACAATATATGCCCCAAATTTTAGCCTTAATATTCCCATTTACAGTTCATGTCAAAACTAGATTTAATATTCTAGTTCACCATTTATGTCCAAGACTAATACACATGTAAATCATTCTCTATTATAGCCAACTCACATTATGCCAACATATTTGCTATGCCAGATTTTCTTAATTAAGCTACGCCCAATCCCCGTATAACATGTTTCCACAAGTTCTCTAAATACTCATGATATGGCCCTTTTGGCTCGATGTACATAATAGTGAATGGGAATAAACTAGCAAAGTTACCTACTAAATATGAGATGTAACATCATTAAGTGAATAGGCATAAGAAACTAACTACAATAGTCATGGGAAACTAATCACAATAGTTTCTTATTCAATGTCATAGGCAATAGTCTTATAGTCATGAATCATAGTCATGGGCAATAGTCTCATAGTCACAGTTTCATGTACAATTATGCTTTATTATTTGTCCCAAAATTTAGCGTTCGTGCGTTAATCTCTTATGAGATGTGGTACAGGCTCGTAATAGCCTGGCTGTAGAACACAAAGAAGAAAGAGATACAGAATAAAATATATCAGAACAGAACGTACATAACCTCAAATTCAAATTTACAATCATGTCACAATTATAGTTGCAGTTTATAGCGAAAAATAAATGTACTTGCCTTTCGTGGTTTTAAGAAAGGATAATAAACTGTTGTTGATGCAGAAATGTTGAATTATTCCTCTTTAATTGTTGTCGTAGCTCTAAACTTGGATTTGAGATTTGATTTAGCTTTTAATTCTATTCAGGTTGGAAGAAGATTCATCAGTCCAAGTTTTGATTTCAGCAGGGTAGTGACGCCATTTTTATTTTTAATTAGAACAGAGGCAGAATATAGACAGAATGAAATGGTGTGGAGAGAAAGTGAGGTCTGGGGGTGTTTAAATACGACTAGGCAGACGAATTTAGACAGAAATGTGACCGGATACATCAGAATGAACCAGGTTAAAAAAAACTGGGTTTCGGGAGCAGGTCGACCCCCAGGTCGACACTATGGTCGACCTGGTCACCCCAGGTCGACACTATGGTCGACCTGGCCCTGGGAGGTCGACACTATGGTTGACCCCCAGGTCGACCTGGTCCATGGGTGGGAATTTTCCCGCCCAGCCTGTTTTGGGATTTCGAATTCGAATTTTCAAACTGTTTTTGATTCTGAAATACTCTGAAACTTCGGAGGGCCATATCTCCCTCATACAGACTCCGTTTCTCGAAAACTCGGACTCGTATCCAAGCAGAATTTCGAGACGAACGCAACGGGGCAACCCGTTTCCCTTGATTCTTATTTTAAAAATTAATTATTATTTGATTTGTTACTTATACGATTACAGAAAATACGGGGTGTTACATTCTCCCCTCCTTAAAGGATTTCGTCCCCGAAATCTTCAAGTTGAGAAGAATGCGTCCTACCATCCAGTCATCCATCTACTCAACCATCATGCACAAGCATTCATTGTCCTTAGAAAACTTCTAATGTTGTATGAACATTTGCAAAAGTGTGTGTATATGTTCCTTATCTAATGCAAAGATCAGGTAGTCCGCTGACTCAGTTGACCTCCTTAATGCGAATTATGTTAGTGCTATGAATCCAATATGTATGCAATTTTCCTTTTTGATACATATCATTCTTATATGAGTGACAACCATTCATTCATATGCAACATCCATGTGACGAGTCAATCATTTTGCATCCACAGAAATTGAAAATGCTCACACATCTATATGCAGTATGAGAGTGTTTTCGAGCCGATCTAGTGCCTAGTGTGTGTATATGCATCCACGAGCAACCACTAGCAACCCCTTGAATCCACTTGCAACCATCAAACATAACATGTCTTAAACACATGTTTACATCCATTAGTTTCTAACTAAAGTTCGAAGATTCGATCGATAGGATAATGTCGAATAATGGAAGCGAGTGCAGATAAACAAAAACTTGGTTTCCATTAGACCTTGGTTGAGAGACAAATTCCCCTAAGTATCAACCCCGAAGACCGAAATCAACGTCAGATTGACACCCATAGGATTACCTTCTTTAGACAATGTCAGAATTGGAAATTTCAACCTTATCAGAAATATTCAGATATTTACAGATTACCAGTAAAGAGCAGATTACTAAATGATTCTTAGGAAACTAAGCATGATAAAACCAAGAATGTATGCATCATAGTCAACTTAACGCTCAACACAGATACCTAACTTATCACAATTGGATGATTCATAACCCTTATGGGTCTGAGTCTACAACGGAATCAGAAACAATACTAGTATTCAAGTGCAGAGTATCGATTATAGAATCGAAATGCCAGAATTAAAAAAAGAGTTTTAACCCAAAAATCAGAGAAATTAAACCTCCTACAGAAAGTTTTCCAATTTCTATCCTATCCACTAGCCTCGAGAGTGTTCGCCTGCCTCCCAGAAGTTGGTCCTGCTCTCTGCCCTTGCCCTTGTTTCTTCAGACAGCCCCTAGTGAAGTGTCCAATCTCACCACAGTTGAAGCAAGCGCCCTTTCTTTTTCTGCAATCCTTGTTCAGATGAGTCGAGCTTCCACAAGTAAAGCACTTTTTATCCTTCTTATCTTCAGACCTTTCACCCTTCTTTTGTGTTTCCTTTTTGTGCCATGCTTTCTTGTTCTGTGTTTCTTCCTTCTTTGCCTCTTTCTTACCGTTGTCTTCCTCGTGCTGTAGTGCCATATCCACCAATCTCTCATAAGTCACTCCCATGGTTACATGGGTCATGGCTAGGCTATGCAGGGGCTCGTTCAATCCTTTAACAAAGCGGAGAGCCTATTTATGCTGGGTGTTGACTAAATCTAACTCGAACCTGGCCAGTTGGTTGAACTGGTTGACGTATTCCTTGACCGTCATACTGCCTTGCTTAAGAGATAAGAAATTTTCCAATTGTAGAGTTCGTTCTGCTTGCGAGAGGAATTTCGCCTCAAACCGTGTTCTAAAATCCATCCATGTTTCAACTGGCCTCTCGGCGTTAGTGACTTCCCACCAATAGGAAGCTTCGTCCTTGAGCAACCACACCGCCAATTGTACCTTCTGCCTAACATCCACCTCAAAGATAACGAAAAGATCCTCAGTTTCTTTGAGCCAGTTCCTCGCTTCTACGAAAGATTCAGTTCCCTTGAAATCCATTCACCCATGGCCCTAAAATCTTTACAGATCTATGAAAAAGCAATTGCACGAGGAGGGGGAGGAGGAGGACGAATCGCTGCAGCTGGAGGAGGAATATCTGCTGGGCCTGCATCGTTGGCCCTAGCCTCTAAGTACCACCTGAACCAGCCAGGTATTGGTACGCCCTCTGGAAGTTAAGATTCGCAGACATTCTAGAATGAAAGAAAAAGATTTAAAACGGAGAACGGAAAAGATAGATATATGGCTTTTTGGGGATTATGTTTTTCAAAATAAACTTTATTTTTGAAAATACTTCCTTTTAAAACCTTTTTGAAAGTAGTTTTCAAAAACTTTACCCAGCCTGGTAACCTTCAGCTCTGATACCAAGTGTAACACCCCACCTTCGTTAAGGTCACTCACAAAGGGAATGCCTTAACTTTGGTGGAGCGTTTTAGTAAACAGAACAAAAAATTTCAAGATGGATAAACAATACTTGAGAAATTATAACTTTAATACAGCGGAAAACAGAAATCAGTATGGTTACATCTTTACCAAAAACTCATGTACATAAATATCAGTCTTGTTCAGAAAGTCATCAGAGTACAAAACTTTCAAATCATAGTCCCCACAGAAGATGCTATAAGAAGTTAAGCCATACTTTACGCACTTCAAGTACTTCAAGCAGAAGAAATCCGGATCAACCTAAAGTATTACCTCCTTGGAAAACCTTGGGGGGCGGGAACGGAAGAAAAGGGGGCGAAAACAAGCTAGGTCAAACCTAAAGTCTAGCAAGTCCAATGACTTTCAGCATATGAACACATAATAATAATCATGGCATGCAAATAAAACCGGATGAGAGATAACAGTAACAAGAGCAGCAAATGTACATAAGTTAAACAGAAGAAACAGAATAATATTACTTTTCATTTCTCTGCACTAATACTAGTATAACAGGAATAGGTGTCACCCTAATGTCTAAACTGAACCAGAAACGGGAACAGAATAATTTCCACAGAAGAGAATGCTAGTAATGGGCCTTTACCACCCCAACATAAACAGACAGAAACAGATTGCTAATAATGGGCCTTTACCACCCGAACAGAAACATACAGTAACAGAATGCTAATAATGGGCCTTTACCACCCGAAAAGAAACAGACAGAAACAGAATGCTAATAATAGGACTTTACCACCCGAACAGAAGGTACAAAAACAGATTAATCCCTACGGAAACGGAAAGTAAATTTAGGTGTACACTAGTAAATGGGCCTTTACCACCCGAACAGACGGTACCATACAGAAACAGACAGGTGTTGCCAACCAACAGAAACAGACGGTACCAACAGAAACAGACAGAACTAAGTGTAACCTAAAACCCTACCCCAAGCGATTGGCTCCCTAATACATAAATACCCTGTGTCGGCTCCACAATAGGGTGTATCACTCCCTAAAGTGACAACCAATTGGCACAGGCCTATTTACAGATGTCACAGCGTCTTGCATCCTCACAGGCAGACCGGGATCCATGCACGCACATGACCTAGTTGGAACGCACCATCAAAACCCCTTGCCATTATCAGCGTGAAGCACTTATAATTAGTTCAGTAAGCGTGCCCGGATCCTACCTACTGTTGGGTCAAAGTTTTGATACCAGAAAGGGTTACTGACTAATATGGGTCCCACACAACAGATGACACAAGTAATTTCCCTCTTAACCTTGTGTCCCCAGACTAATAGATTTCAGATTAACTTGTTTACAAGTTCAGACATACAGAGTTCAGATTAACTAATTCACATATCAGAAAAGTTTTCAGACTAACGGATCAGATAAATGGATTTAACAGATTTGTCTAACTCTGTAATTGGGCCTACAGATTCATGAAACGGGTTTGTTTAATTCATTAGTCCAATTGGTTCAACCCTATCCACCCAACACGTTTTAGACACCATATTTATCCCAGATTTGCATTAATTAAATATTAATGCGCAGACCTCTCACATTAGGTCGGTAGCTTGTGGCCGTTGGATATGCCGGGCGGTTCCGGGCAGACTTCTGCCACAAGCCAGACCTAACCTCATGTCTAAGAATATTTTAGTTATGCCTACGACCTCTCTCATTAGACTGACAGTTTGCGGTCACTGGTTAAGCCGGTTTGTTCCAGGCAGGCTTCTACTGCAAACAGAGTCTAACCTCGTGTCATAGCCAATTCATTCTAATACAGATTTTTCAGATATCAGACTAATTCTGTTTGTTTAACAGATTAAACTTCTGTACAAGTTACATAAGATTATTCGAGGTTCAATTAACAAGTTTTGCTCAATTTTTAAGTCGAGCCTACAGATTCACATACTTCAAATTTCAGCATTTCAGTTCCAACAGATTACGTCATTCAATAGATTAAACAGATAACAGATCTTGCAGATTAGGCTTATTTAGCGGATTTAGCAGATAAGGCAATTTAACATAATTAGCAGATTAGGCAATTCAATCTAATTAGCAGTTTAGGCAATATAACAGAACTAGCGAATTAGGCAATATAACAGATTTAGCAGATAACAGATTTAGCAGATTATATATATCTAAAACTCTATTTACATATCTTGCCCAATCATAAATTTAGCCTAAACTTACATGCCTAAATCAAGGTCATAATTCATAATACAATATATGCCCCAAATTTTAACATTAATATTCCCATTTACAGTTCATGTCAAAACTAGAATTAATATTCTAGTTCACCATATATATCCAAGACTAATACACATGTAAATCATTCTCTATTATAGCCAACTCACATTATGCCAACATATTTTCTATGCCAAATTTACTTAACTAAGCTACGTCCAATCCCTGTATAACATGTTTCCACAAGTTCTCTAAATACTCATGAAATGGCCCTATAGGCTTGATGTACATAACAGTGAATGGGAATAAACTAGCAAAGTTACATACTAAATATGAGATCTAACATCATTAAGGGAATAGGCATAAGAAACTAACTACAGTAGTTATTGGCAACTAACCACAATAGTCGTGGGAGACTAATCACAATAGTTTCTTATTCAATGTCATAGGCAATAGTCTCATAGTCATGAATCATAGTCATAGGCAATAGTCTCATAGACAAAAATTTCAGGTCCAATTATGCATTATTATTTGTCCTAAAATTTAGCGTTCGTGCGTTAATCTCTTATGAGATGTGGCGCAGGCTCGTGGTAACCTGGCTATAGAACACAAAGAAGAAAGAGATACAGAATAAAATATATCAGAACAGAACGTACATAACCTCAAATTCAGATTTACAATCATGTCACAATTATAGTTACAGTTTATAGCGGAAAATAACTGTACTTGCCTTTCGTGGTTTTAAGAAAGGATAATAAACTATTGTTGATGCAGAAATGCTGAATTATTCATCTTTAATTGTTGTCGTAGCTCTAAACTTGGATTTGTGATTTGATTTAGCTTTTAATTCTATTCAGGTTGGAAGAAGATTCATCAGTCCATGTTTTGATTCCAGCAGGGTAGCGACGCCATTTTTATTTTTAATTAGAACAGAGGCAGAATATAGATAGAATGAAATTGTGTGGAGACAAAGTGAGGTCTGGGGTTGTTTAAATAGGATTATGCGGATGATTCTAGACAGAAACGAGACTGGATACGTCAGAATGAACCAGGTTAAAAAAACTGGGTTTTGGGAGTAGGTCGAACCCCAGTTCGACACTGTGGTCGACCTGGTCCCCCCAGGTCGACACTATGGTCGACCTGGCCCTAGGAGGTCGACACTATGGTCGACACCCAGGTCGACCTGGTCCATGGGTGGGAATTTTCCCGCCCAGCCTTTTCTGGGATTTCGAATTTGAATTTGAATTCGAATTTTCGAATTGTTTTCGATTCTGAAATTCTCTGAAACTTCGTAGGGCCATATCTCCCTAATACAGACTCTGTTTCTCGAAAACTCGGATTCGTTTCCAAGCAGAATTTCGAGACGAACGCAACGGCACAACCCGTTTCCCTTGATTCTTATTTTAAAAATTAATTATTCTCTGATTTGTTACTTATACGATTACAGAAAATACGGGGTGTTACAGATCAACTGAAGACCGTAAATCTTCATGAGTGGAAGAACTATTGTTAAAAATCTCTAACAGATCCCTGGGGTTAACAATGTTTTTTTCATGATTAGAATCTTTGGAATGCAAGGACTACTCGCTATTGATCTACAGGGTGATTCCTAGGATGTGGTAGGAGAGTGCCTTCAGTCTGTCTAGTCCCAAGATTACTTGTATGGACGGATGTATGACAGAGTATTTCCAAAGGAACCACGTACGTTAATTTCTTCTAACGCACCAAGTTGTTTGCATAGAAGAGAAACTTCTTTAGCTTCACAACTAGAGTATTTTTGTAGACGTTAATTAGTGCTATCTGGCGGATTTGACGATGTGGCATTCAAAGTAAATGATGGCCAGATGTTCTAAAGGTAGATTCAAACCTCAAGCCTCATCAACCGGGAAATGACAAAAATCGGGCAGGCAGCGTGGCTTTGTGGTCACTCCCATTAGGGTGTATAATCACCTATCTAGAGAAAATCCATTTCCTTCTTTAATCTCTTTCGATGTTGTCCCTTTTGGGAAACAATGGTTTGAGCCCAACCGTTGGTGACATACATTCGATACACTCAAGAGAAATGAGTGGTCGGTCATGTGTGGGCCCGGTTGCAAGACGTTCTTGTTGAACCCAGTGTATTCCCCTCTAGAGATTTACTATCAGCAGGTGGTTCCATACCTTGTCATAGTCGGAATCCAATCTCCAATAAGTGCCTGTAGTTTCGATTGTATACTATGTATGTGGAGCGTGAGATGCAAGCGTTTTGTAGATTGATATTTATTTGTATTTAGACACTATTATAATATCAGAATAAAATATTGATTTCAGAATGTTTTGGGTTACCGTAAGGTAAAAACCATCAACATTTATATGTGGATTTGGTTTTACGATTAACCTTTTCTTTCAAAAAGATTTTGAACTTTAAAATAAAATTGGTTTATATTATAAACTCAGCGAGTTTCTCTCACTCTGGTTCAGCAGATTGACCCAGTGTTTGTACTGCTCGGGTTAGACCGGTTTGTATAGGTTCAGGTTATCGGATACTGTGAAGTCCAAAGACGAGCCGGAGGAGTTCAGACGTATGATGTTATACCTTTATTTTTCCGCTGTGTGATATATACGAGGACAGGCTATTAAAACTGTCCAAATATACTGATGTACTCTGATGTTGTAAGTATTATTTCAAGCTCACAACAAAGGTTATTTCTATATTGTATTTTATTCCGTTGCGATGTGAGACTCTGATGTTGTTGTTTTGCTATTCTTCTACTTCTATTCTAATATTTCTTTCTTTCTTACCTCACCCTCTGATTTCTTTCTAATAACTACCTATGTTTTTTATACTTGTGTTCTGACAAGTGATACACGATTTGTGTATTATTGTCGGAATTCAGGCTCGAATTTCCGTAGGTCATTACACTTGTTGATTATAACATTGCAACAGCTAGTGTAATACTTGCTGTATATAACATTGAAATGACTAAAAATTGCTGATTATAACAATAGTCAAGCCCTAGCCCGTAAATGAGCCCAATACGATGTATATGAGACCTTATTCAAAATGAATGGCTGTGATGAATGATGACAACATCTTTATCATTTCGTAGTGTTGCACTATTTGGGGTGTCATTGAGCGCTCGCTATATATATATATATATATATATATATATATATATATATATATATATATATATATATATTGGAGCATTCCAGAACACCCTTGTTTTGCGTTCCACCTTTAGCACCCTTATCCAACCGTGAGTTATATAAATCCAAATCCAACAAAATTTTGTAGATGTTAAATCCACATATATACTATCATCTACCCAAAATTTGAGCTCATTCCGACATTCTTATAATAATATATTTGATGTTTAAAATTAACGCTTCGAATAAATGTCTGAACGGTGAATAATTTGGCTTATGTATTTGAAAATGTTATGAATATCGGAACAAGCTCAAATTTTGGATAGATGATAATATATAAGTGGATTGAACATCTGAAAAATCTTGTTGGATTTAGATTAATGTACCTAATGGTAGGGTAGGGTGCTGCAAAACAGGGGTGCCCTCGAATGCTCCTCACAGACACACACACACATACATACATACATACATACATACATACATACATACATATATACACACACAGATATATATATGGCAACGTTCTGCTTCACCTATAATATTACACGTGAGTTCACAGTTGGCAATATAGTGTGTAATGCTACTCAAAATATTTTTAGCACTACAACATCACTATTTTTGAAATAATCCACCACATTGTTAAGTTCAACAAAAGTATAATGCATCGACAGTATACTTACTACAAATAATTTGTAGTATATCTCATTGAAAAATTAATCGAATATATCTAATTAAAACGCATTAGAAAGAATACGGATAGGGATGAAAGTAATTTCCCAATTGAGCAAGTATTAACTGTTTGATAAACAAGAACTAAAGCATCAATATGCTAGAACAACCATGATACAAACTACCACAACAAGTTCGAACATATGTACAGATTATAATCATTTAAATAGCAGTTTGCAAAATTATCATGAACTTCCATTTACTCCAAGGTCATCTGCATTTAATTTTTAAGAGTGCACAGAGAAGATGATAAAAGAAGACAGGGAAAAACATGAGAAAGATGGCATAAAATTAGTTTATGTTATTGCCTTTTAATTTAACACATCACCTACCTACTATATATTTTGGTTGTTTAAAATCCCTAATGCTTATTATTATTTTATTTTCCAAACCAACCAAAACCATACATGTTACTGATTTACAATTCAACATTCGATGGACAAGACTACATGTTATAGGAGAACTAATACATGAGTTTAGTAAATAAGATAAAAAGTATATTGAATGATATTCAGTGAACAAAAAACTATGCTATATGAAAATATAACTGAGGGTATTTCTATATAAGAATATGGTGCGAATAAATATTCTAAGAGATCAAAACTTATTAGTTTAGCTTCTCATGATCTAACATTATTCCTAGCTAAATAAGCAGTTACACAAATAACAGGAGTGGAAGTATAACAACATTGTAACCTTCCTCTTTTATATGCTAAACATTTAAAATTAAGCTTTTTTTGAATAAAAGTTTGAGGTAGATTGTAACAGTCCGGGAAAAATTCGACGCTCGAATTTTCAACAATGATACACAATCCCGTATCACTTGCCAAAAACCCAAGAATCAAACCCCTGACTGTTAATAGAAAGAAGTTAGACGGTGAGAAAAGAAAGAATGAAATGTTAGAATAAAAGAAAGAAGAAGAACACATCAGAATCTCATAGTGGAACGAATCAATTATAATATATCAAATCCCTTTATAGAAAAAAGAAACTGTATATATATACATACCAATCATTAGAGCACATCATGTATCAGACACAGCGGAAATACATTTTGAATAACTAGCTGTGAAGCCTCCTGCTTCCAGCTCGTGGAACTCCAAACGAAACTAACCTGTAATAAACTCGGTCTGACCCGAGCACATTTGATTTAAAAAAAAAATCACTGGGTCAGTCTGGAATACTATCAGTGATAAATTCATAACACAAACAACTTGTTTAACTTTGGAAATCCTTTTGAAATAACAGGATAATAGTAAGACCAGTCCACACATAAACATGGATAGTTTTTACCTTACTATAACCCAAACCATTTTTGAAACCATATCTTATCTTATATTATAATAGTGTCTATCAAACCACAAATAAATAACAAATTAGCAGAACGCTCGCATCTCACTCTCTACATATATAGTATAAAATTAAAAACCGCGGACGCTTATTGGGAGTTGGATTTCCGACTATGACAATGTATGGGACCACCTGCCGATAGTGTATCTCTAGAGGCGAATACACTGGGTTCAAAAAGAACGCCTTGCAACCCGACCCTCACATAACCGACTGCTCATTTCGCTTGAGTTTATTGAATGTATATCACCAACGGTTGGGCTCAAACCACTGTTTCCCGAAAAGGGACAAAATCGATAGATTATGGAAGCAAAAGGAATTTCTCTAGATAGGTGATTATACACCCTAATGGGAGCAACCCACATAGCCATGTTGCCTGCCCGATTTTTGTCATTTCCCGGTTGATGAGGCTCCAGGATGCGCTTTTACCATCACATCAGATTCACTTTGAATGCCACATTGTCAGATCCATCGAATCACTGATTGACGTCTAGAACAATTCATTACGTGTTAGCTAAAGAAGTTTCCTCCTTCGCTTCCACTCTTGGTACAGTTGAAGAAATCAATATATGTGACCATCTGGAAATACTCTGACAGACACTCGTCCATACAAGTCATCTAGGAATAAGACGAACCGAAGGGACTCTCCTACCACATCCTATATAGGAATCACCCCAAGGATCAGTAGCGAGAAGTCCTTGCAACTCGTATATTTCAACCATGACAGAACCCCAGTATATCTCTACGTCGACTCAGAGATTATTGGTGGTTCTTCCATTTATGAAGATATACGGTCTTCAAATGCTCCATCTTCATCGCCTGCCAATTAGTCGTGAACGTACAGTTGATTCGAAGTGGTTTTGGGTCTAGTTCCCATCCCGGTCTCTTCGAAAATAACACGTCAAAAGGTTGATAGAATATTTCATTTGATGGTCGGTTGTTTGTAACACCCCGAGAATTCTATAACTGTGAAATTCATGAATTAAAGTATAATCAAATTCAAATCAAAGAACTAAGGGAAACGGGATACGCCATTGCGTTCGTCTCGGAAAAATACGCGAAATAGAGTCCGAGTTTTCGAAAAACGGAGTCCGTATGAAGAAGATATGGCCTTCGGAAGTTTTGAATTAAATTTAAAATTCAAACAGAATAAAATAATTAAAAATCGGGCCCAGTGGGCCAGGGCGGATAAACACCCGCCTAGGCCACCCAGGTCGACTGGGCTGTCGACCTGGGCTACCCATGTCGACAGGGCTGTCGACAGCCCTGTCGACAGGGGTGTCGACCTGGTCGAGCCCAGTCAACCTGGCTGGCCAGGTCTGTGTTTGGTCGAATTTCTATGGTCTGCTTTGTCATTAGGGCTAGGTGGCAGGTTCTAATTGGTCTCTCTATCTAATGAATGGCTACGATCTAACCTAGCAACATCAATGGTCCTAATCAGTTCCTAACCTCTATATAAACAACCCTAGACTAAACCCTAATCTATTCATTCAAATTAAGAACATAGTCGCCATGTTGCTGAGGAACGACTAAGAGTAGCCGCCGACTAGAGAGAGAATTAGAAAGAAAGTTCTAAAGCCTAAAGCAACTCAAGCAACCTAAAGCCAATCAATTCAACAAAGGAATCATATCTCTTAATTAGAGAATTCGCCGCAACCATTGTAAGTAGAGTATTACTTTGATATGAATAAACAACTGTATTGATTTGTATGCTTGAATTGGGATAATAAAGTAATTCATATTTGTGCAAAATTATGTTATTCATTATAAAGAACTACATGCGGTAGTTCTATGCAAGTATACGTTTGGAATATTGCGCAAATTATGTAATCTATGTTGAAGCTACATGTATGTAGTTGATTGAAATTCATGCAAGTTTGGGGCTTTGTTATTATGCCATCATGATGTATATTTTTGTGCATAAATCATTTTGCAAGTAATTGAAACAAGTTTGGTTGTGATCGTTCATATGAAACTATGTTGGAATTTTGACACCATAATCCATGTATTAAGTCATGCTTTTGCAAACTTATGAATATGGCTAGGCTATGAATGATATTTGGCATAATTGAAATCCATGATTAAGTCTATCTTGTTTACAAGAATTATATGATGACATATGTGAGACATGGCTAGGTTAGAATCAAAAATCCCTTTTTGCAAGTTTAAAGCAAACACCATGTTTAGGAATATTTATGCATAAGTATATTTATACCATCGTTATGTGATTAGACTTAAATCATGATTAAGTTGAACTATGCTTTTGGGTTAGTAACAAAGTATCCCCTTTGTAAACATGTAGAAACCTTATGAACATAAATTGTTTATGTTTATGCCTAAATAAGAACATAGGTCTATGTTGTAGTTAAGACTATGTGACACCTAATTTAGATTCTTATCTTAAGTTTACATGGTTTGGTTCATGTCACCTATGCTTTATGACCAAAGTATATATATGCAAGTACACCAGTTTCTATTATGTATTTCCAACGTCATATGCAAGTTCATGCGCTCACCTTGCCCTCTTTGTGTATGTAATCACGCTTTAAGCCTCCCCTTTTCGCATGGCTAAATTGGGCTTTAAAAGGCTAAGCCCAATATATATAAACGGACGTGTAAAACGGGGGAAAATAACGTTGGGTTAAAATTACTAATGAATGAAAATATAAAATAGAAGGGCCCAAGTTCAAGTATGGGTTGGGCCCCTGATTGGTGTAACCTTTATACCATTGACTTAATAATGGGCCGCAAATATTTACATATAAGAAATAAAGAAGAATGACAAGATATGTAAATGTAGAAAATACGATGTGTTTAACCCGAGGTTGGATTGAGTTGTGATGTAAACCTGCCCGGAACCGCCCGGCTGTCCAGTAGTCACAACAATACCTATCCAATGTGGGAGGTTAAACATGGAGCCCAATAAGGACCCGAGGTTAGACTGAGTTGTGGCGTAAGACTGCCCGGAACCAACCGGCAACAGGCAGCCACAACAATACCTGTCTAATGTGAGAGGTCAGGGCCTTAATAAGACAATTAAGGCTGAGTCAGGATTGTTAGGATTAAGTGAACTAAAGACTTAATCAAAATGGAACATGCTAAACTAAACGGACTGGTGGGGTTAGGTTAGGAAACACTTAACCAACTTAGCATGTTGGCTAGAGATAGAAAACCTAGTAACGGGGGACCCTTTTCAGCAGTAACCCTAAAAGGTGTATCAGGATACCCTGAAACTAGGCAGGGTGGGGCACGATTACTGGGCTGATTGTAAGAGGTCAAAGCGACGGCGGTGGTGTAGCAGTGTAGGTTCTAACGGTGTGCGGGCGTGCACGCACTCCGGCGCAGAAAAATAAAGCACTGGGCACCAGTAGCATACCTGTGCATTCTAAGGTTGTGTCGGGCCGCTGCCATGGGACTTAATACACCCCATGGTGGGACCAGCATAGGTAACTACAGACATCGGGGGCCGTAAGACACATGTAACTATGCGAGTAGGAGCCGATCATCATTGAATGGATCACATCACCCTGATTATGGGGTGCCAATTGGAAACTAGTTTATATGGGTTCAGAGATTTACATGGGGTACGATAGCATATTCGACCCTAGACAACTTAACCAAGTTTAAAGTACCTTTCCACTTCTTGTTTATACTTATCATACCCAGTTCTTTATTCATAGACAAAATAGTACTAGACTTACTCAGGCTTTATGTCTGACTCTTCTTTCCTTTCGTCTTCTTTCTTCCGTTCCCCCCCCCCCCCCAGGTCCACAGGGAGGGAACACAGCAGCTTGACCAACCTTAGCATCCAGCTTGAAGAAGAGAAATGTATTGCTTGGACTTTCCTGTTTTGAACTATGGCTTTGGACAATCCACTATGGGGCTTTTGCAGTTTATCTATGTTTTATTTATGCTTCTTTAAATCATGTACTCAAGACAGATTATGAAAGTGTTATGCTATGTTTTTGGAAAGGATGTTGTTGTAACTCGTATTTGACTTTATGAAATAAAAAGTTTGTTGTTCTTCCGCTGTTTACAAATATGTGTTCTTATATCTGTCTTGTATATCTGTGACTTGTACTTATAAACCTCCACCAAAATTAGGGCATTCCCTTTGAGAGTGACCCTAACGGAGGTGGGGTGTTTCACTTGGTATCAGAGCATAGGTTTACCAGATAAGATAAAAAGTTTTGAAAAAAAATTATTTTCAAAAAGGAAATTTAAAGAAGCATTTTTAAAAGAAAAATATTATTTTATTTTTAAAAGGCAAAGTCCACTCCCCAAAGCCGTAGGTACTATCTCTTATCCTTCGTTTTGAAACTATCCTTTTTGTTTCAGCATGTCCCAAGAACTTAACTTGCCGGAGGGGGTACCAATACCTGGTTGGTTTAGACGGTTCTTAGAAGCAAGGGCCACTCAGCCAGGTCCTACCATTCCTCCTCCCCCAGCTGAAGGAAACCATCCAGCTGCAGCAGCACCTTTTCCTCCACCTCCTCCACGGGGAAACCCTTTTGCTAAGATATGTAAAGATTTTAAAGCTATGGGAGGAAGGGATTTCCATGGAACTGAGTCCTTCGTGGCAGCCAGAAATTGGATGAAAGAAACTGAGGACCTATTCATCATCTTTGAGGTAGAGGATAGACAAAAAGTACAATTGGCAGTGTGGCTATTGAAGGGCGAGGCTTCCTACTGGTGGGAAGTCACTAATGCTGAAAGACCAGTGGAGACATGGGAGGACTTTAGGGCAAGGTTTGAGACTAAATTTCTCTCAGATGCAGAAAGAAGTTTGCAGTTGGAAAAATTCTTATTTCTTAAGAAAGGGGACAAGACAGTCAGAGAGTATGTGAATCAGTTCGATGAGCTGGCTAGGTTTGGGCTTGACCTTGTCAACACCCCGCACAAGAAGGCTCTCCGTTTCGTCAAAGGGTTGAATGAGCCATTACACAGTTTGGCCATGACCCATATACCCATGGGAGCCACGTATGAAAGATTGGTGCAAATGGCATTGCTGAATGAAGAGGATAAGGGCAAGAAGGAGACAAAGGCAGAAAGCTCTCAAGGGAAGAAAGAGGGTTTGCAGCCCAAGAAGACAGACTTTAAGAAGGTTGGGAAAGGCAACAAAGAGAAGAGGAAGTGCAATTTCTGTGGCAAAGTGGGGCACTTAGTAAAGGACTGCCGGAAAATGAAGGCCAAGGAGAATGGTGGGTGCTTTTCTTGCGGTGAGACAGGCCACAGGGCTAAGGACTGCCCAAAGAAACGAGGACAGGGGCAGAGGGCTGGATCCACCCCAGGGGCACAGGTTCATGTGCTGGAAGCGCCACCTCTGCAACAGCGAGGTATAAATACTTCTGTAGAAAGTGTAGTTTATCTTTATGATCACCCCGTTCGCACCTTATTTGATTCTGGCGCATCACACTCCTTTATCTCGTCTGCTTTAGTAGAATCTCTGCACCTAAAAACTAGTATGGTAGAGGACCCCTTAATTGTTTCAAACCCAATTGGGGGCCCAGCTCATTTGTCTATGATCTGTGTAGGATTGAAAATTTCTATTCTAAGTGTAGAATTTCAATGTAGTGCCTTTGTTTTGGGCTTTTCGAGTTATGGTTTGATTTTGGGTATGGATTGGCTATCCAGTAATGGGGCCATCCTTGATTGTGAGAAAAGGGTTGTTAGGCTCCTAACCCAGCTCGGTAATACTTTGGAAATTTCTTGTAATCCCTCGTATGCGGTTATGCTTAGTTATCTTGAATCGCTAGATGCCTCTGTTGAAAATTTGCAATCAGTTAGAGTGGTCCGGGAATATCCGGATGTCTTCGAAGAGGTGAAGGGCTTGCTTCCGAAGCGGGAAATAGACTTCCGCATATATCTTGTAGATAATGCAAAGCCCGTTGCGTTGCCCGTTAGACATATGGCTCCACGAGAAAGGAAAGAGCTCAGTAAACAGATTAAAGAGCTTCTAGAAAAGGGGTTCATTAGGAGGAGCATTTCAGAATGGGGCGCTCCGGTGGTGTTCGCTACAAAGGCGGATGGTTCACTCCGTCTATGTGTTGACTATAGGGAGCTCAACAAGCTAACGAAAAAGAATAGGCACCCTCTCCCTAGAATTGACGATTTGTTTGACCAGCTTGTAGGAGCGTCTGTTTTCTCCCAACTCGATTTAGCAACCGGTTTTCATCAGCTAAGGTTTGCTGAAGATAGCATCGATAAAACGGCGTTCAGAACTCCAGACGGTTTCTTTGAATGGCTTGTCATGCCTTTCGGCTTGACAAATGCACCTGCTTACTTCGTGGACCTGATGAGTAGGGTATTTAGAGATTTCCTCAACAAATTCGTAGTGGTCTTCGTAGATGATATCCTTATCTTCTCAAAGAGTAAAGAGGAACATGCTCAACACTTAAGGGCAATCATGGAAACTTTGCGAGTCCATCAACTAAAAGCCAAATTCTCCAAATGCCACTTTTGGAGAGAAGAGGTGAGGTTCCTTGGGCACATAGTATCCAAACAAGGGTTAGCGGTGGTCCCTGCGAAGGTAGTGGCGGTACAGGATTGGAAGACACCAAGGAATGCAACTGAGGTCCGAAGCTTTCTAGGACTAGCAGGTTTCTATCGAAAATTTATAAGGGATTTTGCGACAATCTCAGCTCCGCTCACGAAATTGACCAAGAAGAATCTAGTGTTCAATTGGGATTTGGATTGCGAATTTGCTTTCCAACGACTGAAAAGGGCTCTTACAACAGCCCCAGTTTTGACGCTGCCAGATGGGAGCAAGATGTTCACTGTTTATACGGATGCATGTGGGACAGGGCTAGGCGCCGTCTTAATGCAAGAAGGAAGGGTAGTAGCTTATGGCGGGAGGCAGTTGAAGGTGCACGAAAAGAACTACCCAACCCACGATCTCGAGTTAGCCGCCATCGTCTTTGCACTAAAGTCTTGGCGACACTATCTCCTAGGTGAGAAGTTCGAACTTTACACTGACCATAAATCGTTGAAATATCTTTTCTCGCAGAAGGATCTTAACTTGAGGCAACAAAGATGGATGGAGTTTCTTGCCTCGTACGATTTCGAAATCTCCTACACTCCGGGCAAAGGCAACGTAGTGGCAGACGCGTTGAGCCGAAAGAAATTGACCCTAAGCCCATTGTTTGTTGAAAGACAAAGCCTAGAGTTTATAGCCAGCTTCGACTTTAGGCCCTCCTCCGATTTCGTACCAGGCTTGCTAGCATCTCTCGAAGTGCGCCCAACTTTAGTGGATTCGGTAGGGGCAGCACAACGCAAAGACCCTCAGCTTGTGGAAATGATTGATAGGCTAATTAGGGGTGAGACTTCAAGTCACCTCAAAAGATACTCCATCGGCGATAGGGGTTTGCTAAGGCGAGACGGAAGACTATGCGTCCCACAGACAAAAGATTTAATAAAGAAGGTTCTCGAGGAAGCACATCACTCCAAGATGACGATACACCCAGGCGGAGATAATATGTACAAAGACATAAAAAGGACTTTCTTTTGGAATGGCATGAAAAAGGACGTGGCAGAATTCGTTTCTAAATGTATGGTGTGCCAACAGGTTAAGGCGGAACAGAAAAAGCCTGGCGGACTACTATATCCTCTGGAGGTCCCGCAGTGGAAGTGGGATAGCATCTCAATGGACTTCATCGATGGGCTGCCTAGGTCTAGGAGAGGCAACACTAGCATTTGGGTAATAGTGGATAGGCTTACTAAAAGCGCCCACTTTTTACCTGTCAAAAGTAAAAGAACTGCCTCATCCCTAGCATCACTTTACCTTAAGGAAATCGTTCGACTCCATGGAATACCGTCTAGCATTATTAGTGACCGAGACCCCATCTTCACCAGTGAGTTTTGGCGGAGTCTGCAAGAAGCAGTAGGAACGCAGCTATGCTTGAGCACAGCCTATCATCCCCAAATCGACGGCCAAACAGAGAGAGTGAACAGAGTTTTGGAAGACCTTTTAAGACTGTGCGTCCTTGACTTCGGAGGGACATGGGAAGACCACCTTCCTTTGGTGGAATTTGCCTACAACAACAGCTATCAAGCAACCATCGAAATGGCGCCCTTCGAAGCTTTATATGGAAGACCGTGCCGATCGCCCACTTGTTGGTGGGAGTCCACGGATAAGCTCATACTTGGACCAGATATGATCCGAGAGACCTCAGAGAAAGTAGACTTAATACGAAGAAGGATGAAGACGGCCCAAGACAGACAAAAGTCCTATGCCGACAAAAGAAGGACCGACCTTGAATTTGAAGTTGGAGACAGAGTTTTTCTCAAGGTATCACCGCTAAGGAACGTTGTTCGTTTTGGAACCACAGGAAAACTAGCACCAAGGTTCGTAGGGCCATTCCCTATCATCGAGAAAATTGGGAAAATGGCCTATAGATTAGAGCTACCCGAGAAGTTGGCCGGAGTCCACAACGTCTTTCACGTTTCACATCTCCGAAAATGTCTACATGAGTCTGCTGAAGTGGTAGAGCCAAATATCCTCGAAGAGGCCGAAGTGGAGCGCGAAGCAACCATAAGGAGAGTTCCAACCCGCATCTTAGGAACGGAAGTGAAGAGGCTACGCAACCGCGAAGTCAAGCTCGTCAAAGTCCAGTGGAGCGACGCCGAGGGAGACGCGACTTGGGAAACTGAAGCTAGAATCCGCACTGCCTACCCTTTTCTGTTCGAGGGTACATCCTTGATCTTTCTTTTTCCTTAAGTTGCGCTTTTATCTATCTTTTTAGGCATATTTCCTCGACCGTATCTTTTAGGTAGAAACTCTTTGGATGGAAACATGTAATTGAAACATGTTATGTATGAATGGTTGCAAGTGGTTGCAAGTGATTGCTAGTGGTTGCTCGTGGTTGCATATACACACACAATCTAGGTTTTAGATCGGCTCAGTCACTTCATATTGCATATTCATATATGTTTGCATTCGTATGTGATTGAACTTTAATGTGTTGTCATGTGGATGCTGCATTTGTATTGAATGATTGTGCACTCATGTAGAATCAAGAATAGGAAAATTTGCATACATAATGGATTCATGGCACTTACATAATTCACATTAAGGAGGTCAACTGAATCAGTAGACCGCCTGATTTTGCATTAGATAAGTACATGTACACACACACTTTGCATATGATCATGAAGCATTAGAAGTCTTTTAAGGACAATGGATGCTCGTGTTTAATGGATGATTAGATGGATGATTGGATGTTAGGATATACATTCCTCCTAACTTGAAGATTTCGGGGACGAAATCCTTTTAAGTGGGGGAGGATGTAACACCCCGAGAATTCTATAACTGTGAAATTCATGAATTAAAGTATAATCAAATTCAAATCAAAGAACTAAGGGAAACGGCATACGCCATTGCGTTCGTCTCGGAAAAATACGCGAAATAGAGTCCGAGTTTTCGAAAAACGGAGTCCGTATGAAGAAGATATGGCCTTCGGAAGTTTTGAATTAAATTTAAAATTCAAACAGAATAAAATAATTAAAAATCGGGCCCAGTGGGCCAGGGCGGATAAACACCCGCCTAGGCCACCCAGGTCGACTGGGCTGTCGACCTGGGCTACCCATGTCGACAGGGCTGTCGACAGCCCTGTCGACAGGGGTGTCGACCTGGTCGAGCCCAGTCAACCTGGCTGGCCAGGTCTGTGTTTGGTCGAATTTCTGTGGTCTGCTTTGTCATTAGGGCTAGGTGGCGGGTTCTAATTGGTCTCTCTATCTAATGAATGGCTACGATCTAACCTAGCAACATCAATGGTCCTAATCAATTCCTAACCTCTATATAAACAACCCTAGACTAAACCCTAATCTATTCATTCAAATTAAGAACATAGCCGCCATGTTGCTGAGGAACGACTAAGAGTAGCCGCCGACTAGAGAGAGAATTAGAAAGAAAGTTCTAAAGCCTAAAGCAATTCAAGCAACCTAAAGCCAATCAATTCAACAAAGGAATCATATCTCTTAATTAGAGAATTCGCCGCAACCATTGTAAGTAGAGTATTACTTTGGTATGAATAAACAACTGTATTGATTTGTATGCTTGAATTGGGATAATAAAGTAATTCATATTTGTGCAAAATTATGTTATTCATTATAAAGAACTACATGCGGTAGTTCTATGCAAGTATACGTTTGGAATATTGCGCAAATTATGTAATCTATGTTGAAGCTACATGTATGTAGTTGATTGAAATTCATGCAAGTTTGGGGCTTTGTTATTATGCCATCATGATGTATATTTTTGTGCATAAATCATTTTGCAAGTAATTGAAACAAGTTTGGTTGTGATCGTTCATATGAAACTATGTTGGAATTTTGACACCATAATCCATGTATTAAGTCATGCTTTTGCAAACTTATGAATATGGCTAGGCTATGAATGATATTTGGCATAATTGAAATCCATGATTAAGTCTATCTTGTTTACAAGAATTATATGATGACATATGTGAGACATGGCTAGGTTAGAATCAAAAATCCCTTTTTGCAAGTTTAAAGCAAACACCATGTTTAGGAATATTTATGCATAAGTATATTTATACCATCGTTATGTGATTAGACTTAAATCATGATTAAGTTGAACTATGCTTTTGGGTTAGTAACAAAGTATCCCCTTTGTAAACATGTAGAAACCTTATGAACATAAATTGTTTATGTTTATGCCTAAATAATAACATAGGTCTATGTTGTAGTTAAGACTATGTGACACCTAATTTAGATTCTTATCTTAAGTTTACATGGTTTGGTTCATGTCACCTATGCTTTATGACCAAAGTATATATATGCAAGTACACCAGTTTCTATTATGTATTTCCAACGTCATATGCAAGTTCATGCGCTCACCTTCCCCTCTTTGTGTATGTAATCACGCTTTAAGCCTCCCCTTTTCGCATGGCTAAATTGGGCTTTAAAAGGCTAAGCCCAATATATATAAACGGACGTGTAAAACGGGGGAAAATAACGTTGGGTTAAAATTACTAATGAATGAAAATATAAAATAGAAGGGCCCAAGTTCAAGTATGGGTTGGGCCCCTGATTGGTGTAACCTTTATACCATTGACTTAATAATGGGCCGCAAATATTTACATATAAGAAATAAAGAAGAATGACAAGATATGTAAATGTAGAAAATACGATGTGTTTAACCCGAGGTTGGATTGAGTTGTGATGTAAACCTGCCCGGAACCGCCCGGCTGTCCAGTAGTCACAACAATACCTATCCAATGTGGGAGGTTAAACATGGAGCCCAATAAGGACCCGAGGTTAGACTGAGTTGTGGCGTAAGACTGCCCGGAACCAACCGGCAACAGGCAGCCACAACAATACCTGTCTAATGTGAGAGGTCAGGGCCTTAATAAGACAATTAAGGCTGAGTCAGGATTGTTAGGATTAAGTGAACTAAAGACTTAATCAAAATGGAACATGCTAAACTAAACGGACTGGTGGGGTTAGGTTAGGAAACACTTAACCAACTTAGCATGTTGGCTAGAGATAGAAAACCTAGTAACGGGGGACCCTTTTCAGCAGTAACCCTAAAAGGTGTATCAGGATACCCTGAAACTAGGCAGGGTGGGGCACGATTACTGGGCTGATTGTAAGAGGTCAAAGCGACGGCGGTGGTGTAGCAGTGTAGGTTCTAACGGTGTGCGGGCGTGCACGCACTCCGGCGCAGAAAAATAAAGCACTGGGCACCAGTAGCATACCTGTGCATTCTAAGGTTGTGTCGGGCCGCTGCCATGGGACTTAATACACCCCATGGTGGGACCAGCATAGGTAACTACAGACATCGGGGGCCGTAAGACACATGTAACTATGCGAGTAGGAGCCGATCATCATTGAATGGATCACATCACCCTGATTATGGGGTGCCAATTGGAAACTAGTTTATATGGGTTCAGAGATTTACATGGGGTACGATAGTATATTCGACCCTAGACAACTTAACCAAGTTTAAAGTAACTTTCCACTTCTTGTTTATACTTATCATACCCAGTTCTTTATTCATAGACAAAATAGTACTAGACTTACCCAGGCTTTATGTCTGACTCTGCTTTCCTTTCGTCTTCTTTCTTCCGTTCACCCCCCCCCCCCCCCCAGGTCCACAGGGAGGGAACACAGCAGCTTGACCAACCTTAGCATCCAGCTTGAAGAAGAGAAATGTATTGCTTGGACTTTCCTGTTTTGAACTATGGCTTTGGACAATCCACTATGGGGCTTTTGCAGTTTATCTATGTTTTATTTATGCTTCTTTAAATCATGTACTCAAGACAGATTATGAAAGTGTTATGCTATGTTTTTGGAAAGGATGTTGTTGTAACACGTATTTGACTTTATGAAATAAAAAGTTTGTTGTTCTTCCGCTGTTTACAAATATGTGTTCTTATATCTGTCTTGTATATATGTGACTTGTACTTATAAACCTCCACCAAAATTAGGGCATTCCCTTTGAGAGTGACCCTAACGGAGGTGGGGTGTTTCATTGTTTGACTATCAAATCTTAACAGTGCTATTAAATACATTGGCAGCTCAAGTTGTTTCTACAAAAATACTTCATTAAACCAATTGATCGATTCTTATAATCGATTTCATAATCCATTCTTGACAAAACTCTTCTGATTCACTATTTTGAAAACATGATTCAACTCTTACTTTCGTATTTGCTACACCTCACTTTTGATTTCCTTAATTCAAGAACATTTATATATATTTTATAAAACATCTTTGTCCTCTTTAAAATCTTGAACATCATTTTAAAATTATCGAACCATTTTCCATATTTCTTATTATTGCAAATATCTCTATAGTTTAAAACCACTTTCCTTTTCTACTACCCTTGGAGATATCGATATCCATACACTTAACTACAAGAAATAATTTTAATTAAAATCTTATATGTTTAAAATATCGTCGAGTGACGTATTTCCTATAATAAAACCTCAAAGGGGTTTATCCACTTTAAAGAATCGCGTTTTTAAAACTTATAGTTTTATTTTCAATATACAATTTCATTTCAAAACCAATATCGCTCCTTATTGCTCATTCCCATGGAAACCCAACATCCTCTACCATTGCAAACCAATATCATCTTTTGATGATAGTGAAATCGCCCAAGTTGGGATATTTTAATTACCTCTCAGACCTTGACCGATAACGCTCTTATCACGGAACAATATAAGTTTGCAATTCAACACCTTAAATTCCCTTTCCCATTTCCGCTTATTATGGTTTGATAAGCCATTTCTTTTAAATCAAAAACCCACTTTACTCATTAATTTCCACTCCTTAACTAAGTAACTTCCTCGACAAAATCATGTTTGCCAATTGACTCTAATATGGTATTATAATCCACTTCTTCTACTGGTAATTCCCTTGTAACTTCTTTTAACTTAATCTTATTAAGTAAATCGACCATTTCCCTTTCAAGCCTTATTCTAACCAACTTACCTTGGTTAATTAAATAAATTCTTATTTGAACTCTCGAATTAACTTTCGAGTCATTTTTACAAACTATGTTTGTAAATCCAGATTAAAATCCTCTTATCAAACTCCAATCAAATTTTAGTTACCTTTATATCCATTTGATCACTTTTTACTTTAATTCATCATTGAAAATAATCCCATCGATTATCGTTATTTAAAATGATAATTTTCTTAACCATTAACCACTTAAATTGTAGTTAATTTCATTATACTTAGGAATAAAATAATTAATCTTTAATTAACTAGAAATCAATAATTTACCATTTTAAGTGTGATGACCCCAAAACCCCGTACCACGGTGTTAAGGATAATCATTGGAATATAACACATTAATCATCATTAGCATAGTGCAGGTAATAGCATAAACAAGATATATAATAATTTACACAAATATGACAGCGGAGTCATATATATATCACCACATCAGAGAGCACAGTGCAGGATACCACTTAGTGCATAACAGTACATAATCAGTCTACATCGCCTGTGGCGGAATCACACATAGAGAGTACATAAACTAAACATCAGTCTACATCGCCTGTGGCGGAATCATAATACATATACAATAATGGCGGAAAAGTCACAATCATCACGATGTAGTCAAGCCTCGCCATGAGTCCAAAAGTGCACCTCTACTGCGGTGCCAAGCCAAAATATGTCAACTAGTTGTAACTAGGCTGCCCGTGTGAAAATGAGGGCACCCGAGTTTGCAAGGTGAAACAAACTACGAGTCAGTCATGGGACTGGTATGAGAAATCTACTTAACTTATTAAACAACTATAATAAGGCAAATCAAAGGACCACGCCACTTCGCGGAACGGGTTTACTACAATGAATGCTAGTGCATGAACTAAAGTGAATGATTAAATCATCGCAATGCTTTTTATAAAAATGAAGCCATTATAAGACTTAAGTCCCATCACACAATGCAACGCAAGCCGGAGGATAGAGTTTTACCTTATAATGGCCAAAAATGCTTCATACGTATAAAACAAAAGTGTTTGATATTATTACTAGTGCATATATGTTTCAAAAGCAATTTCAATCATAAATATCAATCATAGACGACATAAATGACCCATACCACTATGTCGCCATACTAGTAATACAATCACATCTGCAATTTCGTATCGGAAATTGGATTCCATCATGAGTCGAGGCAAGGGGCAAGATCCTTTCCATTCGAGACACTCTAGCAAATGTCCCAGGACCGCACACAGCAATCCCTGGATCCTCCAAGGCCGGTCCTTCCTTACGTTTGAGGATAAATTATTCCTGAACACACGTTTCCCGGCCCTTACAGACCCATAATCGAGGCGCCTCGCATTCCAACAACCACATAAGTGAAAAGTAGATATAAATGTCAGGACTGGTAGGTCACTAACACAACCATAGCTAGAAAGAAACGTCGTGCACTCCTTGGGTCCTTCTCCCGTTTTTTACTCATACCGAGGTGTGAGGCTCGCGAATCCACGTTATACACAAAGCTATGTCACACAGACCAAGCTTTGATCATCAACCACAAGACTTTGCTTTGCAACAGAAGCCTTGATCATATGCCACTTAGGCATGCCACACAGGCAGTCCACTCCATGCGACTGATTTCTATCGATATACAACCTCTGAGCTCGTACGTACCAGAGAAGGGCGTTAAGCAAGAGAATAAATTCTCCGCCGCCAAACAGATACATATTTAATAGAGATCAATCAGCACAAAACAAAATCCAATGTCAGACACACAGTCCATTTACAAGTTCATTCTGGGTTTGAACGAAGCCGGTGGCCCCATATTCCTCGCATATCCGCACAATCAACAATACGTCTGGACGGCTACTACTTCAGCTCCTTCAAGGTAGCTACTCCAATCACGACATCAGTAGCACCCATCCATCCAATGTGAAGATCGTCGGTCTTGAACCGTCTTCATCTCTTCGACTTCTCACCATCGATCTATTATTTGAAATGAGAATTGACTCGGCCTTTTCAAATAATCCACGTATATTTAGATTTTCAAATCGATTCTTCACAAGGTTAAATTACTCAACATTCACATTTCAGTTACTTATTATAATTTTCATGTTAAATGCATTCAACCATCACATATCAAGCAAACACAGCAAAATTGGTTTATTTCCACTCTATATCATTTATAACATTTTATACCGATATATCGCCATTTTTATTTATTTAAAAACGGCCACATCTAATTAAACGACGTTTCAGGTCGTGTCGAGGCACTGGCGCTGTTTTTCACTAAATTTGTTTTACACATATCTAAAAATCTAACCATTGTATCTTCAAAAAATTTATTTCATTAGAAAGGTCTTTTCAAAACGAATCCAACGGTTTCAGTTTTGGGAAAATCCGATGGTCGGATTTCCCATACTAGTCGTTTGAAGCTACGATTTCAAAATACGAACTGCAGCATCGTTATTCGATTTAATTTTATTTTATTTATACTTATATATAAATATAATCGATTCTGGTGCTGTTTTCTTCATATTTGAATTAAACATTCCAGAGAATCCAACCGTCGGATCATTACAAAGTTGGTGCCATTGGAAAGATATTTCCAAGGCGAACCCAACGGTTGCGGTTTCGGGAAAATCCGATGGTCGGATTTCCCGTACTAGTCGTTTGAAATCAGGGTTTCAAAATACGAACTGCACGGCCACGATTCGTTTTAATTTTATTTATATTTTTATATATATAAATATAGTTCATTCGACGATTTCTATATCGTTTTCACTTCAAATATTTCACTAACGCCTTTAAATTTCGGAAAATTCCGCCATAACCTCCTTTGTATGGGAGGGGCTGGGAAAATTCCCAAATAGCCACACGGGCGTCTTATCTCAAAAAGAAAAAGAAAAAGCCAATACGCTTATAAAATCATCACCCAAGCAAATCAGTAAACATGTACCTATTGGTCGGGCAAACAATTTTATTCTTCTTCTCTAGCGTCTTTGCTATAACCTGTTCAATAAATATGCATGTACATATGTGCAATTCTTATCACTTATCGTTTTCCATTCAACTTCATATTTGATTCAATTTGGTTTAAAGTCACCATTAATTCTAATGTTGCATACACAAACAAAAATCATATCATTAACTAATTAATGAATATTTCAACTCATGCATATTTATTCGAACAAGTGGTTATTTTTAACACTTCACATTTCAAAACTGATATTTTGGCGAACTAAAATATATTTCAACACATGACTATTTCATTTAGTTCCTATACATGTTAAAAAATATATTCATATTACACAAATATTTATTTCAACACTCGTTTATCTTTAGCAAATCACATATATGATAAAAATGGCATTTTTATCATCTAAAATATTTATTCAACATATGAATGTTGTTAACACTTCAACATTTCAATAAAAATGTAATTTTTATTGTTTGATCTTTTTATTCAACACATGAACCTTTTCAACACACGCGCTTCTCAACACATGAGCATTTCCACACATGGATATATTATATAGTTTGTTCATATAAGAAAGATGAAATTTTTATTGTTGAATCAATTTATTTATGACGCGAATATTTCACATACTTCATATATATTATAAAAATGTGATTTTTATTGTTTAAACACTTTATTCATTCAACACATGAATTTAATTTTCAACACATTACTTCTCAACACATGAGCATTTCCGCACATGGATATAGTTTCACATGAAAACAATAACTAATGGCATGCAAATGATTCCTAGAAGAAGCATGCACACTAATCATTAACATTGTGATACATCATCATACTATATGCTAGAACTGCATTCAAGGAAACATATAAAAACAATCACGTTGTACCCAACTTTTCTTGCATCTACAGGTAGTCTCACATGCAAATAAAAGAAAAAAGAAAGGGCAGGACCTGGTGCGAACGAATGCACATGGCTAAAGTAAACAACCCAGACCTAGCTTCTACAATTATACGTCGTTTACGTTAGTCAAGCACACGGCAAAACCCAAAACCCACCCAAGTTCTGAACGAATTAATTGGCACAGACCTATGAAATTAAATACCGTAGATGCCTAGCCCAATTCAAGCCAACTATGCTAGAATTCTACTATAACAACTCGCAAATTCTGAACCAATTTAAAATTTTTATTTTATTAATTTTAATGGAATTTTAATATTTAAAATAATTTATTTTAAATAATAACGACGAAAAATTTATTTAAATCGAAGTTAAAACAAATAAATTTTTATTTAACTATAAAAGGAGTTAGAAATAGTGCGGTAGTTTGAAAATTTGAATTTGAACTTCGACAGACTGTACATGATGCAAAATAAATCGGATTTTAGGGAACAAAAAATATTTAAATCTATTTAAAAATATCTTTCCAACAAATATGAAAAATTGAAATTTCATAGCGAAAATCAAAAGTTATATCCAATTTAAAATTTAGAAAAGTCGTTGTAGAATTTATATATATATAATATTAAAAATAGCCATTTTTCAAATGACCGCCGTTTTCGATGAAACCACTTTTGTTGGAACCGGAATGTCAAATTATTGCTAGGCTTAATTTTCCATACTTTTTAGAATTAATATGTGAGCATGGAAAAGGAAAACGTGTTTTGTTAGTTTCAGTCAAATCGGATTGACCAGAAAATGGCCATTTTTCAAACGGTCTCGGAATTCAACGAAATTAGTCTTGTTTGAACCGTATCATTAAAGCATAGCTAGAAATATTTTTTTCTGGAGTTTTTAGAGTCTGCATGCGGCCTCGGTAAATTTAAATGTACGATCAAAATAAATATATTATATTTTAAATTATAGAAAACAGGCTGAAGATGATCAAACGGGCTGACAGGACCTAGTCCATTGCGTCCAGAACGTGGGTATTTGCCTTGGGACAACTTTTGTTGGACTGAAATTGGATCTAAAAAGAATTAACGTGCTTTAACTTTTAATTAATGAATTAAATTAATATTTTATTATAAAAATCCAAATTAACAAAACCCTAAAAATCTAATAATAGGCAGCCTCCATCCGTCAAACTAAGGGCAGAAACAATCCGGGATTCTCATCCATTTTTCTCACAATCCATTCCATGAAATTCAAAACTAACTAAGACTAATTCGAAGAACTCAACGAGATGTTGCCGATCAACGGTAATGATCGGAAATTATGATGTATTGGTGCTGAAATCGAGGCATAAATGACTGTTGGAGGGGTTTTCCCGGCGCTAGGGGCGCGAGGTGTATGGTGCGACGGGCGTGGGAAGCTGGCGACAACGGCTTCGGAGTGGTGGTTTTTTATCGAGCTCTAGTCCACTGAAGAGCGGTGCACATGTGGACTTCTCGTGTGACGACGGGTTTCTCGGTTTGGAGCCTGAAGCAGTGACGTGAAGAAGAAGGGTAATTAGGGAATTATAATTATAAGTTAATTATTTAATTAAGTAATTAGTATATCAAATGTTTGACTGATCATAACTCCTTCATACGAGATCGAAATCGGACGATTTTCAAAGCGTTGGATTCGCAGAAAAGAGATCTACAGCATGAAACAAACCAGATCTAGAATGGAGTACGTTGAAAATTCTGACAAAAAGAAAGATGAGAATTCTATTTTAATATTTATTTAAATTAAAAATAACTAATTGTGTGATTGTGATTTTTCTTCCGATCCGTTGTTAAATTCTAATTGATTGTCATTATTATGTAGATCTATTGATGTGATGATTGTTGTGTTGAAAACAAGTATATCATATTTGTTATTACAAAATTGATGAAGACAAATATGTCATTTCATGATTATAAGATTGTTGAAAACAAATATGTTATTTTATTATCAAATTGTTGTAAACAAATATATCAATTTTGTTATAATAAAATGGATGGAAGCAAATATATCATTTTTGTTGTAACCAAATTATACATTTCTGGTCAACTAAAAAGAATGAGACTAATTATTCATTTTTGCCATTTTAAAAGAATGGACCAAAAATATTCATTTTTGTCATTTAGAAAGATGAAACCAAAATATACATTTTAGGTTATTAAAAGGATTTAAACCAAAATATATATTTTTGGACATTAAAAAGAATCAAACCAAAAATATACCCTTTTGTTCATTTAAAAGGATTAGACAAAAAAAATACATTTTTGTTAGTCAATAAAAAGATTGAACATTAAAGATTTCATTTTTATTGATAAATTGTTTCAGTAAAAAGAATAGAATTAAAATATTAAATTTATATGTAATATTTTTTTTATTAAAAGAATCAGATGAAAATATTACATTTATATATAATATTTGTTTATTTAAAAGAATCAGATTCAAAGATTACATATTTATGTAATATTTGTTTATTTAAAAGAATCAGATTAAAATTTTGCATTTCTATGTAATATTGTTTGCAATAAAAAGAATTGAAATAAAAGGTCATATTTTTATTGTCGATTGTTTGCAATGAAAAGAATAGTAAAAAAAGATCATATTTTGATTGTCGATTAGTTACAAAGATTAGAATTGAAATAAAGATTTTCATTTTTATTTTCAATTAGTTACAATGAAATATAGTTGAGATCTAAAAGTAACATTTTTATTGTCATTTTATATACAATAAAAAGTGTAGATTAAAAAGTAACATTTTTATTGTCATTTTATATGAAATAAAAACAATGGATTAAAAAGTAACATTTTATTTGTTAATTTAATCACAATAAAAAGAATTGATACAAAAGAAACATTTTTATTGTCATTTTAGTTGTAGTGAAAAGAATAGATTTTAAAGTTGCATTTTTATTTACATTTCATATGCAATAAAAATAGAAGGGTTGAAAGGATCATTTTTGCCAAACATGTTAATTAAAATAAAAATAGTCATTTTTGTTAAACATGACATTTAGTTAGAATTATATTATGTAAATAAAATTGTCATATATGTTGAAAATCATGTTATGTAAATAAAACATGATTATTGAAATAAAAATATAGATTTAGTTAAGACATAATCATTGGAATAAAAATATATTTTTGCCAAAACATGATTATTGAAATAAAAATAACCCTTTTTGTCAGAACATGTTAGTGAAACAAAATTATCATTTATGTCAAAGGATTTGCTGAAACAAAAATATCCATTTTTGTCAAAAAGTTTAGTTGAAACCAAATCGGCCACTTTTATCAAATTAAAATAGTTAAAACCCAATTTGTCACTTTTATCAACTCATAATAGTTGAAATCCAATTTGTCGCTTTTGTCAAATTATCATAGTTAAAACAAATTGGTCACTTTTGTCAAATTATAATAGATAAAACAAACATGATCATTTTTGTCGCATTAGATTTGTCAAAAAAAAAAAACATTATCATTTTTGTCGCATTGGATTTGGCAAAACAAGCACATCACTTTTATTTGTTCTGTTGAATTAGATTTGTCGACAAAACAAAGTCATCATTTTTATTGTTTTGTCAAAATACACATTTTGTCAAAATGAACATTTTTTGCCAAATAGGTTAGTTGAAACAAAATATTTATTTTTGTCAAAATATAATAGTTGAAACAAAAAATTACATTTTGCTAAATATGATTGTTGAAAACAAAAACCCACATTTTTGTTAATTAGATTTGAAATGAAATAAAAATCACATTTTTGTTAAATAAAGGAGTTAAACACAAATAGCATTTTTGTTAAATAGGTTTGTGTTACAACAAAAATATTCATTTTGATAAAATAGAATTGTCAGCAAAATGGATGTATCATTTTTAATACAATTTGTTGAAATAGAATTTATATTGCAAATATAAAGATCATCTTTATTAGCAAAAACATACATTAGAATTTTTATGTGAAATAAAGAATCATTTGCATTGTCACAACACACCTTAGAATTTGTATGTAAGTAAAAGTGACATTCTAATGTGTTAATGTATACATTAAAGTTTGTATGCAATTTAAAATAAAACACATTTATGTTTAGGTCATACATTGGAAATATAAACAAATAAAATTATCTCTTTTATTTGGTAAATTAAAATAGAAATTTGCATTCAAATAATGAAAAATGAAAAATTATCTTTTCATTTGTCATTAGCAAAAATGACATATAAATAAATTACATTCTATTAGATATTAGAAGTGTAGAAGGTAATTATACGAGTCTAATACATTTTTATTCGACATTAGGAATAAAATAACATGTTTTGTTCATCATCTTCAATATGTTAGCAGAATTAGAAATTGGTTAAATTCATTGACCAATTATTTATTTATATGAACTGTTGCTGGCTGAAAACCCCACATAGGTATTGGGATGATACTTGACATATACTAGTCCCAATATTTTGTTGTATGTCGATCTATAGATTGACAGGCTGCGATGAGCGTTATTATTTCATTTTAATGCTCACATAGTTGTGAACTTCACTCTGGATGTTGAATGGATGGTTTGATGATTATTTATCATTTGTCGTCATTTACATACGATGTATGAAATCCATAAACCGAAGTTATATGGTAAATGATTGAGTCGCTTTTCGATTCAGAATATCTTTTATATAAAGAATATCTTTTAAATAAAGAATATTATTAAAAGATATTGTAATAAAAGAATTGGATTTTGAGTTGTCGTGGATGGTGTCTTAAATAACACTGTTCAAACCCAATATTAAAGAATAAATCTTTGAATTAAGATTTCTAGAGTTTCAAATTATGGTGAGTAATGGAATAAAATGATTTGTGAATTGGGTTTATTTTGAACTGTGTTGTAAACGACATTTGTTCTTTAACCCAATTAACAGTGAAAATATAATTTGGAATTTATTAATCATTTTATTAAGATTTGAAAAGAAATTTTCTAAAGTCAAGCTTTCCAATTTAATATATTAAATTGGAATTGAATGGAAATTTATATCGATTATGTATTGATTTGATTTCTGGGAAAATTCCATATTTTGGAAGATGATTTTGGGTTTATCGTGAACAAAGTTTTTAAATGACTTTAGTTCTTTAACCCAGTTAAAGTCAAGATTAATTTCTTAAAACTGAATAATCATAAAATAATGATTTTGATATTAAAAACCAAATTGGAATTTTAATATATCTTTAATAAGAAGATTAAAGAATAAATTTAAAAGAATTTATCTTTGATAAAATTAATGGGAACCTTTCCCTATTAGTATGAATATTTTCTTAAAAGAATATTATGAATTGGAATGAGTCGTATGATGTGTCTTTATAACACCTGATTTTTAATTATATAAATACGCGAGTTATTCGAAAGGAACGGGTTTAACCCATTCTGAATAAGTACTACGACAATTAAAGTCAAAGACATTGAAGACGGTGGATGAAGGCCAACGATCTTCACATCGAATGGATGACTACTGATGCGCGGCATTGGCTGACTATCAGTAAAGGGTTAAAGTGGTAGTTTGTCCGACGTACTTGTTGATTGTTCAGATATGCGAGCACCTCACTTCCGTATTGGACATACGGAACGAGGAATAAGATGCCTTCAGTTTTGTTTAGACCCAGAACGGACTTGTAAATGGAAGTGTATCTGATATTGAATTCCATTCCATGTAAATTAAATCGATTTCTATTTAATATATATCTGTGGCGGCGGAGAATTTATTCTCTTGCTTAACACCCTTCTTCGAGACATACGAGCTCAGAGGCTATATATTAGTAATAATCGATCGCATGGCTTGAATTGTCAATGTGGCACACCAAGATGCAAATGATCAAGGATTTTGTTGAAAAGTAGAGCCTTGTGGTTGATGATCAAAGCACAACCTATTTCGGCATAGCTTTGTGTATAGCCTGACCTCGCGAGCCTCACATCCCAGTAAGAGTCAGAAACAGAGTAAGAGAACGCAGGGAGTGCGCACGTTTCTTTCTAGCTAGAAGTGGTGTCATCGACTTACCAGCCCTAACATTTTACTTATGTGGATGATGGGATTTTAGAGGCCTCGGATTTATCGGTCGCTAATGGCCGTATTATAGGTTCGATAGGACCGGGAAGCGTGTGTTTAGGAATTGCCAATCCACTGATGTTATTTTTGGACCGGCCTTGCTGTATCCAAGGGTTGCCCGTAGGTGTGATCCTGAGACATTGCTAGAGTGTCTCGATTCGGTAAGGAGATCATTCCTAGCCTTGACTCTTGATGGAAACCCAATTTCCAATACGACATCATGCGGTTTTGATTGTAGAACTAGTATGGCGACATCGTATATGGTAGCTATGCCGTCTATGGTTAATACATCATGATTGAAATGTTTTTGAAACATATATACACTAATAATAATATCAAATCCATTTTTATCGTATCAAGCATTTTTTGACCATTATAAGGTAAAACTCTATCCTCTAGTTTGCGTTGCATTATGTGATGGGACTTGAGTCTTATATTGGTTTCATTTTTCTAAAGAGCATTGTGTTGTTTAACGATTTACTTTATTTCATGCACTGGCAATCCAATGGAGTATACTTGTTCCGCGTTAGTGGCGTGGTCTTGTGATTGACCTTATTTTTGGATATGTCATACCAAACCCATGACTGGCATGTAGTTTGTTTCACTTTGCAAACTCGGGTGCCCTCTATTCCACACAGGCAGTTGAGTAGCTTAATTTGCAGATATATTAAGTAGGATTCTGTATTGAAGCTTAAAGCTATGTCCAGAGCATTGATAGTCATCCGCTGTATTGTATTACATTTACACAACAACAACAACAACAAAGCCATATATCCCAAGCAAGTTGGGGTTGGCTAGATATGGAACCCAAAATTAAAATAAAATAAACTTAATAATGATGATAATATATATATATATATATATAAGAGTTTAAAATAACCAATCAAATAAAAAGTCGTCCGATAAAGGGTTTTTTAAATAATAATAATGATAATAAGTAAAAATGTTCAATAAAAGTGAAATAAAATCTAAATAGTAAGTAAAAAAGTAAAAAGGTTCAGTAAACTCGATGTATTGTATTACATTTATTATAATTTAATCTTCCACTGTATTATTATACTCGATGTACTCTGATATATTCTGTACTCTGATGAACCATTATCATGATGTAATAAAAGTCTTCTGTTATTGTTCTAATGTATTGTATTACCAAAAATAACGTATTCGGGCTTTGAACGGTCTTGGTCGATCTTGTGATCGATTAGGTCCGGGCAAAAGACGTAGTTGTTACAGTTGGTATCAAAGCCAATACCCAGCCGAAATTGTGGCTCCTGTGTGGACCACAACGCCTGGGTGAGGTGTTTGTGAGCCAACGGGGACGTTGGGCTCTGTAGGAGGGGAGAATGTAACACCCCTAAGTGCCACATCGTGGAAGGCTATGTGAAGTGAGTACTTATATAGTAGAGCCCATCTCTTACTAACACCGAGATCTTTTGAGGAATAAAACCCCACACTATATGGTGGCTAAGTTGGGGACAATATATGTGACGGCCCGCCCTGTACCAGCCAATATTTCAATGAAAGTGCGTTGTGCCAATGTCCAACCAGCACGGGATGGTCGCCAAAGAAAGGAAAGAAGGGAATTTGAACTAGCAAGGAACCTGTAGAATGTCTCACAACGCATAGAATAATATAATAATAAAATACTTGACATAAAACAGGCGAGACAGTGCATAAGGTGAAAACTAAACCATCATAGCAGCGGAAAATCCAAATATTGCATATGTTCCACATCATCAATATTACAACTTTTAAAAATTGTCTCTACAAAATGAGAAAGGTGCACTACTAATGCCCAAAGTAGTGACCAGCAGCGACACATGGAGAATATATATATATATATATATATATATATATATATATATCATACGTGGGAGCCTCCTGATTGTCTCCGGTACTGCTACTCGTGCATATCCCCTAACTTGTCTTTAGTCTGCCCGTTTAAGAGCACCCAGAGTAATAAGAAGAGACATAAAACTCTGGGTCAGACAAAAGTCTGGTATGAGCGATAAGCAGCAAAACATAACAATAACAGGTATATTATACCAAACCTGAACCTGCAACCAAAGAGTTAGCACAACAGGATGTACAATACTCTAAGGTGACACTAACATATTGTGTAAAGATACGGGGGTGGGGGTGTGCATGTCATAATGATGTCAAACATTCAAGCATAGCATCCATCCTAACATCTCTCACTCAGTGCGTAAAGCATACGATATCCACCGCTTTGATCACCCATATCCTTGCTATGATCACTCTGCCCCATGGAGTCATGGCGACTCCATTGCACTGATCCACAACCACAAGTCCTTGCTATGTCCACTCTACCCCATGAAGTCATGACGACTCCACTGCACTGGCTCCTAGCCTTGCTACAATCACTCTGCCTCATGAAGTCATGATGACTTCACTACACTGATCCATAGCCAATATCCGTCTCTCAATGGTGAATCAAAGCTATGGACGTCGATAACCCCTTTGCACACGTCCCGCAGCAAAGTCCAATCATGAAATCAACTCGTTGATCCCATTTGGAACCTGAGTAATAACCTCCCATCTGGACCTCCTTTGTGTCTTCGATTTTAGTCGAATTGGAGTTGGTCTTTAGAAGAGTCATCGTCTAGAAGTTGTAGCATACATCCGGTTCGGTTTGGTGCCTTTCCCTTGGTTCGGTTCGACATGCTTCAGCTCCTGGTCATCCATTCGGTTCGGTTCTGTCAACACCTCCCAGGTCGGTTCGGTTGTGGCACTCCATCCAGGTCGGTTTTGTCAACACCCTCCAGGTCGGTTCGATTGTGGCACTCCATCCGGGTCAGTTTGGTCAACACCCTCCAGGTCGGTTCAGTTGTGGCACTCCATCCGGGTCGGTTTGGTCAACACCCTCCAGGTCGGTTCGGTTGTGGCACTCCATCCGATCCGATCCCATGCTCAGCTCCGATCTGATCCCCACCCAACTCCAACTCTTTGCAAGTGGCCTTCCTTGTTGCAAAGGCTCTGCTAGTGCTAAGTTCCGATCCGGTTCGTATTCTCCTTGCCCGATCCACCGATCCGATCTGAGCCCAATAATCCGATCTGATCCGAAACCCTGCACATTTCCTGCAACTTTTCCAGCGACTATTTTATGCCATACGGCGGCGTTTTCGACCATTCTAAATTTTCTAATCAATCTCAAAGCATACTATACAGTCATAGCAACATAGAGAATCAACCATAAACACCAAAACAATAATTTGATATGTCAAAATGGATCAAACAAACCCAAAAACCTATGTTTTACCCTTAAGCATGTTTAAGCAAACCTAATGATAGGATTAGCAAAACTTAACCGAATCAACTAGAATTCCTAATAGAGGCCTAAAACAATATTTCGAAATTTATAAATATTTTTCCAGAATTAATCATGTTTAAATTCGCTAATTAATACTAATTATCCTTAATTAACCATAATTAGTGTAAAACAATGCAAATCACACACTTTAGCCACAAATTAACTTTAGATCGGAAACTATCTCTGATTTGAGTTGAATCTCCATGCAACACAGCAGCTCCAGCTCTGATTCGGTTCTATTTCTCCTTGATTTGACGTAGATTAGGCTAAAACTTGATTAAAGAGCGATTTGGGATGAAATTAGAAGGTGGAGGCCATTGTTAGGGTTTCTAAGAGGTAAATGACGGCTAGAAAACTGAAATAGAATGAAAACCTAACTCATTTCAGCCTCCCCATAACCCTAATCCCGAAATGGGTTATGGGCCCATTCACTAATCAACTTATTTGGCCTGGTTAAGCAATTTTTCACCTTCTAAACCCTATTTCAGCCATATCTCCCAAACGATAAGTCCGTTTTTCACATATGATCACTCTACGGAAAGGTAAACAATCATCCGGATCTAATGGAAGTGAATTCAAATCAACAATTCTTAGCAACTAAAAGTTATGGCCAAAACAAGATCAGCTAAGGGTAGAATGATCATTAAAAATTGGCAAAATCGTGAACATGGGAAATGACCCCAATAACCGTCCCCCAATGTCACACGACCATACGACTCCTTATGAAACAGAAATAAATATTCTACAATCCTCCGATGCATAGAATGCGGGTCGTTACAATATCTTGCGTGAACGGAGGTGCAGGTTGTTACATCTAAAGTAACCTATTCTATAATACGTGCATTTCAAGGAAGTTTCAAGTCTGTGCCACCCAAGTTTCTACTTCTTTAATTACTGACCTTTGTCTCACATTCTCAGATCATAACAAAAACGAGAAGAATGTATCAAATACAAAATCATATAAATTAAAAACCAAACACTGTATTCTCTCGTTACCAATAAACAAAACAAAGCGTCTCCTTCTCCTTTATAAAACAAAACGAGAAATCACCCCTCTTCATAAATCAGTATAAAATCATAAATTTAAAAATAGAAATATTCGGATTTGAAACGAGATCTGCTACCATTTGATATCGAATTTCTGGGAGATCGAGTACTTGTTCGCTTTTGCAGGTAGCTCGTGAGTTAGGGTTCGCAGTTAACTAGTTATCAACGTCGATCTTATCGACGATTATGGAAGCCGATGAGGTTTTCTGGTCTAGGATGAATGGGGCAAGGTTCGAGCAAAAAGAGGCAGACTCTGGCAGGGAAGGGATGCGACATCAATGGGCGAAAGAGGGAGTATGGTTTTGTGGTTTCAACGTGATCTAAAAAAAGTAGGAATAGAAAGGTCAGAAGTGATAAAGGTAAGAAGTGATAGGAAAATCAATAGGGTTATAATGTGAAGAGTTTTAACTGGAAATATGGTGAAGAAGGAATGACATAGTGAAGAGGGTTGAATGTTGGTAACATTGGGTGATCCGTGCATGCCTGTTTTAATGGCGTTTGGAATTGGATACTCAAATGGGAAAGTTTGGAGAATGCTAAGATGGCAATGCTAGGTAAAATCGAAAAAGAAAGGAAGAATTATCATATGGGTAAATTGAGCTTTAAATTAATTAATTTTATTTAATTAAATTAGTAATGCTTGATTTGTTTGAACATTGGGATGGACATCGAACTATGCAAAAATATTTCAAACCGTGAAAAAGGGAATGAGTGGGCTATTGGTTAGGGAGAAAGAGGAGAGTTGGTTTTGTATTTGTGAATTATCAGAAGACCAGAATGAGTTTGTCTTGGGTAGCATTAACTAACAAGGATTGGTGCGGATGTCGCTAAGAACTTGGTCACTTTCGATCCGAACAACACAGTTCTGATGGAGGAAATGTGTAACGACCCGCAAATCCGTGCTATCTGAGTTGACTAAAAACACCACACGTCCAACCCAAATTGCACAGAAATACGAATCATTTTTAGAAACAAGTTAGAGGATGAGAAATAGAAGGAAAGAATTATTAGAATAGAAGAAAATCGAAGATCACAAACTCACAGCGGAACGAATAAAATATATTATATAACATAACTTTTGAAATACAAATCAGTAACTTTATATACATACCATCATCAGAGCACAACAGTCATTTCTGGAACAGTTATAAACACCTGTTTCCAGATACAAACAAGGTCCACAGCGGAATATATGATAGCCTATAGCTAACCGGTGAAGCCTCCTGCTTCCAGCTCCTTCAAATGAATCTGTGAAATCCCGACTACTTGACTGCCCGTACAAATTTGGGCACCCAAGAGTTTAGGGAAAACAAAACAAAATAAACTCTGGGTCAGTCATGGGACTGGTGTGAGTAAACTCCAACCACTTGTTTAACTTTAAAAATCCTTTCAAAAGAAAAGATAATAGTAAGACCAGCCCACACATAAACACGGACGGTTTTTACCTTACTATAACCCAAAACACTTTGATACGAAAATCTAGTGATATTATAATAATGTCTACATCAAGTAAATAACCAAATAGCAGAACGCTTGCATCTCACGCTCCACATACATAGTATAAAATCAAAAACCGCATGGCGCTTATTGGAGATTGGATTTCCAACATGACAAGGTATGGAACCACCTTCCACTAGTGTATCTCTAGAGAGGAATACACTGGGTTCAACAAGAACATCTTGTAACCCGGCCCACACATGACCGACCACTCATTTCGCTTGAGTGTATCGAATGTATATCACCAACGGTTGGGATCAGCAACCGTCTCCCAACTGGGAAAGCATCGAATAGAATAAGAAATTAAATGAACTTCTAGATAGGTGATTATACATCCTAATGGGAGCGACCCACATAGCCATGCTGCCTGCCCGATTTTTGTCATTTCCCGGTTGTTGAGGCCTGAGGCTACGACTACTTATCATTTTCTGATGGCACAATCACTTTGAATGCCACATCATCAGATCCGTTAATCACTAATTGATTTGCACAAATATTTTGGATATTATGCTAAGGGAATAAATCCGTTGCAACCATATATATTTATACATACCAACTTCTGCGATCATTGGAAAAACTCTGTCAGACATTCGTCCATTTACGTTCGTTCTGGGATTGAACGAAACCGAAGGCACTATTTCTAATAATAGAAAAAGCCCTTGCACTTTACTCCGTCTTTGATTATCTTCATATAATATGATTCGCAACGCTACTGCCAATACGGAGTGGTTCTTTGGATAATAATCCAACCGGTCTCTCCATATTGACAACGGAGGTCAAAAACTTCGATAGTTTGTGATTTAACTATCAAAGAAAAACAAGTGTTTCAATAGTCGATGATTTAACTATCGAAGAAAACAAGTGTTCATCCAACATACCAAACAAATCACTGGGCTCTTTAATTAATATTTCATTAATTAAATCTCTTCTCCGGTTCTTTATCAATATTTGTTAACCAAATATTTTCAATAACCATATTGGCCTTATAAGTTATTTGGAAAACATTTCCATGCATCGCCTTCTTTTATTTTCTGCACTTAGAAAATATATTCTACTTGAAATTGAAAACAATTTCAATCACCTATCTCTTTCCCGACTACTTTAATTATACTCAGGAAATATTTACTCTTATACTTCCAAAATTTCACCCCTTGGGTTAAAACGAATGTTGTGTAAAACATCGTCACAACAACCCAAAATACTTCCTTCAACTGAATCTCTTTAAACATTGATTTTTGAGACCGAGTCTTGCCATTTATCAGCCAATAATAATAATCCATGAAGTTGGGGTATAATTACCTCTCAGACCTTGACTGAAAATATTATTAACTTCAAAACAGACCAGACTGCTACTCGAATAATCAATACCATATTAAACAAATTTTCCATTTCTAAAATGTATATATATTTCCCATTTTGTTTATACTGTTTTATTTTTAAGTTCATTTCCTTATCGAATTCTATATATATCGATACACTGATTCTAATTATCAAATTTTCTTAAAAATATTCTAACTCCTTAAATTTCTGGAAAAATTCGCCATAACCTCCCCTACACCGGGAGCATCGGGAAATTGCAAATAGCCTTCCCGGTCCTTCTTATCTCAAAAAGAAAAAGAAAAAGCCAAGCGGCTTGCCGATACGGCGCATAAAACCCATAAATGAATTAAACATTTACCTTATTGTCGAGCACTATATTTATAAACTTCATATACTTCATATCAACCCTGCTTACACCTGTTCACCTGTTTTGCAATTCAATTCAACTCAATCCAATTGTTTGAATTCAGTTTCGCCCATTTATTCTTTAATTAGCTCCTTAACCCATTTCACTTGTTGTTTGAACATATCACGTTCAAATATATATTAATTTGTTTATACAACAATCGAATGTCATTTCTAATTCAAGTTCATATTTGATTTTGAGAATGAATTTACAATCCCCGTTTTCTGATTCAAAGTCCAATTTCCATTTCAATTTCCATTAACCAATTCTTCTTCAATTTAGTTAGTTCAATTCAACAACTAAAAAACTGATTTTTTTGTTTCAAAAATCAGTTCACTTACTTCACTGGAGTTCATATTTATTTTGTATCTCTAATCTGGATTCATCAAATGAAATTCCGGATTTTTATTTCTTTAAAAATCCCTTTTATTTCCTTAAATAAACCCTTATGGTTTATAAAGGATTCTGGCGCTATTTTTCTGAAAATTTGATTTTGACATAACTCAAAATCCATACGACGAAATTCAGATTTTTCTCTTCCATTAGGAAACTATTATCAAATGGGTTCTGACGTTTCTTGTTTCAAAGAATTCCGACTTCAATTGAGTCCTGTTTACTTAATTGAAGTTCGAAACGCCGATTTACGAACTGCAGCGCTGCGACGAGCTCGTTTTAATTATATTTAATATATATATATATATATGTTTAAACTTCGTTTGAATGAAATTCAACTCCATTCTAATATATATTAATATATTCAAGTCCATAGTTTAAATTCCATTTGAATTCCATATTCAAATCCCATAGTTTAAATTTTATTTGAATTCAATTTGAATCTCCTATATTCAAATTTCATTTTCCATCTCCATTTGAATTCTAATATTCAAATTCATTTCCAACACCATTTGAATTCTAATATTCAAACTCATTTTTAACACCATTTGAATTCTAATATTCAAATTTAATTCTCTTGAATTCACATACCCTATTTTATTTCCTTGATTTCAAATACCACATTTTAATCTCCTTGAATTTAAATACCACATTAATTTCTATAATCAACTCCCTTTTGAATTGTTATATTTGAAATTCATACTTGAATTTAAATAATCAACTTCATTTTGAATTTCTATTTTAAATTCAAATATCCAAAACTCCATTCTAATACTATTTGAATTTCAAATACCACCTTTTAATACTCTTTGAATTCCTCTTATTCAAATTCTTTTTGGATTCTATTTGAATCCTATATTTAAACTCCATTTGAGTTTTATTTAAATTCTTATATTTAAACTCCATTCAAATTCTATTTAAATTCTTGTATTTGAATCCTCTTTATTTAAAACCCATTATTTAAATCCCATTTGAATTTCTTCACTCAAATCCATTTGAATTCCCTTGAATTCAAATTCCATTTCAAAACCATTTGGATTTCCTATTGTGAAATCCTATTTTGAAATTCTATTTCCAATTCTACTTCGAAAATCCTATTTTCAAAGTTTATTCAAATTCTATTTTGAAATTCTACATTCAAATCTCTATTTGAATTTCTTTATTCAAATTTTATATCAAAATCTCTATTTGAATTTTCTTTATTTGAATTCCTTTGAATTCAAATTTTATTTTAATTCCTTTGAATTCAAATATTCAAATTTCATTCTAATTTCTCATATTCAAATTCTATTTGTATTATTTAAATTATAAACAACGTTTATAACTTCCCTTAAATTTTCACATTATAAACTTATAAATAAAGTTTATAAATCCAATTCAAATCCTGTATTTTAATTTATAAACCAAGTTTATAAATTCACTTGTTTTATATATTTAAAACAGTTAATATTTTCTATACTTCATTAAAAAATCAAATTCTATTTATAAAAATAGAATTCCATTTTCAAATCTCTATTATCCTTTTCCGATATTTTTATAAATCAATATTCGAGCCCCAGTGATATTTAAACACCCCAAAACAATCAGTTATCAATCACGGGATTTTTAACACATCATATATGAGAATATATATGAAACCGACAAACAAACAGATAATATATTTTTGAGGATTCCAGTTGGATTCCTCCAACCTGTTTACCTGCATCCACAGATGTTAGCACATAAATAATACCCATTCTGCTTCGTGGCATAATATCATGGTATAGAAGGTCATCCACTAATCATAGCGTGGGGCGTATAGGGTAATCATCCGCTATGAAACTGCGGGCATCCGCTAATGAGACTGCGGGAATCCAACCAATCAATCAACCCAATATATATATAATAGCCTAAATAACTAATATATATAAAACAAGCAGAAAAAATCCAAACAAGCAACAACAATTATTTTTACGACGTAAAAATAATTATAAATAAAAGGTGAGTGAGATTTACTCACCTTATTTTTCTCTTTTGCCGAAAATCCTGTTTAATTCCATATTATCTCGCCTATGTATTGTCTTCACCGAATATATTCAACCCCTATGATTATAGAATTTTATTTATCGATTAATAATTATTTTATATTTAACTACTTAAACAAATAATTAAATTAATTCTAAGTATTCAAATTTTCGGTAAAATTTATACCTCATGGCCGCATTTCTTCCTTATTGTTTTAAACTACCCAGCACTTCCAAGCCATTTGTCGAACGAAGCTCCTCCTTCCCTTTCTAGTTTCAAACTGAAAATCACCAAGTCCATCACTATTAAATCCTCCTGTAGCTTCCATTGCCATTGTTCTCCCCGACTAACCAAACAATAACACTTCCCTTCTCTAGTGTCAACCGCCGTCTTCCCCAAATGACCTCAACTAGCTGCACTGTTTTCCCATTGCGTTCACCAGCCTTAACATCGAAACCCCCTTCTGACAAACCCTTAATACCCATCGCATAAACCATCGCACCCAATAACACTTATCCAGTTCGCCCAACCCTCAATAAATACACGAGCCTTGCTTCCAGAACATCAAGATCAACGAAGAAATTTCCTTCCCTCACTTATGATGCTGTGTTCGAGCTGCCCTAGTATGAATGACATAGTACCCATCGTGTAACAACCCGAAAATCTGGGCCAGTTTAAAATTTTTATTTTGGCAATTTTGGCGGATTATGATTATTTAAAATGAATTATTTTAAATAATATCCACGAGAAATTTATTTTGAATATAAATCGAACGTATATATTATATACGCGTTGTCATTAGAATATAAATATTTATATATAATTATAAATAGAATTGAAAATGGCGCGGTAGTTCGATAATTCGATTTCAAACTTCAATTGAATGTATCGGGTGCAAAACAATCCGGATTTTAGTGAAACCAAAAATCATAGAATCTATTTGATAATATCTTTCCAACGAATCCGAAAAATCAAAATTTCATAGCGGGAATCAAAAGATATGTCCAGTTGAAAATTCTGAATAGTCGCTATGGAATTCAGGCCCTTAAAAATGGACATTTTGCAAACGACCTCGGATTTCGATGAAACCAGTTTTGTTGGGTCCGGGATGTGGAGTTATTGCTAGTTTTCAAAATTCGTAATTTTTCGAATCAATATGTGAGAGTGGCAAAGGAAAACGCGTTTGACCAGTTTTAGTTGATTTTAATCGACTGGAAAATGGCCATTTTTCCAACGGTCTCAGAATTCGATGAAACTAGTTTTGTTAGGACCGTATCGTTAATACGAAGCTAGAAAATATTTTTCGGGAATTTTTCGAGTTAGTATGTGACCCCAGTAATTTGAAATGTACGTTTAAAATTCAATATAGTGATTTAAATGTAAATTCAACGAAAACTGATCGAAACGATGGAATCAGCTTGCGATACATATCCCATTGTGTTCGGAATGGGGGTAAAACGTTAGGGACGACAGGCGGTGGGTCTCGTTTCGAGGTCGAGAATAAAAGTTGCTTTTTGTGGAAAATTAAATAAAAAAATAATAAAATAATAATAAAAAAAAAAACCTTCTCTCCCCGTTAACCCGCTCTGCCCCCCCCCCCCTTTTCCTTTTTATCGAAACAGAAATCAAAAAAAAAAAAGAACGAAAGAAGACGGAGCAGCCGCCACCACCCGCCGTCGTGGGTCCCTCCGCCTCCTCACGCCACCCGCCTCCTATCGCGCCTCCCTCCTCTGCTGTGCGACGATCCCCAAACCCCCCCCCCATCGAGTTGAAGACGGCAACCACCAGGAGGCGCTGCCAGATCCCGACCACCCCGATCGCCTACAAGCGCCCCTCCCATCGACGCCCTCCTCTAGCCCGCCCAGGCCAGCGCCAAGCCCCCCTTTACTGCTCCGACCACTTCCTCCAACCATCTCGTCCGAACCAGCGTGTTGCACCCTCCTCTGGCCACTCCCCGGTGGCTGCTGGACCCTCCTTCACTTAATTTGCAATGTAAGTTTTCTTTGTTATTTTTATTTAATTCTTTCAATTCGTATTTGTTTTCTAAATTCAGTTTATATATATGACCTATTATAAAATCAGTGTTATAAGTAGCAAAACATTAATAGATTAAAAATATAATTTTTAATTATATAGAGATATTAGAAATATGATTTTTAATTTATGGAAGATATAAAAGTATAATTTTTATATAATATAGATAATAAGAATTCGATCCTTATTATGTAGGGAGTATAAAGACATGATTTTTATAAGGTAAGAGTATTAAAAATACGATCTTTATATTTTTAAAAGTAATAAAAATATGATTTTTATATTTTTAAAGTATTAAAAATATAGTCTTTACTATATAGAAGGCGAAAAAATATGATTTTTGTTTATGTAGAGAATTAAAAATATAATTTTTACATAATAGGAATATTAAAAATATCATCTTTATATAGGTAGAAAAATAAAAATATGGTTTTTATATGTTGAACTTCGAAATAAAAATATGATTTTTATATATTGAACTTCGAAATAAAAATATGATTTTTATATATTGAACATCGAAGTAAAAATGTGATTTTTATATATTGAACATCGAAGTAAAAATATGATTTTTATATATTGAACTTCGAAATAAAAATATGATTTTTATATATTGAACTTCGAAATAAAAATATGATTTTTATATATTGAACTTCGAAATAAAAATATGATTTTTATATATTGAACTTCGAAATAAAAATATGATTTTTATATATGGAATAACGAAGTAAAAATTCGATTTTTACATAGGTAGTGAAAGCGGACAACGAAGGTAACAAAAAGGCGAGAACGAAGAAGATTTATACCAAAGAAGAGTCAAGATGATTGGATAGCTTTCGGTGAGAATTTCTCACCTTTCAATTTCTTTTTCTAGTTATATATATACTAGGATGCAGACGGTGCTTAGTAGCACCCGACACAATTGTCCACAGACCATGGACTTGTTTGTTTGGTTGCATAAATTAATTTGATGATTTGGTTTGAATTGAATTGTTTGGTGAGATGAAATTGATATGATTGATGTGTGAATGGCGTGGGCCTTCACTAGACCGGGGATAAGGCTAGGCCTCGTCCCGTTTCTAGTATCGTGCCGTTATGCCGCCAAAATTTTGTAAAATATGTTAGAAAAATAAAAATATCATTTTATTTAAAGAATGAACTGAATAGAAATTCATATGTTGGAATAAAATGTTTTTTTATCGTTAAAAATATAATTTTTAACGTGAATGTGAATAAATAAAGATTCATTTACAAACCAGACGGTTTGTTTATGTACACCTATTTGAAGGACATTGATTGGGTCGATAAATTTTACACATCGCCCAACTGCACCGATAAAATATGCGTTTTATTGTTTGAAACCCCACACGGGTGTTGGGATGAAATTTGAAGTTCACTCATCCTGATTGATTAAATATGTCGATCGATTGATTGACAGGCTGTTATAAGCGTTAGATATCTATATTTGATGCTTATACAGTGTAGTGCACTTTGGTTGATGGTTGATTATTTTTCAATGCTATTATATGTGTGTAATGTATGAAAATCCATATAACTAACTTTATATGGTAATTGATTGGGCCTCATTCCAATTTGAAAAATAAAGAATATTATAAAATAAAAGTTCATGTGTTGACAGTACTCATCCATTGAGATTGGTCATGTGTTGAACGAAATATTTTAGTAATAAAATTTACATCTTTATCGATATAAAATAAAAGTTCATGTGTTGACAGTACTCATCCATTGAGATTGGTCATGTGTTGAACGAAATATTTTAGTAATAAAATTTACATCTTTATCGATATAAAATAAAAGTTCATGTGTTGACAGTACTCATCCATTGAGATTGGTCATGTGTTGAACGAAATATTTTAGTAATAAAATTTACATCTTTATCAATATAAAATAAAGGTTCATGTGTTGACAGTACTCATCCATTGAGATTGGTCATGTGTTGAACGAAATATTTTGATAATAACAACTATTTTGAAAAAGAAATATTTGAAATAGAATATTTGAAAATAGAAATTTATGAAGCCGTGTTGATTAGTTTGACGCCATTTTGACGTGAACGATATTTATATCGATTTTATTCATTTCGAAATGAATTGAATATATAACGATTTCGAAATGAATTGAATATATAACGATTTCGAAATGAATTGAATATATAACGATTTCGAAATGAATTGAATATATAACGATTTCGAAATGAATTGAATATATAACGATTTCGAAATGAATTGAATTGAAAACGATTTCGAAATGAATTGAATTGAAAACGATTTCGAAATGAATTGAATATATAACGATTTCGAAATGAATTGAATATATAACGATTTTGAAATGAATTGAATTGAAAACGATTTCGAAATGAATTGAATTGAAAACGATTTCGAAATGAATTGAATTGAAAACGATTTCGAAATGAATTGAATTGAAAACGATTTCAAAATGAATTGAATTGAAAACGATTTCGAAATGAATTGAATTGAAAACGATTTCGAAATGAATTGAATTGAAAACGAATTCAAATTGAATTGAAAGCGAATTGAAATGAATTCAAATTGAATTGAAATTTGAATTGAATAGAAATGAATTTTAAAACGAATTTATAAAGAAGAATTCAATTTTGATTTGAATTGAAAAGGAAGTTGAAATTGCTTTTGAAATGAATTTAAAACTATTTATATAATTCGTTTTAAATAGAAATCGACGAAATATATATTATATATATCATATATATAATATAATGGCCTGAATAGAACGCGCCGCGTCGCGGCAGTTCGTGAATTTCGACCATTTATTTCAAACGGACATTACGGGAGATCCGACCGTCGGATTCTCCTAAATCCGGAACCGTTGGGTTCGTATCGAAAAGAGCTTTCTAACGAATATTAGAAATTTGAAATCTAACGGTTGGATTTGGAATTATGTCCAAATCAAATTTGAAAAAGGTCGCTGTAAGTGCAGTTCGATAGCCGTTGGTGGAAATCGACTGTACGGGCCTTGATAAAATTATTAAAAATAGTAATAATTTGTGTAAAATCATAAGAAATGATTTGAGAAGAATTGGGATGAAAAACTCCATATTTGAAAAGATAAAAATAGATTTTTATCAAGATGAACTAGTTTTGAACTAGAATTATAATTCTATTTATTTTTAAATAAATAAATTGAATTCAAAAAGGGTTTTAAAAATAACCAAAATTTCCAATGATTGCATTGGAGTGGATTTGAATCGAAATTGTCTTCGGAATATTTCGATGTTGGAATTCGGGATTATACAGATGTTGTTATGGAAATTTGAAAGATGTAGATATTTATATCGTTATTTCCAATACGACATTTGTTAATCGTAGAATTTGATATTGAATATAAGCCGATATATTTTCTATTCAGAGCCTTATATTGAATATCAAATGTGATTTGGGTTTGTCGTGAATGGTGTCTTCACTAACACTGTTCTTGAACCCAGTTGAGAAAAGATTAAATCTTTTTATTTAGATTTAATGAAGTGTACCAATTAAATGATATTTAAATGGAATTGAATTGGTATTGATTTTTGGGTTTATCGTGAACAGTGTTTTAAATAACACCTGTTCTTTAACCCGATAATTAATGGAATGATTTTTGGGTTTATCGTGAACAGTGTTTTAAATAACACTCGTTCTTTAACCCGATAATTAATGATTGTGATTTTGGGTTTATCGTGAACCGTGTTTTAAATGACACTGATTCTTTAACCCAGTCGAAGATTAAAACTAAGTGGAGTTTTAATGAATCTTTAATTAGATTGAAATGATCGAAAATGGAGTATCACCAGTTTTGCTCCAGACGATAGTTAAATCTTTAATTAGATTTGAACGTGAAATGGTAATTGAATTTACCGATAACACTGTGGTGTTAGATATGAAGTATTACCAGTTTTACTCCATGGGATGAATAGGTTGGGATGGGGAAATTAAAATAAATAATTACTTCGGTAAGGTTCGCTAATCCCGACTAGTTTGAATTGAGATTCAAAAATAGAATAAAGAATAAATTCAAGGAATTTATCTTGGATAAAATTAATGGGAACCTTTCCCTATGAATGTGAAATTTAGAAACTAACTGTCGGTTAGACAAGCAGAGTGGTTTTCTGGATATTGATCTGATGTTGGTTTCGGCCTTCGGGGTTAATATTTTGGAAATTATTCTCTTGATTAATTTATGGTTAGTGACTGATGAATTGGAATAAGGCGTATGTTGTGTTTATGTAACACTTATTTAAAATATACGCGAGTTATTTGGAAAGACCGGGTTTATCCCATTCTGAATAACTGATACGACGATAAGTCGAAGATGAAGACGGTGGTCGAAGACCAGAAGTCTTCACGTCGTTTGGGTGATTACTGATGATCTTGATTGGGCTGTACACCCAAGAAGATGGAAACAGTTAGTGATCGTCCAGACGTACTAGGAGATCGATGGATATGCGGGGTACTAGGTGCCTCCGGTTTCGTTCAGACCCAGAACGGACTTGTAAATGGACTGTGTGTCTGACCTTGGATTTTAGTCCGTGTGATTGATCTCTATTAAATATATATCTATTTGGCGGCGGAGAATTTATTCTCTTGCTTAACGCCCTTCTCTGAGACGTACGAGCTCAGGGGTTATATATTGATGGATATCAAACGCATGGAGTGAATTGCCTGTGTGGCATGCCTAAGTGGCAAATGATCGAGGCTTCTGTTGAAAAGCAAAGTCTTGTGGTTGATGATCGAAGCACGGCCTTCGTGGCGTAGCTTTGTGTAACGTTTACTTCGCGAGTTTCACACCCGGTATGAACCAAAAACGGGAGAGGACATCAGGGAGGACTTGCGTTTCTTTCTAGCTAGAAGTGGCGTCAGTGGTTTTACACGCCCTGACGAGTTTGACTTATGTGGTTGTTGCTGTTGCGAGGCGCCTCGGTTTGATCGGACGATCCGGGTCCGATGGAGTCATTTTTTGGCTCATTGACGCCCTAAAGGGCGGGGAGACGTATTGTTCAGGCATAATAATCCACATCGGTGGACCGGCCCTGACGATCCAAGGCTTGCCTGCGCGCTTGCCTGAGACACGGGCTAGAGCGTCTCGAATCGGTTGAGGACTATCTTTTGCCTCGGTTCATAGTTGGAAACCCAATTTCCAAATACGTGACTTTGCGATTTTGATTGTATAACCTATATATGGCGACGTAGTGGTATGGGGCGTTCATGCCGCCTATGATTGGTACTTATGATTTGAAGTTGTTTTTATACACTATGCACTTATAATAGTATCAAACGATTTGTTTTAACCGTCTCAAGCATTCTTTGGCTGTTATAAGGGAAAACCCTTTCCTCGGCTGCGTTGCATTGTGTGATGGGACCTGGGTCTTATAACAGCTTCATTTTTCTTTATTTAGCATTGCACTGTTTGTTTTTTGCACTGGTATTCTTGGGAGGAAACCCGTTCCGTGTTATACGGCGTGGTCCCTTGATTTACCTAACTTTAAAAATAAAGATTGATAACTGTTTTAGTTCTCACACCAGTCCCATGACTGACCTGGAGTTTATTATTTTGACCTAAACTCTGGGTGCCCTTATTTTGACACGGGCAGCTAGTAGTTTCGGTTTTGCAGATTTATATTCACAGGATCCTAGTTTACAGCTGGAACGATATCCATAAAGCTTTGTATCCGTATATCTCCTTCTAGTTGTGTATTGTATTATTTTCCGCTGCGATGTATTTAAATGTAATTTAAAATCTCTGATATTTCTTTGTAATATTTATTTGTTTATACTCTGTATATTCTTGTAAATTGATGCATTGTTGTAATATACAATGAAATGTTCTTTTGTATGCATTCTGTTGTGGCTTGTTCTCGAACTATCCGACGCTTTCCTTTACGGGGAAGTTACGGGTTTTCACAGTTGGTATCGGAGCTTTGGTTTACAAAGCAGAGAACAAGGCAAATTAGAACCATACGAAAGAATTCATCAGATATTGGATTAGTAATATCCAATTAGAATGACTCATTAGAGATGGGATCAGTAGTATCCTAGAACGAGTGTGAAGAGTATATTTTTAAAAAAGTGAAAACAAATTTTGTTATGAAAATTTAAATCAACTATTCGTATTTGATTATTTATTTATATTGATTTTGGACAATTCAGTATATAAAGAATTTGCATATACGCCTTGCAAACGTATATTCAAAGTTTTAATATATTGGATAGATATAGCATCGCACTCTAGTCGCCCGAAGATGATATTGATGATAGCGATCGCATCATCAACATTTATGTTCGAGTTTCGAAGGTGTGATTTTCTATATATTTCCATTAGGCTGGTGTGAGAACCAAAACTTATATATAGCTAGAACACATTGTAGTGAATTGGCATCAAAAACAAGATTTTCAGTATATATATCAAAATTATGAATTTGAAACGTTAATTCACTAATTGATTGATGTTTGGGTTCTTTGTTTATTTGTTTGCTAATTCTTAGCCATTATGCCTAACTGAATCAAATATTGAACGATATTGAAAATTGGTCGCATTTGCTTGCATATACATATACTTACATTGAACAGGTCATAGCAAGGAGGCTAGAGCCAGAGAATAAAATTTGTTTGCCCGACAAATAGGTACATGTTTACTACATAATTTACTGTTTTGTTTGGGTGATGATGATTTTATGAGCCTATTGGCTAGCCGCTTGGCTTTTTCTTTTTCTTTTTGAGATCTGAAGGACCGGGGAAGCTATTTGAAATTCCCCGATGCTCCCGGTGCAGGGGAGGTTATGGAGAAATTTTTCAAAATTTTAGGGTGTTAGCCAAATTTTTGAAATTTTGAAAATTCTCAAAAACTGAACAGTTGGAGAATGGAAGCCAGATTGAACATAGAGTTGATTAATCAAACCACTTTCGACTTTGTTCCTTTTCGGGGATGAAAAGTTTTAAGTGGGGGAGATTGTAACAACCCGAAAATCTGGGCCAGGTTAAAATTTTTATTTTGGCAATTTTGGCGGATTTTGATTATTTAAATGAATTATTTTAAATAATATCGACGAGAAATTTATTTTGAATATAAATCGAACGTATATATTATATACGCGTCGTCGTTAGAATATAAATATTTATATATAATTATAAATAGAATTGAAAATGGCGCGGTAGTTCGATAATTCGATTTCAAACTTCAATTGAATGTACCGGGTGCAAAACAATCTGGATTTTAGTGAAACCAAAAATCATAGAATCTATTTGATAATATCTTTCCAACGAATCCAAAAAATCAAAATTTCATAGCGGGAATCAAAAGATATGTCCAGTTGAAAATTCTGAATAGTCGCTATGGAATTCAGGCCCTTAAAAATGGACATTTTGCAAACGACCTCGGATTTCGACGAAACCTGTTTTGTTGGGTCCGGGATGTGGAGTTATTGCTAGGTTTCAAAATTCGTAATTTTTCGAATCAATATGTGAGAGTGGCAAAGGAAAACGCGTTTGACCAGTTTCAGTTGATTTTAATCGACTGGAAAATGGCCATTTTTCCAACGGTCTCAGAATTTGACGAAACTAGTTTTGTTAGGACCGTATCGTCAATACGAAGCTAGAAAATATTTTTCGGGAATTTTTCGAGTTAGTATGTGACCCCGGTAATTTGAAATGTACGTTTAAAATTCAATATAGTGATTTAAATGTAAATTCAACGAAAACTGATCGAAACGATGGAATCAGCTTGCGATAAATATCCCATTGTGTTCGGAATGGGGGTAAAACGTTAGGAACGACAGGCGGTGGGTCTCGTTTCGAGGTCGAGAATAAAAGTTGCTTTTTGTGGAAAATTAAATAATAAAATAATAATAAAAAAAAAAACCTTCTCTCCCCGTTAACCCGCTCTGCCCCCCCCCCCTTTTCCTTTTTATCGAAACAGAAATCAAAATAATAATAAAAAAAAAGAACGAAAGAAGACGGAGCAGCCGCTACCACCCGCCGTCGTGGGTCCCTCCGCCTCCTCACGCCACCCGCCTCCTATCGCGCCTCCCTCCTCTGCTGTGCGACGATCCCCAAACCCCCCCCCCCATCGAGTTGAAGACGGCAACCACCAGGAGGCGCCACCAGATCCCGACCACCCCGATCGCCTGCAAGCGCCCCTCCCATCGACGCCCTCCTCTAGCCCGCCCAGGCCAGCGCCAAGCCCCCCTTTACTGCTCCGACCGCTTCCTCCAACCATCTCGTCCGAACCAGCGTGTTGCGCCCTCCTCTGGCCACTCCCCGGTGGCTGCTGGACCCTCCTTCACTTAATTTGCAATGTAAGTTTTCTTAGTTATTTTTATTTAATTCTTTCAATCGGTATTTGTTTTCTAAATTCAGTTTATATATATGACCTATTATAAAATCATTTTTATAAGTAGCAAAACATTAATAGATTAAAAATATAATTTTTAATTATATAGAGATATTAGAAATATGATTTTTAATTTACGGAAGATATAAAAGTATAATTTTTATATAATATAGATAATAAGAATTCGATCCTTATTATGTAGGGAGTATAAAGACATGATTTTTATAAGGTAAGAGTATTAAAAATACGATCTTTATATTTTTAAAAGTAATAAAAATATGATTTTTATATTTTTAAAGTATTAAAAATATAGTCTTTACTATATAGAAGGCGAAAAATATGATTTTTGTTTATGTAGAGAATTAAAAATGTAATTTTTACATAATAGGAATATTAAAAATATCATCTTCATATAGGTAGAAAAATAAAAACATGGTTTTTATATGTTGAACTTCGAAATAAAAATATGATTTTTATATATTGAACTTCGAAATAAAAATATGATTTTTATATATTGAACATCGAAGTAAAAATATGATTTTTATATATTGAACATCGAAGTAAAAATATGATTTTTATATATTGAACTTCGAAATAAAAATATGATTTTTATATATTGAACTTCGAAATAAAAATATGATTTTTATATATGGAATAGCGAAGTAAAAATTCGATTTTTACATAGGTAGTGAAAGCGGACAACGAAGGTAACAAAAAGGCGAGAACGAAGAAGATTTATACCAAAGAAGAGTCAAGATGATTGGATAGCTTTCGGTGAGAATTTCTCACCTTTCAATTTCTTTTTCTAGTTATATATATACTAGGATGCAGACGGTGCTTAGTAGCACCCGACACAATTGTCCACAGACCATGGACTTGTTTGTTTGGTTGCATAAATTAATTTGATGATTTGGTTTGAATTGAATTGTTTGGTGAGATGAAATTGATATGATTGATGTGTGAATGGCGTGGGCCTTCACTAGACCGGGGATAAGGCTAGGCCTCGTCCCGTTTCTAGTATCGTGCCGTTATGCCGCCGAAATTTTCTAAAATATGTTAGAAAAATAAAAATATCATTTTATTTAAAGAATGAACTGAATAGAAATTCATATGTTGGAATAAAATGTTTTTTTATCGTTAAAAATATAATTTTTAACGTGAATGTGAATAAATAAAGATTCATTTACAAACCAGACGGTTTGTTTATGTACACCTATTTGAAGGACATTGATTGGGTCGATAAATTTTACACATCGCCCAACTGCACAGATAAAATATGCGTTTGATTGTTTGAAACCCCACACGGGTGTTGGGATGAAATTTGAAGTTCACTCATCCTGATTGATTAAATATGTCGATCGATTGATTGACAGGCTGTTATAAGCGTTAGATATCTATATTTGATGCTTATACAGTGTAGTGCACTTTGGTTGATGGTTGATTATTTTTCAATGCTATTATATGTGTGTAATGTATGAAAATCCATATAACTAACTTTATATGGTAATTGATTGGGCCTCATTCCAATTTGAAAAATAAAGAATATTATAAAATAAAAGTTCATGTGTTGACAGTACTCATCCATTGAGATTGGTCATGTGTTGAACGAAATATTTTAGTAATAAAATTTACATCTTTATCGATATAAAATAAAAGTTCATGTGTTGACAGTACTCATCCATTGAGATTGGTCATGTGTTGAACGAAATATTTTAGTAATAAAATTTACATCTTTATCGATATAAAATAAAAGTTCATGTGTTGACAGTACTCATCCATTGAGATTGGTCATGTATTGAACGAAATATTTTAGTAATAAAATTTACATCTTTATCAATATAAAATAAAGGTTCATGTGTTGACAGTACTCATCCATTGAGATTGGTCATGTGTTGAACGAAATATTTTGATAATAACAACTATTTTGAAAAAGAAATATTTGAAATAGAATATTTGAAAATAGAAATTTATGAAGCCGTGTTGATTAGTTTGACGCCATTTTGACGTGAACGATATTTATATCGATTTTATTCATTTCGAAATGAATTGAATATATAACGATTTCGAAATGAATTGAATATATAACGATTTCGAAATGAATTGAATATATAACGATTTCGAAATGAATTGAATATATAACGATTTCGAAATGAATTGAATTGAAAACGATTTCGAAATGAATTGTATTGAAAACGATTTCGAAATGAATTGAATTGAAAACGATTTCGAAATGAATTGAATATATAACGATTTCGAAATGAATTGAATATATAACGATTTCGAAATGAATTGAATATATAACGATTTCGAAATGAATTGAATTGAAAACGATTTCGAAATGAATTGAATTGAAAACGATTTCGAAATGAATCGAATATATAACGATTTCGAAATGAATTGAATATATAACGATTTCGAAATGAATTGAATATATAACGATTTCGAAATGAATTGAATTGAAAACGATTTCGAAATGAATTGAATTGAAAACGATTTCGAAATGAATTGAATTGAAAACGATTTCGAAATGAATTGAATTGAAAACGATTTCGAAATGAATTGAATTGAAAACGAATTCAAATTGAATTGAAAGCGAATTGAAATGAATTCAAATTGAATTGAAATTTGAATTGAATAGAAATGAATTTTAAAACGAATTTATAAAGAAGAATTCAATTTTGATTTGAATTGAAAAGGAAGTTGAAATTGCTTTTGAAACGAATTTAAAACTATTTATATAATTCGTTTTAAATAGAAATCGACGAAATATATATTATATATATTATATATATAATATAATGGCCTGAATAGAACGCGCCGCGCCGCGGCAGTTCGTGAATTTCGACCATTTATTTCAAACGGACATTACGGGAGATCCGACCGTCGGATTCTCCTAAAACCGGAACGTTGGGTTCGTATCGAAAAGAGCTTTCTAACGAATATTAGAAATTTGAAATCTAACGGTTGGATTTGGAATTATGTCCAAATCAAATTTGAAAAAGGTCGCTGTAAGTGCAGTTCGATAGCCGTTGATGGAAATCGACTGTACGGGCCTTGATAAAATTATTAAAAATAGTAATAATTTGTGTAAAATCATAAGAAATGATTTGAGAAGAATTGGGATGAAAAACTCCATATTTGAAAAGATAAAAATAGATTTTTATCGAGATGAACTAGTTTTGAACTAGAATTATAATTCTATTTATTTTTAAATAAATAAATTGAATTCAAAAAGGGTTTTAAAAATAACCAAAATTTCCAATGATTGCATTGGAGTGGATTTGAATCGAAATTGTCTTCGGAATATTTCGATGTTGGAATTCGGGATTATACAGATGTTGTTATGGAAATTTGAAAGATGTAGATATTTATATCGTTATTTCCAATACGACATTTGTTAATCGTAGAATTTGATATTGAATATAAGCCGATATATTTTCTATTCAGAGCCTTATATTGAATATCAAATGTGATTTGGGTTTGTCGTGAATGGTGTCTTCACTAACACTGTTCTTGAACCCAGTTGAGAAAAGATTAAATCTTTTTATTTAGATTTAATGAAGTGTACCAATTAAATGATATTTAAATGGAATTGAATTGGTATTGATTTTTGGGTTTATCGTGAACAGTTTTTTAAATAACACTTGTTCTTTAACCCGATAATTAATGGAATGATTTTTGGGTTTATCGTGAACAGTGTTTTAAATAACACTCGTTCTTTAACCCGATAATTAATGATTGTGATTTTGGGTTTATCGTGAACCGTGTTTTAAATGACACTGATTCTTTAACCCAGTCGAAGATTAAAACTAAGTGGAGTTTTAATGAATCTTTAATTAGATTGAAATGATCGAAAATGGAGTATCACCAGTTTTGCTCCAGACGATAGTTAAATCTTTAATTAGATTTGAACGTGAAATGGTAATTGAATTTACCGATAACACTGTGGTGTTAGATATGAAGTATTACCAGTTTTACTCCATGGGATGAATAGGTTGGGATGGGGAAATTAAAATAAATAATTACTTCGGTAAGGTTCGCTAATCCCGACTAGTTTGAATTGAGATTCAAAAATAGAATAAAGAATAAATTCAAGGAATTTATCTTGGATAAAATTAATGGGAACCTTTCCCTATGAATGTGAAATTTAGAAACTAACTGTCGGTTAGACAAGCAGAGTGGTTTTCTGGATATTGATCTGATGTTGGTTTCAGCCTTCGGGGTTAATATTTGGGAAATTATTCTCTTGATTAATTTATGGTTAGTGACTGATGAATTGGAATGAGGCGTATGTTGTGTTTATGTAACACTTATTTAAAATATACGCGAGTTATTTGGAAAGACCGGGTTTATCCCATTCTGAATAACTGATACGACGATAAGTCGAAGATGAAGACGGTGGTCGAAGACCAGAAGTCTTCACGTCGTTTGGGTGATTACTGATGATCTTGATTGGGCTGTACACCCAAGAAGATGGAAACAGTTAGTGATCGTCCAGACGTACTAGGAGATCGATGGATATGCGGGGTACTAGGTGCCTCCGGTTTCGTTCAGACCCAGAACGGACTTGTAAATGGACTGTGTGTCTGACCTTGGATTTTAGTCCTTGTGATTGATCTCTATTAAATATATATCTGTTTGGCGGCGGAGAATTTATTCTCTTGCTTAACGCCCTTCTCTGAGACGTACGAGCTCAGGGGTTATATATTGATGGATATCAAACGCATGGAGTGAATTGCCTGTGTGGCATGCCTAAGTGGCAAATGATCGAGGCTTCTGTTGAAAAGCAAAGTCTTGTGGTTGATGATCGAAGCACGGCCTTCGTTGCGTAGCTTTGTGTAACGTTTACTTCGCGAGTTTCACACCTGGTATGAACCAAAAACGGGAGAGGACATCAGGGAGGACTTGCGTTTCTTTCTAGCTAGAAGTGGCGTCAGTGGTTTTACACGCCCTGACGAGTTTGACTTATGTGGTTGTTGTTGTTGCGAGGCGCCTCGGTTTGATCGGACGATCCGGGTCCGATGGAGTCATTTTTTGGCTCATTGACGCCACAAAGGGCGGGGAGACGTATTGTTCAGGCATAATAATCCACATCGGTGGACCGGCCCTGACGATCCAAGGCTTGCCTGCGCGCTTGCCTGAGACACGGGCTAGAGCGTCTCGAATCGGTTGAGGACTATCTTTTGCCTCGGTTCATAGTTGGAAACCCAATTTCCAAATACGTGACTTTGCGATTTTGATTGTATAACCTATATATGGCGACATAGTGGTATAGGGCATTCATGCCGCCTATGATTGGTACTTATGATTTGAAGTTGTTTTTATACACTATGCACTTATAATAGTATCAAACGATTTGTTTTAACCGTATCAAGCATTCTTTGGCTGTTATAAGGGAAAACCCTATCCTCGGCTGCGTTGCATTGTGTGATGGGACCTGGGTCTTATAACAGCTTCATTTTTCTTTATTTAGCATTGCGCTGTTTGTTTTATGCATTGGTATTCTTGGGAGGAAACCCGTTTCGTGTTATACGGCGTGGTCCCTTGATTTACCTAACTTTAAAAATAAAGATTGATAACTGTTTTAGTTCTCACACCAGTCCCATGACTGACCTGGAGTTTATTGTTTTGACCTAAACTCTGGGTGCCCTTATTTTGACACGGGCAGCTAGTAGTTTCGGTTTTGCAGATTTATATTCACAGGATCCTGGTTTACAGCTAGAACGATATCCGGAAAGCTTTGTATCCGTATATCTCCTTCTAGTTGTGTATTGTATTATTTTCCGCTGCGATGTATTTAAATGTAATTTAAAATCTCTGATATTTCTATGTAATATTTATTTGTTTATACTCTGTATATTCTTGTAAACTGATGCATTGTTGTAATATACAATGAAATGTTCTTTTGTATGCATTCTGTTGTGGCTTGTTCTCGAACTATCCGACGCTTTCCTTTACGGGGAAGTTACGGGTTTTCATCGCAAGCCTTGAAACTCTTTCGACAACGCCTAAGCCGAAGACAAATCTGAACCCTAGCGTCGCTAGTTCGAACATCGCTCCCTCCGCCAATATCGCGATCTGATTTTAATTCCGTGCTTTCGATTTCCCCTTTTTTTTGTTGAAGAATTAAGGAGGAAGCGGCTTTGATCTTGGTTTGCTTAGAAAACGAGATTGAAAAGAGGAGAATGGTTTTCCGTTGGTTTCAAAATGCGGATTTCAGAGGGTAATAGCCTTAATATATAGAGGAACGAAGGAAACAGATCGTACTGCCATTAAATTATTGTTCCTTTGATTTTTGAAGAAGGGAGACAAAAGTTTGAGCTCGAGGAAAATATAGATGTCGCGATGTCCACCCATAGGTCCGCGTTAGTAAATGCATAGGTCGGCCAATATATAGTTTAGGTGGTTGTAGTACTGTTAATTTATTTTGATTTGAAATTTTAATTAATATATTACACCAAAATATCTCGTGGTCCTCCACACTAAATTCTAAACCGCTATTTAACCGTAACGACAGATATTTCCACCGTGATTTGGTATCCTAGACTCAACGGAGCGGGTTCTAAAATTAAATTCGCCTATATAAAGAAGATAACTAATTTAAATTGACGATTAATAAGAAGTTCAATTGACATACATTTGATTTCGAACAGTTTAATTCATTGAAAATAAACAAATATTATCACTCTAATTTGATACAGAATTTATATCAATTGACTAAATTGTTTCAACTCAATTTTGACTCAACATTCAATTACTTAACATTCTTGTATTACGATAATTATATCGATAATTCAAAATAATCGATTTAATTTATCAGCCCAATATTTAAAATAATATTAAATATTAAAAATAAATCGACCAGAAAATCTGGGTCATTACATTCTTTCCCCCTTAAAATAAATTTCGTCCTCGAAATTGCTAAGGTAGGAAAAATGGTACAAACTCATTACTTTTCAACACTCAATTATAGTTGAATTCAACTCTTTATATTTCTACAACTTTTAGTTATACCCAAAACTTTTGGTTTCTATTTACGTTACTCATCATATATACTTATGTTCATATGATATAAAATGATTCCCGACCCATATATTCACATTCCATTTATATTTCCTTCATATACATTCAACCTCATTCAAATTGATTTTAGTTCAATTTATTCATTTCGGTCCATTTAACTTACTTAATTTAAATTTAATTTCAATCCTTCAAATCCTTGGGTTCTTATTTCAATTAATATAAATATATACATATATTTACATCCATTTCAAATTCAAAACATTTGAATTTTCAAACAAATTTCCAACAATTTTTTTTTCTAAGGTAGCAATCCATCACTTAGAAACTCGAAAATGAACACTGATGATGTTGCAATCATCATCAGAATTATTTCCCAGCCACTGATGTGAGTTAGTGCTTTATTATTTCAAAATCCACCTAAAATGATTTTCTTTCAAATCCTTCCAAAACAAAGCTATATTATTTTAATCTACCTTGAAAAATATATTTTTCCAACTTCCCAGGATTTAAATTCCAAATTCTAGTTTGAATTTAATTTTAATTCATCTCATTTGTATATTTAATTCATATACAAATTCTATTTTGGTTGTAAATAACCATTCCAAGTTTATAATCTCGTTTGATTATAATCCTAACAATTAACACATCCATATAACATAATAATTTCAGAAAATTATTCTTTCTATATCAAAATAGAATTTTGGGTAAAATTATTTCATCTACCCACCTTAAAACATTATTATGTTGAATTTCTCTGTTCAAGTGTTCAGAAATTCCTATCGACTTCGTGGCGTCCCACGATTCGATCAGAATTCATAAACCACTCAACAGACAAGCCAACATAATATAAAACAAATTTTATATCAATTAACAAATACGCTCTCTCGTATATATACTCAACTCATTCTAGGGTACTACTGACCCTATCTCTAATGAGCACATTTCCACCAAAGCCTAGGTATTCTCTCAACCTAAGCTCTGATACCAACTGTAATGACCTAACGGCAGTGGGCTAACCTCCCACTGTGGCTTACAGAGATACCTCAGAACTGCTTTTACGGCCAGCCTCGCGACTCGACCAACCCACATTGTCGGGAGATGTAGGGGTAAGAGTCTCCCTTTCGCCACCAAACGCGAAGCGAGAACCCCCTATCATCCGTACCAATTAAGGAACCAGCTCTGATACCAACTGTAACGACCCACAAATCCGTGCTATCTAAGTTGACTAAAAACACCACACGTCCAACCCAAATTGCACAGAAATACGAATCATTTTTAGAAACAAGTTAGAGGATGAGAAATAGAAGGAAAGAATTATTAGAATAGAAGAAAAATGAAGATCACAAACTCACAGCGGAACGAATAAAATATATTATATAACATAACTTTTGAAATACAAATCAGTAACTTTATATACATAACATCATCAGAGCACAACAGTCATTTCTGGAACAGTTATAAACACCTGTTTCCAGATACAAACAAGGTCCACAGCGGAATATATGATAGCTTATAGCTAACCGGTGAAGCCTCCTCCTTCCAGCTCATTCAAATGAATCTATGAAATCCCGACTACTTGATTGCCCGTACAAATTTGGGCACCCAAGAGTTTAGGGAAAACAAAACAAAATAAACTCTGGGTCAGTCATGGGACTGGTGTGAGTAAACTCCAACCACTTGTTTAACTTTAAAAATCCTTTCAAAAGAAAAGATAATAGTAAGACCAGCCCACACATAAACACGGACGGTTTTTACCTTACTATAACCCAAAACACTTTGATACGAAAATCTAGTGATATTATAATAATGTCTACATCAAGTAAATAACCAAATAGCAGAACGCTTGCATCTCACGCTCCACATACATAGTATAAAATCAAAAACCGCATGGTGCTTATTGGAGATTGGATTTCCAATATGACAAGGTATGGAACCACCTTCCGCTAGTGTATCTCTAGAGAGGAATACACTTGGTTCAACAAGAACATCTTGTAACCCGGCCCACACATGACCGACCACTCATTTCGCTTGAGTGTATCGAATGTATATCACCAACGGATGGGATCAGCAACCGTCTCCTGACTGGGAAAGCATCGAATAGAATAAGAAATTAAATAAACCTCTAGATAGGTGATTATACATCCTAATGGGAGCGACCCAAATAGCCATGCTACCTGCCCGATTTTTGTCATTTCCCGGTTGTTGAGGCCTGAGGCTACGATTACTTATCATTTTCTGATAGCACAATCACTTTGAATGCCACATCATCAGATCCGTTAATCACTAATTGATTTGCACAAATATTCGGGATATTATGCTAAGGGAATAAATCCGTTGCAACCATATATATTTATACATACCAACTTCTGCGATCATTGGAAATACTCTGTCAGACATTCGTCCATTTACGTTCGTTCTGGGATTGAACGAAACCGAAGGCACTATTTCTAATAATAGAAAAATCCCTTGCACTTTACTCCGTCTTCGATTATCTTCATATAATATGATTCGCAACGCTACTGCCAATACGGAGTTGTTCTTTGGATAATAATCCAACCGGTCTCTACATATTGACAATGGAGGTCAAAAACTTCGATAGTCTGTGATTTAACTATCAAAGAAAAACAAGTGTTTCAATATTCGATGATTTAACTATCGAAGAAAAGAAGTGTTCATCCAACATACCAAACAAATCACTGGGCTCTTTAATTAATATTTCACTAATTAAATCTCTTCTCCGGTTCTTTATCAATATTTGTTAACCAAATATTTTCAATAACCATATTGGCCTTATACGTTATTTGGAAACATTTCCATGCATCGCCTTCTTTTATTTTCTGCACTATGAAAATATATTCTATTTGAAATTGAAAACAATTTCAATCACTTATCTCTTTCCCGACTACTTTAATTATACTCAGGAAATATTTACTCTTATACTTCCAAAATTTCACCACTTGGGTTAAAACGAATGTTGTGTAAAACATCGTCACAACAACCCAAAATACTTCCTTCAACTGAATCTCTTTAAACATTGATTTTCGAGACCGAGTCTTGCCATTTATCAGCCAATAATAATAATCCATCAAGTTGGGGTATAATTACCTCTCAGACCTTGACTGAAAATATTATTAACTTCAAAACAGACCAGACTGCTACTCGAATAATAAATACCATATTAAACAAATTTTCCATTTCTAAAATGTATATATATTTCCCATTTTGTTTATAATGTTTTATTTTTAAGTTCATTTCCTTATCGAATTCTATATATATCGATACACTGATTCTAATTATCAAATTTTCTTAAAAATATTCTAACTCCTTAAATTTCCGGAAAAATTCGCCATAACCTCCCCTACACCGGGAGCATCGGGAAATAGCAAATAGCCTTCCCGGTCCTTCTTATCTCAAAAAGAAAAAGAAAAAGCCAAGCGGCTTGCCGATACGGCGCATAAAACCCATAAATGAATTAAACATGTACCTTATTGCCGAGCACTATATTTATAAACTTCATATACTTCATATCAACCCTGCTTAAACCTGTTCACCTGTTTTGCAATTCAATTCAACTCAATCCAATTGTTTGAATTCAGTTTCGCCCATTTATTCTCTAATTAGCTCCTTAACTCATTTCACTTGTTGTTTGAACATATCACGTTCAAATATATATTAATTTGTTTATACAACAATCGAATGTCATTTCTAATTCAAGTTCATATTTGATTTTGAGTATGAATTTACAATCCCCCTTTTCTGATTCAAAGTCCAATTTCCATTTCGATTTCCATTAACCAATTCTTCTTCAATTTAGTTAGTTCAATTCAACAACTAAAAATCTGATTTTTTTTGTTTCAAAAATCAGTTCACTTACTTCACTAGAGTTCATATTTATTTTGTATCTCTAGTTTGGATTCATCAAATGAAATTCCGGATTTTTATTTCTTTAAAAATCCCTTTTATTTCCTTAAACAAACCCTTATGGTTTATAAAGGATTCTGGCGCTATTTTTCTGAAAATTTGATTTTGACATAACTCAAAATCCATACGACGAAATTCAGTTTTTTCTCTTCCACTAGAAAACTATTATCAAATGGGTCCCGACGTTTCTTGTTTCAAAGAATTCCGACTTCAATTGAGTCCTGTATACTTAATTGAAGTTCGAAACGCCGATTTACGAACTGCAGCGCTGCGACGAGCTCGTTTTAATTATATTTAATATATATATATATATGTTTAAACTTCATTTGAATGAAATTCAACTCCATTCTAATATATATTAATATATTCAAGTCCATATATTAAATTCCATTTGAATTCCATATTCAAATCCCATAGTTTAAATTTTATTTGAATTCAATTTGAATCTCCTATATTCAAATTTCATTTTCCATCTCCATTTGAATTCTAATATTCAAACTCATTTTTAACAACATTTGAATTCTAATATTCAAATTTAATTCTCTTGAATTCACATACCCTATTTTATTTCCTTGATTTCAAATACCACATTTTAATCTCCTTGAATTTAAATACCACATTAATTTCTATAATCAACTCCCTTTTGAATTGTTATATTTGAAATTCATACTTGAATTTAAATAATCAACTCCATTTTGAATTTCTATTTTAAATTCAAATATCCAAAACTCCATTCTATTACTATTTGAATTTCAAATACCACCTTTTAATACTCTTTGAATTCCTCTTATTCAAATTCTTTTTGGATTCTGTTTGAATCCTATATTTAAACTCCATTTGAGTTTTATTTAAATTCTTATATTTAAACTCCATTCAAATTCTATTTAAATTCTTATATTTGAATCCTCTTTATTTAAAACCCATTATTTAAATCCCATTTGAATTTCTTCACTCAAATCCATTTGAATTCCCTTGAATTCAAATTCCATTTCAAAACCATTTGGATTTCCTATTTTGAAATCCTATTTTGAAATTCTATTTCCAATTCTACTTCGAAAATCCTATTTTCAAAGTTTATTTCAAATTCTATTTTGAAATTCTACATTCAAATCTCTATTTGAATTTCTTTATTCAAATTTTATATCAAAATCTCTATTTGAATTTTCTTTATTTGAATTCCTTTGAATTCAAATTTTATTTTAATTCCTTTGAATTCAAATATTCAAATTTCATTCTAATTTCTCATATTCAAATTCTATTTGTATTATTTAATTTATAAACAACGTTTATAACTTCCCTTAAATTTTCACATTATAAACTTATAAATAAAGTTTATAAATCCAATTCAAATCCTGTATTTTAATTTATAAACCAAGTTTATAAATTCACTTGTTTTATATATTTAAAACAGTTAATATTTTCTATACTTCATTAAAAATTCAAATTCTATTTATAAAAATAGAATTCCATTTTCAAATCTCTATTATCCTTTTCCGATATTTTTATAAATCAATATTCGAGCCCCAGTGATATTTAAACACCCCAAAACAATCAGTTATCAATCACGGGATTTTTAACACATCATATATGAGAATATATATGAAACCGACAAACAAACAGATAATATATTTTTGAGGATTCCAGTTGGATTCCTCCAACCTGTTTACCTGCATCCACAGATGTTAGCACATAAATAATACCCATTCTGCTTCGTGGCATAATATCATGGTATAGAAGGTCATCCACTAATCATAGCGTGGGGCGTATAGGGTAATCATCCGCTATGAAACTGCGGGCATCCGCTAATGAGACTGCGGGAATCCAACCAATCAATCAACCCAATATATATATAATAGCCTAAATAACTAATATATATAAAACAAGCAGAAAAAATCCAAACAAGCAACAACAATTATTTTTACGACGTAAAAATAATTATAAATAAAAGGTGAGTGAGATTTACTCACCTTATTTTTCTCTTTTGCCGAAAATCCTGTTTAATTCCATATTATCTCGCCTATGTATTGTCTTCACTGAATATATTCAACCCCTATGATTATAGAATTTTATTTATCGATTAATAATTATTTTATATTTAACTACTTAAACAAATAATTAAATTAATTCTAAGTATTCAAATTTTCGGTAAAATTTATACCTCATGGCCGCATTTCTTCCTTATTGTTTTAAACTACCCAGCACTTCCAAGCCATTTGTCGAACGAAGCTCCTCCTTCCCTTTCTAGTTTCAAACTGAAAATCACCAAGTCCATCACTATTAAATCCTCCTGTAGCTTCCATTGCCATTGTTCTCCCCGACTAACCAAACAATAACACTTCCCTTCTCTAGTGTCAACCGCCGTCTTCCCCAAATGACCTCAACTAGCTGCACTGTTTTCCCATTGCGTTCACCAGCCTTAACATCGAAACCCCCTTCTGACAAACCCTTAATACCCATCGCATAAACCATCGCACCCAATAACACTTATCCAGTTCGCCCAACCCTCAATAAATACACGAGCCTTGCTTCCAGAACATCAAGATCAACGAAGAAATTTCCTTCCCTCACTTATGATGCTGTGTTCGAGCTGCCCTAGTATGAATGACATAGTACCCATCGCAAGCCTTGAAACTCTTTCGACAACGCCTAAGCCGAAGACAAATCTGAACCCTAGCGTCGCTAGTTCGAACATCGCTCCCTCCGCCAATATCGCGATCTGATTTTAATTCCGTGCTTTCGATTTCCCCTTTTTTTGTTGAAGAATTAAGGAGGAAGCGGCTTTGATCTTGGTTTGCTTGGAAAACGAGATTGAAAAGAGGAGAATGGTTTTCCGTTGGTTTCAAAATGCGGATTTCAGAGGGTAATGGCCTTAATATATAGAGGAATGAAGGAAACAGATCGTACTGCCATTAAATTATTGTTCCTTTGATTTTTGAAGAAGGGAGACAAAAGTTTGAGCTCGAGGAAAATATAGATGTCGCGATGTCCACCCATAGGTCAGCGTTAGTAAATGCATAGGTCGGCCAATATACAGTTTAGGTGGTTGTAGTACTGTTAATTTATTTTGAATTGAAATTTTAATTAATATATTACACCAAAATATCTCGTGGTCCTCCATACTAAATTCTAAACCGCTATTTAACCGTAACGACAGATATTTCCACCGTGATTTGGTATCCTAGACTCAACGGAGCGGGTTCTAATTTAAATTGACGATTAATAAGAAGTTCAATTGACATACATTTGATTTCAAACAGTTTAATTCATTGAAAATAAACAAATATTATCACTCTAATTTGATACAGAATTTATATCAATTGACTAAATTGTTTCAACTCAATTTTGACTCAACATTCAATTACTTAACATTCTTGTATTAAGATAATTATATCGATAATTCAAAATAATCGATGTAATTTATCAGCCCAATATTTAAAATAATATTAAATATTAAAAATAAATCGACCAGAAAATCTGGGTCGTTACAAAATGGTTTGAATCTTTCGTTGAAATTTCGATGTTTAGGATGGAAGAAATACATGAACATGGTGGTTAATTAGACTAATCCGAGCTTAAGCCAAATAACGGTAACTAAAGTAATTTTGTGACGACCCCATTCCCGATAAGACGGTGGCAAGGGTAATCTTTGGAATATAACACATAAACAAATAACAACAGAACAAAAATAATTAAATACACCAGATATTGTACAATAGAATACACTAGATAAATATAATCATCAGAGTTACACAGCATATAGGATCATACTTAGTACAAAATATAGTTCAGCTATACATAAATATCTGCTGCGGAAAAGAAAACATAATATGTACAACAGGAGCTGAACAACATAAAAGAGATAGATGATAGAATCCATCTTCAGCTCCAGCTATCCAGAAAGAGCCTGCTAAAACCTAAATACAAGGCTGCCCGTGTAGAAATAGGGGCACCCGAGTTTGCAAGTGAAACAAACTACGAGTCAGTCATGGGACTGGTATGAGAAATCTACTTAACACATTTTACAATATAGCTAATCATAGGACCACGCCACTTTCACGGAACGGGATTACTCCATTGGATTGCTGGTGCTTTAAAACAAATAAATCTTTTAAACATCGCAATGCTTTTTATAAAAATGAAGCCATTATAAGACTCAGTTCCCATCACACAAGGCAACACAAACCGGAGGATAGAGTTTTACCTTATAATGACCAAAATATGCTTGATACGAGCAAAACAAATCATTTGATATTATTGCTAGTGTATATATGTTTCAAAAATAATTTCAATCACAACTATCAATCATAGACGACATGGGTATCATATATCATGTCACCATATATATATATATATATATATATATATATATATATATATATATATATATATGCAATCAAAATCGCACAATGTCGTATTTGGAAATTGGATTTCTGTCATGAACCTAGGCAAAAGATAGTCCTTACCGATTCAAGACGCTCTAGCCCGTGTCTCAGGATCAGAGCTCGAGTGACCCTTAGGAGCCACAGGGTCGGTCCACAGATGTGGATTAAAATGCCTGAACACTGCTTTCCCCGCCCTTTGGGGCGTTAATGAGCCCAATGACTCCATCGATCCCGGATCGACCGATATATCTGAGGCACCTCGCAACAGCAACAACCACACGGGTGAAAATGATATAAATGTCAGGGCTGGAAGTTCACTGACACAACACTAGCTAGAAGGAAACGCATGCCGTCCCTGGATCCTTCTCCCGTTTCTGGTCCATACCGGGGTGTGAGGCTCGCGAATTCACGTTATACACAAAGCTATGCCACACAGGCTGTGCTTTGATCGTCAACCACAAGACTTTGCTTTTCAATAGAAGCCTTGATCATCTATCACTTAGGCGTGCCACACAGGCAATTCACCCCGTGCAACTGATTTTTATCGATATATAATCTCTGGGCTCGTACGTCTCAGAGAAGGGCGTTAAGCAAGAGAATAAATTTTCCGCCGCCAAACAGATATATATTTAATAGTGATCAATCATCACAGAACAAAATCCAATGTCAGACACACAGTCCATTTACATGTTCGTCCTGGGTCTAAACGAAACCGGAGGCACTCAATACCTCGCATATCCGTACAATCAACAAGTACGTCCGGGTGGCTACTACTTCAACCCCGTCAAGGTAGCTACTCCTATCATGAGCATCAGTAGTACCCCTCCATTCGACGTGAAGATCATCAGTCTTGCACCGTCTTCATATCTTCGACTTTCACTCGTCGATCAATTATTTGAAATGAGAATTAACTCGGCCTTTTCAAATAATTCCCCTATATCTAGAATTTCAAATCAATTCATTTCAATGGTTAAATTATTCGACAACACCAATTTTGTTCTTTAATGTAATTTTCACACCAAACACATTCAACCATCAAATATCACATAAATCGAGCAAATTCAGTTTATTTCCATTCCATATCGTTTATAATATTTTATCACGATTTATCGCTATTTTAATTTATTTAAAAATAGCCAATTCATTCAAACGACGCTTCAGGCCATAACGCGGCCGTGGCGCTTTTTTTCTCCAGATTTGATTTACACATATCTGAAAATCTAACCGTTGGATCTTCACAAAATTTATATCATTAGAAAGATCTTTTCAAAACGAATCCAACGGTTTCAGTTTTGGGAAAATCCGACGGTCGGATCTCCCGCACTAATCGTTTGAAGTTACGATTTCAAAATACGAACTGCAGCGTCGTTATTCGATTTAATTTATTTATATATATATAATCGATTCTGGCGCTGTTTTTCTTCAGATTTGAATTAAACATTCCAGACAATCCAACCATTGGATCTTTACAAAGTTGGTGCCGTTGGAAAGATATTTCCAAGGCGAACCCAACGGTTGTGTTTTCGGGAAAATCCGATGGTCGGATCTCCTGCACTAATCGTTTGAAATCACGGTTTCAAAACACGAACTGTAGCCTCGTTATTCACTATATTTTGATTATATTTATATAATATATATAAATATAATTCTTTCATAGATTTCAAAACTATTTCCACTTTATATATTTGATAAAAATGATATTTTTATTCAACAGACATTTATTTCAACACTTCACTGTTTTTTTTTACAATTCATATATATAATAAAAACGTGATTTTTATTGTAAATCAATTTATTTCAAAACACGACTATTTTATATAGTTCATATAGATGATAAAAATATGATTTTTACTATAAAACAATTTATTTCAAAACATGAATGTTGTTCAACACATGAATTTTTATTCAACACATGAATTTCTATTCAACACAGGAATATAGTTTCAACACATGAAAAAAATTCTAACACATGAATATTATTGAAAATTTCGGCAGCATAACGGCAGGGTAGTTAAAACCACGACCATCCCTAGTATGGCTCCTCGCTCTACCTTAAAGCCTCGTAACTTTTGACAATGGGAATTCATGCATCTAGTTCGCACGCAGGCGGCATGTTTTATTTTCATTTCCACAAGCTATTCTAATTTTGTTTTTAACCACAGATGGGTATTTTTTAACCACAATCAATCAATTCCAACCACAAACAATTCTAATCAACCATTCGCTATCAACCAATTTCACATTAATCACAACCAATAAATATCGTCCATGGTCTACAGACGAGGGGAGTATATATATATTCATTTATAAATATATTTCAATTCACTTCAATTCATTTCAACACACATATAATTTTTACAACGCATATATAACTTGTACATCGAACATACAACTTATACAACGCTTATACATGAGCTGTACAACGCTATATAACCCATACATCGACTATATAATTTATACATCGTTGTTTTCCATATAGTTTATAGATTAGAAATCTCATATTGGGTTCCACTCCACCAAAAATAGCAGAAGGCTCGAAAAAATATGCGGTCTCTTCTAAATGTTGAAGACGTCCACACGAGTCCACTGTCTCTTGTTTCATTGAATTTCGTCAATAAATGAAAAAGATATGATTTTTACGGTGAAATGATAAACGATAGCGCTTAGGAGTGCTATTAAAACAGTTTAAAATGGTTTCATCCATTACCTTCACAGTTTCGTTCAAAACTAGGTTAGCGATTATCACCAAATCCGAGCAACTAGGGGATGATCGGCCGATGCCACGCCGTAGGGCTTCGAACGGCGTAGCAGGGGGTGGTGGCGCTGGTGAACTCCAACTGACGAGGAGGGGGTATCGGCGGTGGGAAGTTCGAAACTTTGAGGGGCTCAATCTTGATGCACACAACAGGATAGAAGATGAACCTTATATGGATTTGAAGAGTGGAAGGAGGGCTACAAAAAGTTGCGAAGGAGGGGGGGTCAAATTCTCGATGGATTCGCTGGAAAATGTTCGGCAACGAAGGTGAACACGTTCCTTCGAGCGCGAGATGATTAACGGGTGTTTTTGGTTTTTTTAATTTAAATTAAATTATGATGGAGAATTTTGATTGGCCAATGCCTTATTAAAATTTAAAAATATGGTCTTCACACACGAACTCGAAATCAAACCCAACGACTGTCGCTCCTAGCTAAATACCCCCACTCCGAACACAGTGGGATATGTTTCGAAGGCCCATTCGACTGTTTGAGTCAGTTTTTCTTCAAATTAAAATATAAAACATTCAATATTTAATTTGAACGTACATTTCAATATGCCGGGGCCGCATATTGATTCGAAAAATTCCAAAAAAATAAATTTAGCTATGTTTTGACGATACAGTCCCAACAAAACTAGTTTCGTCGAATTCCGAGACCGTTTGAAAAATGGCCCTTTTCTGGCCGATCCAATTTAACTGTAGTTGACCAAAACACATTTTCCTTTGCCACGCTCACATACTAGCTTCAAAAATTATGAAATTTGAAACCTAGCCATAACTTTACATCCCAGATCCAACAAAAGTGGTTTCGTCGAAATTCGAGGTCGTTTGCAAAATGGCCATTTTCACGGGCTATATAAACTCTATAGCGACCTTTCTGAAAATTCATTTGGCCATAACTTTTGCTTCCTGCTATAAAACTCCAATTTTTTAGATTCGTTAGAAAGGCATTCACTAACAGATTTAATTATTTTTGGTTTCACTCAAATCCGTTTTGCTTTGCACCCGGTAGAGTCAGTCAAAGTTTGAATTCAAATTTCCAAACTACCGCGCCATTTCAGGCCTTGTTTATGATTCAAAGTCATTATATTCATTTTCAACATCGCTTCAAGCATAAATTTCATCATTATTATTTAAAATATTTATTTTAAATATTTAAAATTCACTAAAATAGCCAATTTAAAAATTTTAAATTGGTTCAGATTTTACGGGTTGTTACAAATTTATATTATTAGTAAACAATTTAATTATATAACATATATTCAAATTTGTAATAAGCATACATATTTCATTCATTAACAGAATCAGACCAAACCAGTCACGTTTGAATCATAGCAACAAAATCTATGTTACAACACTGAGTGGGCTGAGAATGGAGCTACTGGAATTTCATGATAAAAACAAATGATTGTTTGATATTAAATGAAACCAAAGCAGAATCGTCAACTGCAAAACTCGGTGAGTAAATTCACTAACTCTGACTCGTTTATATTTTTATATAAATGAGCTTTAAATTTATTTATAGTAAATTTTATACTATGTGATGATTGTTTGGTTGAAATGGCTGATAGTTGATCGATTATTAGTCTGTTTATCAGGATATTTCATATTGATGTGAAATTAATATTATTGACGTTGATTAACATCTGTGGATGGAGGGAAATAGGTTGGAGGATCCAACTGGATTCCTCAAACATTTTATTTACTGTTTATTTATTTAATGTGATTTATATATACACACACACACACGACCGGTGATTGATTTTTTTGTTGTTGAATTACACCAGCCCAAAATTTTGGTATTTAAATACTGCAAAATATTTTAGAATGTAGAAAAGAAATTGAGTTTTAAAAATGAAATTTATTTCCAAAAATAGAAATGAAATTTCAAATTGAATTGAAATTAAGAAATGAATTGGTCAACGAGAAAATAAGGATTTCTTGAATAGCAAGAAATCTTTTCTAATTGGAATAAGAGATATTTTCTCGAATAAAGGAATTAGAACATTGGAAATGTTTTCCAAGAATCGAGAAAGACAACTGAATTTTGAAATAATCAAGAAGAGGGGAAAATAGAATTTTGAAGTGATAATATATAAAAAGTGGCTAGTGATGTTTGATCGGTAGAATTGCCAATTGGAAATAGGATCGTTGATTGTATGAACGTTTCTTTGATAGTTAAGTCGATTATCAATGTTTTGATTTAATTTATACCTTCGTTGCCGATACGGAGAGACCGGGATCATATTTATTATCTGAAAACCACTCTGTATTGGCATAAGCGTTACAAATCAATTATGCTAAAGATAATTGAAGACGGGGTAAAGTGCAAGGACTGCTCTGCTAACCCTAGGTAGAAATTGCCCAAGATGGATTAATAGAATGGTGCCTTCAGTTTGTCCAGTCATAGGACAAAGTATATGGAAGAATGTCTGACGACGTGGCATTCAAGGGAATGGTGGCAACAAGTTATAAAAGGATAATCATGACCTCAAGCCTCAACAATCGGGAAATGACAAAAATCGGGCAGGCATCATGGCTATGTAGGTCATTCCCATTAGGGGTGTTATCACCTGATCTAGAGAAATTTCATATGCTTCTTATTCTATTCGCTGTTGTATGCTTTTGGAAACGGTTGCTGATCACAAGAGTTGGTGATAATATGCTCAATGCACTCAAGCCAAATGAGTGGCCAGCCATGTGTGGGCCGGGTTGCTAGACGATCTTATTGAACCCAGTGTATTCCCCTCTAAAGATACACTATCAGAAGGTGGTTCCATACCTTGTCATAGTCGGAATCAAATCTCCAATAAGCGCCCTGAGGTTTTTGATTTTATATTATATATGGAACGTGAGATGCAAGCATTCCTCTAGATTCTATTTATTTGATGTAGACATTATTATAATATCACTGGATTTGATATCAAAAATAATTTTGGTTACCGTAAGGTAAAAACCATCCGTGTTTATGTGTAGATCGGTCTTACGATTAACATTTCTTTCAAAAGGATTTTGAAATTTAAACAAATGGTTGGAGTTTACTCACACCAGTCCCATGACTGACCCAGAGTTTATTTTGTTTTGTTTTCCTTAAACTCTTGGGTGCCCAAATCTGTATGGGTAGTCAAGTAGTCAGGATTTTACAGATTCACTGGAAGGAGCTTGAAGTAGGAGGCTTCACCAGTTAGCTATAGACTATTATATTTTCCACTGTGTACTATGTTGTATTTGGAAACAGGTGTTTTATAATTGTTCTAGAAATAGCTGTTGTGCTCTGATGATGGTATACATATAAAATTACTGAATTGTATTTCAAAGTTTATGTTATCTAACATATTTTATTTGTTCAGCAGTAAGTTTGTGATCTTCATTTCCTTCTATTCTAATATTTCTTTCTTTCTATTTCTCATCATCTAACTTTATTCTAATAATGATTCGTATTTCTGTGCAATTTGGTTTGGATATATGGTGTTATTAGTCGACTGAAAGGGTACGGAAATTTGGGTGATTACATTTGGTATCAGATCTGAAGATTGGGCAGTAAACTTGGCTCTTTGGCGTGACTCAATAGAGATAGGGTTAGTAATATCCTAGATTGAGTTTGAGTGTATATATATGAGCGCGTAATTGTAGATTCGATATAAAATTATTTTATATTGTGTTGACTGGTTTGTTGAGTGGTTTATGAATTCTGGTCGATATAGAATGTACTACTGTATCGATTCTAAACTCTCGAACAAAATAATTCAATACAATATTGTTTTAAAATGGGTAAATGATATAATTTTACCAAAAAAAATTATTTTGAATAATTTTTGGATCATTATAGTATATGAATGTGTTGATTGTTATTACGATCAAATAAAATTGTGAAATATTGAAATGGTTATATAATTTGTATACTGATAGTGTATACAAATTGAGATAAACCAAGATTAAGTTCAAACCAAAATTGGAATTAAATTCCGGTTGTTTAAAAAATACTTTTTGAAATACTATAAATTAATATAACATTAAGTTAATGTATTTTTGAATATGAATGGTTTAAATGAATTTTTAAAGGAATTAAGCACCGAAATCACTTCAGTGGCGAGAAAATAATTCTAATGATGGATCGCGACAATATCGGTATTCATTTTCCATGTTTCTAAGTGACGGATTGCTACCATAATAGATTTATTAATGGAAATTGTTTGAGAAAAATAAAGTTATTTTAGAAATTCGAATGTTTTGAATTGAGTTGATGTATAAATATATATTATTTCAAACTAATTTGAAATAAAACCGGGGAATTTGAATCTTGTAATTAAAATTTAACTTCTATAAGTTGAATAGATTGAAATGGTAAAAAATGTATGAAATGAATTGAAATTTAACTTAAGTTAAGATTAATAAAAATGGATTGAATTAGAACTAATTCTTAATGAAATTAAATAAATAAAAATGTTGAGATTCGAAATATTAATATGAATTCGACTTATGAATAAGCAAGTTGTATATATTGGATGTTATTGAAATTGAATTGTGGTAAATTTGGATTCAAACATAATAAGTGGATTGACTTAAATAGAAATAAGATTTGAATTGATAAAATGGAAGTGAACTAATCAGAAGTTGATTAGAGAGTTAAAAACTGGAAGTTGGATTGATTTGAAACCAACAGGAAATGGATATATGTATGCTGAGCAGATATTGGATGGAAGCAAATGTAAGAGATAGAATTATGCCCAACAAAAAGGTACATTTTTACAATATTACTTGGGTTTGATGGTTTTATGAGCCTATGGGGTAAGCCGCTTGGCTTTTTGATTTTATTTTGGATTGCAAAAGGCCTAGAAAGGCAAGTTGTGGTTGTACCGATTGAGCCGTGCAAAGGAGATGCTGGCGAAATTTTTCGAAAATTTAAAGAGTTAGAAAATTTTCAGGAAATTTTTGATAATATAAAATCGAGTTGTTAATTGTAATTTATATAAGAAAAGGAGAATTGGTTAATAAAATTTCAAGTGGAATAATGAAATTGATAAATGGATTTAAAATCAATTGGAATGTGTGTGGATTTGGAGAAGAGCATATGGATTGAAGACGAGAAAGTAATGATGTATTATCCAAAAATGGTGGACAGATCATATGGAAAGAATAATAAAAGGTCGAGAATTGGTACGAGAATTCGAAGGTTGGGTAAGAACTGGGTTATAAAGGTATGCAATGTAAGATTTCAACTAAGTAGGTTTTGAGGAGTTAGAATTGTAGCATTTTTACGGCTTAGCACTTTCGAGGACGAAATTATTTTAAGGGGGAACAAGTGTAACGAGCCGGATTTTTATATATTTAATTCCGAATATTTATATATGTTATTTGAAATATAACAGTTTAGTTTCACCAGACTGCATAAATCTCGACGATGTTTCAAAATTCGCATGTGGATAAACTTGTAGACATCATACATTGCACGCTGAATATCAAAAACAGTATACATTTGAAATCAAATTAAACTTTCACATGAAAAAATAACTAATGGCATACAAATGATTCCTAGAAGAAGCATGCGCACTGATCATCAACATTGTGATACATCATGATACTATATGCTAGAACTGCGTTCAAGAAAACATATAGAAACAATCACGTTGCGCCCAACTTTTCTTGCATCTACAGGTAGTCTGACATGCAAATAAAAGAAAAAAGATAGGGAAGACCTAGTGCATACGAATGCACATGGCTAAAGTAAACAACCCAGACCTAGCTTCTACCCTTATACGTCGTTTATGTTAGTCAAGCACATGGCAAGTCCCAGAACCCATCCAAGTTCTGAACGAATGAATTGGTGCAGACCTACGAAATTAAATACCGCAGATGCGTAGCCCAATTCAAGCCAACCTATGCTAGAATTCTACAGTAACCTATTCTATAATACGTGCATTCCAAGGAAATTTCATTTCTGTGCCACCCAAGTTTCTACTTCTTTAAGTACCGACCTTTGTTTCCCATTCTCTGATCAGAACAAAAACGAGAAGAATGAATCAAATACAAAATCATATAAATTGAAAACCAAACACTGTATTCTCTCGTTACCAATCAATAAAACAAAGCGTCGCCTTTTCCTTTACAAAACAAAACGAGAAATAACCCCACTTCATAAATCAATATAAAATCATAAATTCAGTAATATAAATATTCGGATTCGAAACGAGATCTGCTACCAACTGATATCCAATTTCTGGGAGATTGACTACTTGTTTGCTTTTGCACTAGCTCGTGAGTCTGGGTTCGCGGTTAACAAGTTATCAATGTCGATCTTGTTGACGATGGTGGAAGCCGATGGGGTTTTATGATCGAGGATGGATGGGGCAAGGTTCGGGCAAAAGGAGGCGGACTCTAGTAGGGAAGAGATGCGGCATCAATGGGCGAAAGAGGGAGTACGGTTTTGTGGTTTCAACATGATCTAAAAAAAGGAGGAACAAAAAGGCCAGAACTGATTAAGCTAAGAAGCAATAAGGAAATCAATAGGGTATTAATGTGAAGAGTATTAATTGGAAATAAGGTGAAGAAGGAATGACACAGTGATTGAAAAGGGTTGACTGTTGGTAACATTGGGTGATCCGTGCGTGACTTGTTTTAATGGTGTTTGGAATTAGATACTCAAATAGTAAAGTTGGGAGAACGCTGAGATGGCAAGAACACTATGCTGTGTAAAATCGAAACAGAAAGGAAGAATTATCGTATGGGTAACATGAAGTTTAAATTAATTAATTTTATCTAATTAAATTAGTAATGCTTGATTTGTTTAAACATTGAGATGGACATCAAACTATGCATAAATATTTCAAACCGTGAAAAAGGGGATGAGTGGGCTATTGGTAAGGGAGAAAGAGGAGAGTCGGCTTTGTATTTATGAATTATCAGAAGACCAGAACGACTTTGTCTTGAGTATCAATAACTGACAAGGAGAGGTGTGGATGCCGCTAAGAACTTGGTCACTTTGGACCCGATCAACACAGTTTTTATTGAAGAAATGGTTTGAATCTTTCGTGGAAATGTCGATGTTTAGGGTGGAAGAAATGGATGAACATGGTGGTTAAATAGACTAATCCGAGCTTAAGCCAAATAATGGTAACTAAATTAATTTATATTATTAGTGAACAATTAATTATATAACTATATTCAAATTTGTAATAAGCATACATATTTCATTCGTTAATAGAATTAGGCCAAACCGGTCACGCTTGAATCGTAGCAACAAAACTACGTTACAACACTGAGTGGGATGAGAATGAAGCTACTGGAATTTCGTGATAAAAACAGATGCTTGTTTGATTTTTAATGAAACCAAAGCAGAATCGTCAACTGCAAAACTAGGTGAGTAAATTCACTAACTCTGACTCATTTATATTTTTATATAAACGAGTTTTAAATTTATTTATTGTAAATTTTATACTATGTGATGATTGTTTGGTTGAAATGGTTGATAGTTGATCGATTATTAGTTTTGTTTATCAGGATATTAAATATTGATGTGAAATTAATATTATTGATGTTGATTAACATCTATGGATGATGGGAAACAGGTTGGAGGGATCCAACTGGATTCCTCAAACATTTTATTTACTGTTTATTTATTTATTTATTGTCATATATATATATACACACACACGACCGGTGACTGATTTTGTCGTGGTTGAATTACACTGGCCCAAAATTTTGGTATTTAAATACCTCAAATATTTTAAAATGTAGAAAAGAAATTGAGTTTTAAAAATAAAATTTATTTCCAAAACAGAAATGAAATTTTGAATAGAATTGAAATTAAAAACATATAAATGGACAAAACAAGAAGTAGTTTATAAACAAGAGTATAAATTAAGTGAACTATTTATCATTTGATGAATTGAAATATAAATTCAAATTTGAATTTATATGAAAAAGTGGTAATCGATTTTAAAACAAATATTTGAAATGAGGTTTAAACTTAGCAATTATTAAGGAAATGTTAAATGAGATTTTAAATGATTAAAATAAAAAAAAGAAATGAGACATACATAAATAATTATGAATAAAAATTATAAATAAAAATTTGGGTTTAAGATAGTATTTATAAGTATGAAATCAAACTCTGTATAGAAGGAATATATTCACGATTAAAGTGAATAATGGGTTAAAGAAAATATTTTGCAAATGAAATATCTATAAAGGAAATTTATACTGAAATATGAATCCAAATTGGAGTTTGAATGAGAAAGGGAAATGGATAATCGTCTTAAAAGAAAATGATGAGTTTTAGTTCAAAATTGAGAATATAAAAATAAAGTGCGATAATGTTTTGTAGATTTGAATGGTTATAAAGGAATTTGGTAATGATTTGGAAAGGATAAATTCAAAAGTGAATTTGGAATTTGAATTAACTTGAAATGGTAGATAAATTCCAAAGTTCGGAATATAATCGAATATAGATTATTCGAGAGAGAGTTATTTATTGGAATTCGATTATATCGAATTTAGGGAAGTAGTTATTTTTACTTTCAGTTTTGAATCAAATCTATTTATTTATTTACTTATTAATTGAATTAATAAGTACAGGTTATGTTTTTATATACCGATTATTTGGGAATAACGATTATAACGCTATCGTTATAAATCTAAATAGCCATTATAATGCTACTGTTATCATAAATGTTGTGTAAATCTAAACAACGATTATAATGCTACTGTTATCATAAATGTTGTATAAATCTAAACAGCGATTTTAGCGTTGTCGTTATAATAAATGGTTTGTAAATCTAAACAGCGATTTTAGCGCTGTCGTTATAATAAATGTTTTGTAAATCTAAACAGCGATTTTAACTCTGTCGTTATAATAAATGTCTTATAAATCAAATATTTGGAAACAACTATTATAATGCTACCGTTATAATCAATGTTTTTCCGCAAAGAAAGTGGATTCTTAGATTGAATCTGAGAGTCGCGTAAGCGATATTTTGTTTGAAGTTGTGAGCTTTGGCTATTTCAAAGTTGAGAATGTTGTTCAGTTATGGTCTGAGAGGTAATTATACCCCAACTTGACTGACTTCATGATTGATGGAGAAATGGTTAAGGTTCGATAGTGAAGATTGGTTAGCAATATGGTTAGTTAATAAATGATAGAGTTATAATAACGATGTTTTATAACGTCGCATTAATTTAAAAGGATTTTGAAATGTTTCCCCAAATAAAATGAGAGATATTTTCTATGCATAGAAAATGAAACGAATTGGTCAACGAGAAATCATGAAATGAAAATAAGGATTACGTGATTATTTAGACATGTTTTCTAACTGGAATAAGAGATATTTTCTCGAATAAAGGAATTAGACTATTGGGAATGTTTTCCAAGAATCGAGAAAGTCAATTGAATTATGAAAGAATGTATAAGAGGGGAAAATAGAAATTTGGAATGATAATGTATAAAAAGGGGCTAGTGATGTTCGATGTTTGATCGGTAGAATTTCCAATTGGAAATAGGACCGTTGATTGTATGGATATTTCTTTGATAGTTAAATCACAGATTATCAAATTTTTTATTTAATTTATACCTTTGTTGTCGATATGGAGAGACCTGGATCAGATTTATTATCTGAAAACCACTCCATATTGGCATAAGCATTACGGATCAATTATGCTGAAGATAATTAAAAACGGAGTAAAGTGCAAGGACTGCTTTGTTAACCTTAGGTAGAAATTGCCCAAGATGGATTAACAGAATGGTGCCTTCAGTTTTTCCAGTCCTAGGACAAAGTATATGGACGAATCTCTAACAAGGTGGCATTCAAGGGAATGGTGGCAAGATGTTATAAAAGGATAATCGTGACCTCAGGCCTCATCAACCGGGAAATCACAAAAATCGGGGAGATGGCATGGCCATGTGGGTCATTCTCATTAGTGGTGTTATCACCTGATCTAGAGAAATTTCATTTTCTTCTTATTCTATTCGTTGCTGTATGCTTTCGGTAACGGTTGCTGATCACAACCGTTGGTGATAATATGCTCGGTACACTCAAGGTAAATGAGTGGCCAACCATGTGTGGGTCGGGTTGCAAGACATTCTTGTTGTACCCAGTGTATTCCCCTCTAGAATGCACTATCGGAAGGTGGTTCCATACCTTGTTATAGTCGGAATACAGTCTCCAATAAGCACCCTTTGGTTTCCAATTTTATATTATATATGGAGCATGAGATGCAAGTGTTCCACTAGATTCTATTTATTTGATGTAGACATTATTATAATATCACTGGATTTGATATCAAAAATAATTTTGGTTATCGTAAGGTAAAAACCATCCATGTTTATCCGTGGATCGGTCTTACGATTATCATTTTTTTAAAAGGATTTTGAAAGTTAAACAAATGGTTGTAGTTTACTCACACCAGTCCCATGACTGACCCAGAGTTTATTTTGTTTTGTTTTCCCTAAACTCTAGGGTGCCCAAATTTGTATGGGCAGTCAAGTAGTCAGGATTTTACAGATTCACTTGGAGGAGCTTGAAGCAGGAGGCTTCACCGGTTCGCTATAGACTATTATATTTTCCGCTGTATACTATGTTGCATCTGGAAACCGGTGTTTTATAACTGTTCCAGAAATAGCTGTTGTGCTCTGATGATGGTATGTATATAAAATTACTGAATTGTATTTCAAAGTTTATGCTATCTAATACATTTTATTCGTTCTGCTGTAAGTTTGTGATCTTCTTTTCCTTCTATTCTAATATTTCTTTCTTTCTATTTCTCATCCTCTAACTTCTTTCTAATAATTATTCGTATTTCTGTGCAATTTGGGTTGGATATATGGTGTTATTATTTGACTCAAAGAGTACGGAAATTCGGGCCATTACATTATTATTATATCGTTATTCCACTTATACTATTCGTTGATTATGAGAATTGATATCGAATATAAGTAGATACAATCTCTATGTAACTTATGTTCAATATCAATTGAATTGGGTTTTTTCGTGAATCATATCTTCAACAATATCATTCTTAAAACCCAATGAGATTGACTTGTGGAAATTAATATTGTAAGTTGGGATTTAATCAAATCTTTGATTTGAGAAAATTAAAAACAAGAAATTGGGAACCAAGTATAATCCTTTAATTAAGATTAAACAATTGAATGTTGGAAAATCGATTTTATTGGAAACTATGGTTGAAATACGGTGTAATAACCTGGAAAATATGAACCAATTAAATTTTTTTATTTTGGCAATTTTATTGAATTTTTAATATTTAAAATGAATTATTTTAAATAATAATGACGAGAAATTTATTTTGAATAGAATTAGAAACGTATATATTAATTTGAATCGACGTTAGAATATAAATATTTTATTTTAAATATAAAAGGAATTGAAAATGGCGCAGTAGCTTGAAAATTCGATTTCAAAGTTCAAATGAATGTATATGATTCAAAATAAACCGTATTTTAGTGAAATCAAAAATATTAGAGTCTATTTGAGAAAATCTTTCCAACGATCCCGAAAAATTGAAATTTCATAGCGGGGATAAAAAGTTATGCCCAGATGAAAATTCAGAATAGTCGCTATGGAAAATATATCCCTTAAAAATGGAAATTTTGCAAACGACCTTCGTTTTCGACGAAACCACTTTTGTTGGATCCGGGATGTCAAATTAGTACTAGGTTTTAAAATTCATAATTTTCTGAATCAATATGTGAGTATAGCGAAGTTAAACGTGTTTTAACAGTTTTAGTTAAATTGGATCGACTAGAAAATGGCCATTTTTCAAACAGTCTCAGAATTTGATGAAATTAGTTTTGTTAGGACCGTATCGTCAATACGAAGCTAGGAATATTTTTTCTGGAATTTTTAGGATCAGTATGTGGCCCTGGTAAATTAAAATGTGCGTTCGAATTTAAAATATAATGATTTATATTTTAAATTTAGCAGAAATTGATCATAATGGTCTAATTATCTTGTGGGACATATCCCATTGTGTTCGGAATGGAGGTAATTAGCTAAGGATGACAGTCATTGGGTTCGATTTGGGGTTTGAATGAAAAAGTTACTTTCTAGAGAATAAAATGATTAAATAAATTATATACATAAACCACTCTTCCCCTATTCCCTCTTCTCACTCCTCTCATTACCCTCTTCAGAAAAAAAAACCCGAGATCCCCTTTACCCCCAAATCAACGGTCGCGCCGCCACCCTAATCCTCCACCGCCCACAATGCCATCCGCCGCCGCTTCACCCCCCTCCCACTTCGCCGCAGCTCCGACGAGCTGCACCCCTCCACGTCTGTTATGACTCGAACTTCGCAGGTAAGAAAAGCCCGGATTGAAGTGAGAACAAGCCACATCGGGATGCAAACAGAAGAACATTTCATTGTTAATTACAACGATTCCATCAGAATGCAAGAATATACAGAGTATAAATCAATATTACACATTCACTAAATATCAGAGATTACAATAAATTACATAGCAGCGGAAAATAATACAAAACACAACTGAAAGGAATATGCTGATACAGAGCTTTCCGAGTATAATTCCAGCTGTAAATCAGGATCCTGTGAATATAAATCTGCAAAACCAAAAGTACTAGCTGCCCATGTCAAAATAAAGGCACCCAGAGTTTAGGTTAAAACAATAAACTCCAGGTCAGTCATGTGACTGGTGTGAGAACTAAAATAGTTATTAGTCTTTATTTTAAAGTTAGGTATATCAAGGGACCACGCCGTATAACACGGAATGGGATTCCTCGCAAGAAGACCAGTGCATAAAACAACAGCGCAATGCTAAATAAAGAACAATGAAGCAATTATAAGACCCAGGTCGCATCACACAATGCAACACAAGCCGGAGGATGGGGTTTTACCTTATAATAGCCAAAGAATGCTTGATACGCTAAATTTTATGTTTTATTACTATGTGTATAGTGTCAAACAATTTCAATTATAAATATCAATCATAGACGGCATGGGTACATATATCATGTCGCCATACTAGGCTCTACAATCAAAACCGCAAAGTCATCTATTTGGAAGTTGGATTTCCATCTGTAAACCGAGGTAAGGGATCGTCCTCTACCGAATTCGAGACAATCTAGCCCATGTCTCAGGATCAGAACGCATCGACCCTTGGAGCCACAGGGTCGGTCCACCGATGTGGATTAAAATGCCTGAACACCGCGTTTCCCCGCCTTTTGGGGCGTAAATGAGTCCAATGACTCCATCGGTCCCGGATCGATAGATATATCCGAGGCACCTCGCAACAGCAACAACCACACAGGTGAAAAGTATATAAATGTCAGCTAGTTTAAGCACTGACACCACCACTAGCTAGAAAGAAACGCATGCCCTCCCTGGATCCTTCTCCCGTTTCTGGTTCACAACCAGGGTGTGAGGCTCGCGAATCAACGCTACACAAAGCTATGCCACACAGGTCGTGCTTTAATCATCAACCACAAGACTCTGCTTTTCAACAAAAGCCTTGATCATTTGCCACTTAGGCATGCCACACAGGCAATTCACTCCATGCGATTGATATCCATCAATATATAACCCCTGAGCTCGTACGTCTCAGAGAAGGGCGTTAAGAAAAAGAATAAATCCTCCTTTCGCCAAACAGATGTATATTTAATAGAAATCAATCACATAGACTAAAATCCAATGTCAGATACATAGTCCATTTACAAGTTCGTTCTGGGTCTGAACGAAACTGGAGGCACTTTCCTCGCATATCCATCGATCTCCAAGTATGTCTGGACGATCACCAACTGATTCCCTCCTCTTGGGTGTACAGCCCAATCAAGATCATCAGTAATTATCCAAACAATGAGAAGACCTCCGGTCTTCGACCACCGTCTTCATCCTCGACACATCGCCGAATCAGTTATTCAGTATGGGATAAACCCGGTCTTTCTGAATAACTCGCGTATATAATCAACAAGTGTTACACAAACACAACATACACCTCATTCCAATTCAGAATATTCTTTTATTCACATATTCTTGTACTTTGGTAAAGGTTCCCATTAATTTTATCAAATATAAATTCTTTAAATTTACTCTTTAATCTGCTTTGAATATCAATTCAAACTAGTCGGGATTAGCGAACCACACCGAAGTAATCATTTATTTTATTTCACAATACCAACCTATTCATCCCATGAAGAAAAACTGGTCATACTTCAGATCTAACACCACGGTGTTATCGGTAAATTCAATTACCGTTTCACGTTCAAATCTAATTAAAGATTTAACTATCGCCTGGAGCAAAACTGGTGATACTCCGTTCTCGACCATTTCAATCTAATTAAAGATTCATTAAAACCCCACTTAGTTTTAATCTTCACAGAAATCAATATCCTGTCTTTAACTGGGTTAAAGAACCAATGTCATTTAAAACACAGTCCACGATAAACCCAAAATCACATTCCATTAATTATCGGGTTAAAGAACCAATCTTATTTAAAACACCGTTTACGATAAACCCAAAAATCAATCCCAATTCAATTCCAATTAAATACCATTTAATTGGTACACGTCATTAAATCTAAATAAAAGATTTAATCTTTTTCTCAATTGGGTTTAAGAACAGTGTTAATGAAGACACCATTCACGGCAAACCCAAATCAAATTTGATATTATATACAAGGCTTTGAATAGAAAATATATCGGCTTATATTCAATATCAAATTATACGACCAAAAAATATCGTATTGGAAATAACGATATAAATATATCTTTCAAATTTCCACAACAATATCTGTATAATCACGAAATCCAACATCGAAATATTCCTAAGACATTTTCGACTCAAATCCACTCCAATTCAATTATTGGAAATTCTGGTTTTTTTCAAAACCATTTCAAATCCACTTTATTTATTTAAAAATAAATAAATTATTATTCTAGTTCAAAACTAGTTCATTTCGATAAAAATCTATTTTTATCTTTTCAACTTTGGGATTTTTCATCCCTATTCTTCACAAATCATTTCTTATGATTTTACACAAATTATTACTATTTTTAATAATTTTATCAAGGCACGTACAGTCGATTTCCATCAACGGCCATCGAACTGCACTTACAGCGACCTTTTCCAAATTTGATTTGGACATAATTCCAAATCCAACCGTCAGATTTCAGATTTCTATTATACATTAGAAAGCTATTTTCGATACAAACCCAATGGTTCTAGTTTCAGAAGAATCCGACGGTCGGATCTCCCGCAATGTCCACTTGAAGTCAATGGTCGAAATTCGCGAATTGCCACGGTGCAGCGCATTCTATTCAGCCCATTATATTATATATATAATATATACTTCGTCGATTTCCTTTTAAAACGTATTTTATAAATCGTTTTAAATTTGTTTTCAAAACGATTTCAACTTCATATTCAATTTCTAATCAAAATTGAATATTCCACATCATCGATATACAAATGATAATATTTTCAAAACGATATATTTTGAAATCACTTACTTTTCTATATTCATTAAAAAATGAATAAAATCGATATAAATATCGTTCACGTCAAAATGGCGTCAATCTAGTCAACACTGCTTTTATTCAACACGTGAATGTTTATTCTATTCAACACATGAATTTATATTCTATTCAACGCATGAATTTATATTATTCAACACATGAATTTATATTATTCAACACATGAATTTATTTTTAATTCAACACATGAATTTATTCTATTTAACACATGAATTTATTTTCAAAACTGGAATGAGGCCCAATCAATTACCATATAATGTTAATTATATGGATTTTCTACAACACATGTACATAATAGCAACGATTAATAATCAACCATCATCCAGAGTTCACCACACAACTGAATAAGCATTAAATATAAATAATTAACGCTTACACACTCTGTTAACCCATCGATTGACATACAACTAAACATTCAGGATTAGTGTACATCAAATATCATCCCAATACCCGTGTGGGGTTTCAAATCAACAAACATAGATTTTTATTTGTGCAGTTGGGCGATGTGTAAAATTTATCGTCCCAATTAATATCAGTCAAATCATTGTATATAAACAAATCGTCCGATTTGTTTATAAATATTTATTTTATATACACGTTAAAAATTATATTTTTAACTATAAATTTTTTTCCACTATAATATATTTTATTTCATTCCACATAACACAATCAAATTTCACATCTTAGCAACCAAACAAACAAGTCGTCCATGGTCTGTGGACGACGGGTGTTGGGTGCTGCTAAGCACCGTCTACATCCTAGTATATATTTCAAACTAGAAATAAATTAAAGGTGAGGAGTTCTCACCGAGGGATCCACTCCTCCATTCTAGATTACTGAATGGTCTGGATTCTGCTTTTGCTTCCAGTCTATTCCATCGCACTCTTATTCACTCTGCCCACAATAAAAATCACATTTTTATTTCACTATATATATAATAAAAATCATATTTTTATTTTGTTACTTATATAAAAATCGTATTTCTATATTCTCTACTTTATAAAAATTATATTTTTTTATTTCATAATCATATTTCTATAACGCTACTGAATATATAAAAATCATATTTTTATATAACTAAAAGTCAAATCTTTTCTTTAAATTTACATACAAAAAAATCGAACCTTAATCTAAATTAAAAATCAAAGCTTTATTTATTTAAAAATAATATAAAACCCTATTTTTGTTCATAATGAGCCAATTACTTTTCAATAAACAACCACAATAGAAAAGGAAAGTAAAATAAAATAATTAAAAAAAACTTACAGTAAACGGAGAGGAGGGGCTACCATCGTTCGTTGGAGGTTGGGGGGCTGCGCGGGCGGAGGGGTGGTGGAGCGGGGACAGGTGGCGGGCCTGAGGCCCACGACGGCGGTGCTGAGGTTTTCCGTCCTCATGATTTGGGTGCGAAGGGGCGGAGGGTGGAGGAGAAAGAGGGCGTCGGGGGAAAGGATGGGGATTAGAGCTGGGGGGAAGCGGACTTGCGACGGCGGCGTTGGTTCTCGGGGGGAGGGGGGGGGGGAATGGGCGACGAGATCGCGATTCCCCCTTCATTTTTCTTATTTTTCCTTTTCTGTTTTGATTCTAACGGGGGGCCTGTTTGACTAAGCAGAAGAGAAGGAGGGGGGAATTATAATATAATTTATTTAATTATTTAATTTATTTCAAAATGGTACTTTTTATTCTGACCTCGAAATGAGACCCACCGCCTGTTGTCCATACGTAATTACCCCCATTCCGAACACAATGGGATATGCATCGTAGGCTGATTCGACCGTTTTGATCAGCATTCGTTAAAATCCAAATATAACTCAATATATTGAATTTGAACGCACATTTCAATTTACCGCGGCCACATACGGACTTTAAAAATTCCCGAAAAATATATCTAGCTTCGTATTGACGATCCGGTCCTAACAAAACTAATTTCGTCAAATTCTGAGACTGTTTGGAAAATGGCTATTTTCCAGTCGATTAAAATCAACTTAAGCTGGTCAAACGCGTTTTCTTTTGCCACGCTCACATATTGATTCAGAAAATTATGAATTTTGAAACTTAGCAATAATTTGACATCGCAGATCCAACAAAACTGGTTTCGTCGGAAACAGAGGTCGTTTGCAAAATTTCCATTTTTAAGGGCCAGAATTCCATAGCGACTATTCTGAATTTTCAACTGGACGTATCTTTTAATTCACGCTATGAAATTTTGATTTTTCGGATTCGTTGGAAAGATATCCTCAAATAGATTCAAATATTTTTAGTTTCACTAAAAACCGTGTTATTTTGAATCTTGTACTTTCATTTGAATTTTGAAATCGAATTTTCGAACTACTGCGCCATTTTCAATTCCTTTTATATTTAAAATAAAATATTTATATTCTAACGACGATCTATATAAATATATACGTTCTAATTCAATTCAAAATAAATTTCTCGTTGTTATTATTTAAAATAATTCATTTTAAATTATCAAAATTCGCTAAAATTGCCAAAATAAATTTTTTAAATTGGCTCGGATTTCCGGGTTATTACAATCTCCCCCCACTTAAAAATTTTCGTCCCCGAAAAGGAACGAAGCCGAAAGTTGTTTCACAAACCAACTCAACTTTCATTATTTTCATTACGGCTTAAGTTCTTCAACTTTTCAGTTTCTAAGAACTTTTCAAATTTTTCAAAAATTTGGCTAACACCCTAAATTTTCGAAAAATTTCGCCATAACCTCCCCTGCACCGGGGATTTCATGATATTTCATATAGCCTCCCATGGCCTTCTTTAATCCAAAAGAAAAGGAAAAAGCCAAGCGGCTAGTCAGTCGGCTCATAAAATCATCTAAAACCCAAGAAATTAGTAAACATGTACCTATTTGTCGGGCAAACAATTTTTATTCCTCTTCTCTAGCCTCCTTGCAATGACGTGTTCACACATATATATGTACATGTATGCATTTGCAATCAATTTTCAATACAGTTCAATATTTGGTTCAATTTGGCCTAAATTCACCGTTCATTCACATAATGGTTTAAAGGAATAATCATTCAAAACAAACATCAATCAGTTAGTGAATTAACGTTTCAAATTCATAATTTTGATATATATTCAAGAAGCACATTTTTGATGCCAAATCGCAATAATAAACCTATCTAATTTTGGTTCTCACACTAGTCAATTGGAAATATATAGAAATCATGTAACGACCCGCATTCTACGCAACGCAGGATCATAGGATATTTTTTTTATTCACATACGAAGTCGTATGGTCATGTAACTTTGGGAGACGACTATTGGGGTCATTTCCCATGTTCATGATTTTTGCCGACTTTTAAATGACTGTTTTGCCCCTAGCTGATCTTTTTTTGACCATAACTTTTGACTAGAAAGGAATTTTGACCTGAAACCACTTCCATTGGATCCGGATGATGGTTTACAATTCCGTAGACTGGTCACATTAGCCAAACGGACTCACCGTTTGGGAGATATGGCTGAAACAAGTATCAGATGGTGAAAAACAGCTTAATTGGGCTTAACCGGGTAATTAGCAGCTAGGCCCAAAGGAGATTTCGGGATTAGAGAGGTATAGGGGCTGATTAGGGTTAGAAAACATTTCTTTCAGCCGCCACTTTCATTCTTGGAACCCTAACAATGGCCTCCAACACCCAAATCAACTTCTAATCACTTTCTAATCAAATTTTGGCTTAAACTACATCAAATTAAGGAGAAATAGCACCAAAGCAAGGCTAGAGCTGCTGTGTTGCATTGGGAACAGCGCCAAACTGAGAATCATTTTAGTTTTGGGGATTTATTTGTGGCTAAGGTGAGTGATTTGCATAGTTTTGCACTAATTATGGTTAATTAAGTGTAATTAGTGAAGATTAGCGAATTTAAACATGATAAAATTATGGAAAAATATTTATAAAATTCGAAATAATGTTTTAGACCTTTGTTAGAAATTTGGTTTGATTTGGTTAAGCTTTACTAATCATATCATTAGTTTTTCCTAAACATGCTTAAGGGGAAAACATGGGTTTTTGGGTATATTTGATCCTTATAAACATGTCATATTGTTGTTTTAGTGTTTGTGGATGATTATACATGTTGCTATGACTGTATGATATGTTTTGTGATTGCATAGAAAAGTTAGAATGGCTGAAAACGCCGTCGTTTGGCGAAATTAGCTTGCTGGAAAAACTTGCAGCAAACCCGATAGGAGCATTCGAATAGGAGCATTCAGATAGGAGCATCCAGATAGGAGCATTCAGATAGGATCATTCGGATAGGAGCATCCGGATAGGAGCATGTAGATAGGAGCATTCGGATAGGAGCATTCGGATATGAGCAATCAGATAGGAGCAACTGGATAGGAGCAACCGGATAGGGGCATCCGATCCGAACCGGATAGGGGCATCCGATCCGAACCGAATAGGGGCATCTGATCTGAACTGGATAGGGGCATCCGACACAAACCAAATAAGAGCATTCGAGCACCCGAACTGAACTAGAAAGGAGCATTCGAACCGAATCAAGCAGGAGGGGGCGAACCGAACCGAACAGGAGGAGCGAACACCAAGTAGACCTAAACCCGAGATGCAAAGGAAGTCCAAATGAGGAATTGTACCTCAGGATCTAGATGGGAACCAAGGAGGGAACTTCATGAGTTGGGCTTTACTGCGGGACGTGTGCTAAGGGTTTGTCGATGTCTCTAACTTTAGATCACTATGTGTCGGGGGTACGTGAACGGATTCAGGGCCACAGTGGCCTAGGTACGACTAAAGAGCTATAGACCAATGAAGTGGGGTCATTTGTAAAGATTTGGTCATGACTCCATGGGATAAACTTGGTAGTAGCAGTAGTTGTACAAGTCGAACTCCGTCACTACTTCGATGGGTCTAGTGATTGACAGTGGTGGACATCGTATGCTTTACGCACTGAGTGAGAGATGTGAGAATGGTTGCTATGTTTGATTGTTTGTCTTCATAATGACATACACACCCCCACCCCCGTATTCTTTACACCATATGATAGTGGCACCTTAGAGTATTGTACGGTATGTAGTGCTAACTCTTTGGTTGCAAGTCCAGTTTCAGGTATGGTTTAGTATACCTATTATTGTTCTGTTTAGCTGCTTATCAGTCATACCAGACTTTTTGTCTGAGCCAGAGTTTTATGTCTCTTCTTATTACTCTGGGTGCTTTCACGAGCAAACTAGAGACAGGTTAGCTGGGTATGCATGAGTAGCTGATCGGAGACGAGCAGGAGGCTTCCACGTATGATACATATAGATATTCTCCCTGTGTTATTGAAGATTACTGCTTGGGCATTAGTAGTGCATCTTCTACTTTAACTTTCTTTTGCTTTAGAAACAGTTTAAAGTTGTAATAATGATGTTTGATCATAAGCTGTATTTGGATTTCCGCTGCTATGTTGGTTTAGTTTTCAGCTTATGCACTGTCTCGCCTGTTTTATGTCAAGATTATGTTATTATTATATTTTGTTCCATGCGTTGTGATACATTTTACAAGTTCCTTGTTAGTTCATTTTCTTCTTTCCTTTCTTCTGACGACCGTTCCGTGCTAGCTGGGCATGTGTACAGCGCACTTACGGAGGAAATGCCGGCTGGTGCGGCGCAGGCCGTCACAAATGCTACCTTCGTTACTCGAAAATAAATACTAATAACACTGCAGCATTACCAGAATCATCCCCGGGCGACTTGAGTGTGATTCTATATCTATCCAGTATATTAAAACTTCGAATATACGTCTGCAAGACGTATACGCAAAATCTTTATATATTGGATTGTCCAAATTCCATATAAAATAAATATTCAAATACGTATAAAATGATTTAAATTTCAAAACTAAATTTGTTTCATTTTTATAAATATACTCTTCACACTCGTTCTAGGATACTACTGATCCCATCTCTAACGAGTCATTCGTTATTGGATATTACTAATCCAATTTCTAATGAATTCTTTCGTTTGGTTCTAATGTGTCTTGTTCTCGAGCTCTGTAAACGAAAGCAGTGATACCAAAATGTTACGACCTGAACTTCCCCGGTAAAGAAAGCCCAGATTGAAGTGGAACAAGCCACATCGGGACGTAAATAGAAGAACATTTCATTGTTAATTACAACGTTTCCATTGGAATACAAGAATATACAGAGTATAAATCAATATTACACATTCACTAAATATCAGATATTACAATAAATTACATAGCAGCGGAAAATAATACAAAACACAATTGAAAGGAATACGCGGATAGAGAGCTTTCCGAGTATAATTCCAGCTGTAAATCAGGATCCTCTGAATATAAATCTGCAAAACCAAAACTACTAGTTGCCCGTGTCAAAATATGGGCACCCAGAGTTTAGGTTAAAAAAATAAACTCCAGGTCAGTCATGTGACTGGTGTGAGAACTAAAACAGTTATTAATCTTTATTTTAAAGTTAGGTAAATCAAGGGACCACACCGTATAATACGGAACGGGTTTCCTCTCAAGAATACCAGTGCATAAAACAACAGCACAATACTAAATAAAGAACAATGAAGCTATTAGAAGACCCAGGTCCCATCACACAATGCAACACAAGCCGGATGATAGGGTTTTACCTTATAATAGCCAAAGAATGCTTGATACGCTAAATTTCATGTTTTATTACTATAAGTGTATAGTGTCAAACAATTTCAATCATAAATATCAATCATAGATGGCATGGGTACCATATATCATGTCGCCATACTAGGCTCTACAATCAAAACCGCAAAGTCACGTATTTGGAAATTGGATTTCCATCTGTGAACCGAGGCCAGGGATTATCCCCTACCGAATTCGAGACAATCTAGCCCATGTCTCAAGATCAGAACGCATCGACCCTTGGAGCCACAGGGTCGGTCCACCGACGTGGAATAAAATGCCTGAACACTGCGTTTCCCCGCCCTTTGGGGCGTAAACGAGTCCAATGACTCCATTTGTCCCGGATCGACTGATATATCTGAGGCGCCTGGCAACAGCAACAACCACATGGGTGAAAAGTATATAAATGTCAGCCAGTTTAAGCATTGAGACCACCACTAGCTAGAAAGAAACGCATGCCCTCCCTGGGTCCTTCTCCCGTTTCTAGTTCACAACCAGGGTGTGAGGCTCGCGAATCAACGCTACACAAAGCTATGCTCCACAGGCCATGCTTTGATCATCAACCACAAGACTCTGCTTTTCAACAAAAGCCTTGATCATTTGCCACTTAGGCATGCCACACAGGCAATTCACTCCATGCGATTGATATCCATCAATACATAACCCCTGAGCTCGTATGTCTCAGAGAAGGGCGTTAAGAAAGAGAATAAATCCTCCGCCACCAAACAGATGTATATTTAATAGAAATCAATCACACAGACTAAAATCAATGTCAGACACACAGTCCATTTACAAGTTCGTTCTGGGTCTGAAGGAAACTGGAGGCACTTTCCTCGCATATCCATCGATCTCCAAGTACGTCTAGACGATCACCAACTGATTCCCTCCTCTTGGGTGTACAGCCCAATCAAGATTATCAGTAATCACCCAAACGATGTGAAGACCTCCGGTCTTCAACCACCGTCTTCATCCTCGACACCACGTCGAATCTGTTATGCAGAATGGGATAAACCCGGTCTTTCTGAATAACTCGCGTATATAATACACAAGTGTTACACAAACACAACATACGCCTCATTCCAATTCAGAATATTCTTTTATTCACATATTCTTATACTTTGGGAAAGGTTCCCATTAATTTTATCAAAGATAAATTCTTTAAATTTATTCTTTAATCTTCTTTGAATATCAATTCAAACTAGTCGGGATTAGCGAACCACACCGAAGTAATCATTTATTTTATTTCCCAATCCCATCCTATTCATCCCATGAAGTAAAACTGGTCGTACTTTAGATCTAACACCACGGTGTTATCGGTAAATTCAATTACCATTTCACGTTCAAATCTAATTAAAGATTTAACCATCGCTTGGAGCAAAATTGGTGATACTCCATTCTCGACAATTTCAATCTAATTAGAGAATCATTAAAATCCCACTTAGTTTTAATCTTCACAGAAATCAATATCCTGTCTTTAACTGGGTTAAAGAACCAATGTCATCTAAAACACGGTCCACGATAAACCCAAAATCACATTCCATTAATTATCGGGTTAAAGAACCAATGTTATTTAAAACACCGTTCACGATAAACCCAAAAATCAATCCCAATTCAATTCCAATTAAATACCATTTAATTGGTACACTTCATTAAATCTAAATAAAAAGATTTAATCTTTTTTTGAACTGGGTTTAAGAACAGTGTTAATGAAGACATCATTCACGGCAAACCCAAATCACATTTGATATTATATAAGGCTCTGAATAGAAAATATATCGGCTTATATTCAATATCAAATTCTACGACCAACAAATATATCGGCTTATATTCAATAACAAATTTCCATAACAATATCTGTATAATCACGAAATCCAACATCGAAATATTCCAAAGACAATTTTGATTCGAATCAACTCCAATTCAATTATTGGAAATTCTGGTTATTTTCAAAACCATTTCAAATCCACTTTATTTATTTAAAAATAAATAAATTATTATTCTAGTTCAAAACTAGTTCATTTCGATAAAAATCTATTTTTATCTTTTCAAATTTGGTATTTTCATCCCAATTCTTCACAAATCATTTCTTATGATTTTACACAAATTATTACTATTTTTAATAATTTTATCAAGGCCCGTACAGTCGATTTCTATCAACGGCCATCGAACTGCACTTACAACGACCTTTTCCAAATTTGATGTGGACATAATTCCAAATCTAACTGCTAGATGTTACACCCCACGTCCATTAATGTTTACTCACAAAGGGAATGCATTAACTTCCATGGAGGTTTTAAGTGAACATAGAACAGAAAAATTACAACAAGACAGATAATAAGTAGTACTTGGAAATCTAAAACTTCATTTTATTGCAGCGGAAATTAAACATGTTTGTTACATCATAAAACCATAAATCAGAGTCAAGTACAATATCCATCTTGATAAAACAAAATACATAACCCCATTACATAAATAGCCATTAAAGAAGATAACAAGCTGGACTTTACTTCAATGGTCCAAGCTTTCCAAAAGTGAGATAAAGCAATCCAATCAAGCTCCACTAGAGCTGGGCCCACCCTGAGGACCTGGAGGGGGAAAAAGGATGGAAATAGAGGGGGTCAGACATAAAGTCTGGCGAGTATGATAATTCTAACAATACTATTATCAATGTAACTAGACTAAGGCATAAGCATGAAAAAAAGGAAATGTCTATGAACTATTGGGTATGGAAGAGCAGATAAGGATAATGTTAAAGGCACACCTAATTACTAACGAATAATTACTACACTGCACCGCAGCAGTCACCCTAAAGGTTGATCCCGCTTGCTTCACACAGAAACTATATAAATAGCCTTGCGTACCCCTAACTGACTACATAGGTGTTGTCTGCCCCTATCTCCGCTAGGTGTACCCCACTACCCACTTTCGATCGGCTCCCTACTCGTAGATACACGTGTTGGCCTCACAGTGGTGTGTATCACTCCCCTAAAGTGGCAACCCGATACAACTTGAGAATGCATGGCTTATACCTACACGATGCAACAACGTCTTACCTACCAGCCCGAGTCCACACACGCATATGAAACCCGTTGGACTTGCGTTGCCACCGCTACCCCGTTTTGGCCTCTTATAGTCAAGCCCAGCATGCGTGTCCCGTCCTCGACTTGGGTCGAGCCCACAAAGATACGTTTGGCATACTGGTTGAAATGGGCCCCCACAAGCTACCTACCTAAGCTTGTCCACTAGTACATCCCACTTAACCCTCTTAGTCATGTTCATTTACATGTGTGTTTGGTTAAGTCTTACTAATCGTATTTCACATGCCACTAAGGTCACCCAATAGATTCCTCATGCCATCCAAGGCACCTACTTAACCCCCATGTCCCACCTTACATGTTTATTTGGTTAAGTATTTCTTAATTCATTTAGGCCATAACCTCATTATGACCTCTCACATTAGACTGACATTTATGGCAGTTGGATTTGCCGGGCAGGTCCGGGCAGTCTTACACCATAAAAGAGTCTAACCTCGTGTCTTTACAACTGTTATGCTTTAGTTTAGGCCTAGGACCTCTCACATTGGGCTGACATTTGTGACCACTGGATTTGTCGGGCGGGTCCGAGCAGGTTTACGTCACAAATGAGTCCAACCTCGTGTCCTAAGCATTGATTATCACTTATAATCTTTTACCCCAGTTTTAATAATTCCCTATTCAAATTATTAATTAACTCCAATTTTAATGATGTCCATAATTGACTCAATTATGGCCATCCATTCATGGCATGCAAAATCATATCAATTGCACCCCAACTTCTTAATATTAAATCCTTAATATTACCCCTACCCCACGTAATACGTTTGTTTATACGACGCAAAATATACGTTAGACTCGAATAGTCTAACTCATAGCACAAAGATAACTTATCACAACATATAGAAAAATAAAATTAAATCTAATCATAATATGGGTGAAACTTGCATATAACTACACATGTTAAGGATCTAAAGGTGTCAACTTGTTTGGTAAAATGTCACAACTTAAATGATATGATCATAACCCAAATTCATGTATAAACTTGCATATGGGGTTTTATGCAACATAATGATGGTGTGAACTAGCATCTAATACATAGAATTCACATATGTCACAGCATAATTCTAGATGTCATAATCCTAGATCTAAATGGATGTCATGGCATATGTTCACAATCTTTACTAATCTGTCTAAACTTGCATATGTGAATCGTCATATAGAACAACATAGCCCAAACATTATGATTTGATTAACATGAACTAATTAGCATAGATAATAACATCATGACTTTATAACATGTATGATTTATCACAACTTAGCATAGAAAATTACAAACTATACAATATCATCATAGCATGATTTACAACATATAGGATATCATCATCACATAACATAGGATTTACAACATACATGATAGCATAAGGTTTACAACAACATATATAACAATTCACATCATTCACTCATAATCCATTCATAACTTAATCTAATTAGTTTAATAATAATCTTGTTAAGATCATCATACTCACAATTAGAAGAGAAAAGAGAGTCTTGATTTGCTTTAGAGTTGAGTAGAATTAGGGTTTTGATTAGCTTTCTTCCTTCTTAGTTGGCGGCGGATAAACTGAGTTCCATGGCGGCGGTATGACGGTAGCTATTCTATTTTTCATGTGAATTAGAGTGAGAGACTACCTAGGTATTTATAGAGTTTAGGGTTTATTTAGACCGTCAGATAAACTCAGAACTAAACTGAACCATTTAATTTGCCAACTCAGCCCTAAAGACACATCAGCCAAACCCTAGCCGCCTGGACAGCTCGACACCAACGTTGACTGCCCAGTCGACCTGGGGGGGAGGGTGTCGACTCCCCAGTCGACCTGGGGTGCTGGGCGGGAAATTTCCCGCCTAGCCTGTTTGACTTCGAATTTTGAATTTTAAATTTCTGAAATCTGTTTTGAATTTTCTGCAACTTCCGATGGCCATAACTTCTTCATACGAAGTCCAATTCACGCAAACTCGGACTCTATTTCAACCAGAATTCCGAGACGAACACAATGGCGCAACCCGTTTCCCACAATTCTCAAGTCTGAGATTAGTTATTCATTAATTTGTGAATATTAATATTAACAGAATTACGAGGTGTTACACTATATTTCAGATTTCTATTATTCTTAGAAAGCACTTTTCGATAGGAACCCAACGGTTCCGGTTTTAGGAGAATCCGACAGTCGGATCTCCCGCAATGTCCACTCGAAGTCAATGGTCGAAATTCGCGAACTACCGCGGCGCGGCGCGTTCTATTCATGCCATTATATTATATATATATATAATATATATAATATATACTTCGTCGATTTCCATTTAAAACGTATTTTATAAATCATTTTAAATTTGTTTTCAAAACGATTTCAACTTCATATTTAATTTCTAATCAAAATCGAATATTCCACATCATCGATATACAAATGATAATATTTTCAAAGCGATATATTTTGAAATCTATTACTTTTCTATATTCATTATAAAAATGAATAAAATCGATATAAATATCGTTCACGTGAAAAAGGCGTTAATCTAGTCAACACGGCTTTAATTCAACACATGGATGCTTATTCTATTTAACACACGAATTTGTATTCTATTCAACACATGAATTTATATTATTCAACACGTGAATTTATTTTCAATTCAACACATGAATTTATTCTATTCAACGCATGAATTTATTTTCTAAATTGGAATGAGGCCCAATCATTTACCATATAATGTTAATTATATGGATTTTCTACAACACATGTATCTAATAGCAACGATTAATAATCAACCATCATCCAGAGTGCACCACACAACTGCATAAGCATTAAATATAAATAATTAACGCTTACACAGTCAGTCAAACCATCGATTGACATACAACTAAACAATCGGGATTAGTGTACGTCAAATATCATCCCAATACCCGTTTGGGGTTTCAAATCAACAAACACATATTTCTATTTGTGTAGTCGGGCGATGAGTAAAATTCATCGTCCCAATCAATATCAGTCAAATCAGTGTATATAAAAAATCGTCCGATTTGTTTATAAATATTTATTTTATATACACGTTAAAAATTATATTTTTAACTATAAAATATTTTCCACTATAAAATATTTTATTTCATTCCACATCACGCAATCAAATTTCACAACATAACAACCAAACAAGCAAGTCGTCCATGGTCGGTGGACGACCGGTGTCGGGTGCTGCTAAGCACCGTCTGCATCCTATTATATATTTCAAACTAGAAATAAATTAAAGGTGAGGAGTTCTCACCGAGGGATCCACTCCTCCATTCTCGATTAATGAATGGTCTGGATTCTGCTTTTGCTTCCAAACTATTCCATCGCACTCTTATTCACTCTGCCCATAATAAAAATCACATATTTATTTCACTATATATATATAATAAAAACCAGATTTTTATTTTGTTACCTATATAAAAATCGTATCCTTATATTCTTTACTTTATAAAAATTATATTTTTTTATTTCGTAATCATATTTCTATAACGCTGCTGAATACATAAAAATCGTATTTTTATATAACTAAAAGTCAAATCTTTTCTATAATAAAAATCAAACCTTTTCTTTAAATTTACATACATAAAAATCAAACCTTTATCTAAATTAAAAATCAAAGCTTTATTTATTTAAACATAATATAAAACCCTATTTTTGTTCATAATGAGCCAATTACTTTTCAATAAACAACTACAACAGAAAAAGAAAGTAAAATAAAATAATTAAAATAAAAACTTGCAGTAAACGAAGAGGAGGGGCTACCATCGTTCGCCGGAGGTTGGGGGGCTGCGCGGGCGGAGGGGTGGTGGAACGGGGACAGGTGGCGGGTCTGAGGCTCATGACAGTGGCGCTGAGGGTTTCCGTCCTCACGATTTGGGTGCGAAGGGGCCGAGGGTGGAGGAGAAAGAGGGCGTCGGGGGAAAGGAAGGGGATCGGAGCTGGGGGGAGGCGGACTTGCGACGGCGGCGTTGGTCCTTGGGGGGTGGGGGGCTATCACGATTCCCCCCTTCCTTTTTCTTTTTTCTGTTTTGATTCTAACGGGGGGCCTGTTTGACTAAGCAGAAGAGAAGGAGGGGGAATTATAATATATATTATTTAATTATTTAATTTATTTCAAAAAGGTACTTTTTATTCTGACCTCGAAACGAGGCCCACCGCCTGTCGTCCATAGCTAATTACCCCCATTTAGAACATAATGGGATATGTATCGTAGGCTGATTCGATCGTTTCAATCAGTTTTCGTCAAAATCCAAATATAACTCTATATATTGAATTTGAACGCACATTTCAATTTACCGGGGCCAAACACAGACTTTAGAAATTCCCGAAAAATATTTCTTCCTTCGTATTGACGATCCGGTCCTAACAAAACTAATTTCGTCGAATTCCGAGACCGTTTGAAAAATGGCTATTTTCCACTCTATTAGAATCAACTAAAACTGGTCAAACGCGTTTTCTTTTGCCACGCTCACATATTGGGTCAGAAAAATACGAATTTTGAAACCTAGCAATAATTTGACATCACGGATCCAACAAAAGTGGATTCGTCGAAAACATAGGTCGTTTGCAGAATTTCCATTTTTAAGGGCCAGAATTCCATAGCGACTATTCTTAATTTTCAATTGGGCGTATCTTTTGATTCCCGCTATGAAATTTTGATTTTTCGGATTTGTTGGAAAGATATCCTCAAATAGATTCAAATGTTTTTGGTTTCACTAAAATCCGGGTTATTTTGAATCCTGTACATTCTTTTGATTTTTAAAATCGAATTTTCGAACTTCCGCGCTATTTTCAATTCCTTTTATATTTAAAATAAAATATTTATATTCTAACGACGATCAATATAAATATATACGTTCTAATTCCATTCAAAATAAATTTCTCGTCATTATTATTTAAAATAATTCATTTTAAATAATCAAAATTCGCTAAAATTGCCAAAATAAAATTTTTAAATTAGCTCGGATTTCCGGGTTATTACAACGTCACCACCCAAACTCCGAAACCCTACCCCCTTAAACCCGCCAGAAACTCCACCACCGGCCACGCTAGGCCGACCGCCACCACCTCACCGTTGCACCACCTCATCAGCCACCCTCGGACGCCATCAGCCTTCCTCCTTCGAAAAATAGTAAGTTTCTTTAATTTTTTATTATAGAAAGCTGATTTTTAATTATAGAAAAAGCTTAATTTATGTAGATAAAGATTTCAGTTTTATATATATGAATGAATCGGATTTTTCTATGTAAGAATGAAGTATATGAATCGGATTTTTCTATGTAAGAATGAAGTATAAGAATCAGATTTTTCTATGTATGAATGAAGTATAAAAATTGGATTTTTTTATATGTGAATGAAGTATAAAGATTGGATTTTTCATGAAGTAAAGATTAGTTTTTTTCATGAAGTAAAGATAAGATTTTTTATCTGTGAAATAGAGTTATAAAAATATAATCTTTTCTATACGTGTAACATTTAAAAATTTCATTCTTATATAGTAGAGATTATAAAAATATGATTTTTATATGGTAGATAATATAATTTTTATTCATGTAGCAAAATAAAAATATGATCCTTACGTGTAGAGATTATAAAAATATGATTTTTATGTACATGTAGTCCAAATAAAAATATAATTTTTATTATGAACAGCGTGGCAAGGACTTGCATTGGAATTTCAAACAAATCTAAAGGGTTTAGCAGTTCAGAAATAGAGAATGATGGAGTGGATCCCTCGGTGAGAACATCTCACTTTCAATTTGTTTTCTAGTTGAAATATATACTAGGATGCAGACGGTGCTTAGCAGCACCCAACACCCGTTGTCCACAGACCCTGGATGACTTGTTTGTTTAATTGATGTGTTGTGAAAGTTGATTGTGTGATGAGGAATGGAATAAAATATTTTATTGTTAAAAATATAATTTTTAACAATTACGTAAAATAAATGTTTATAAACAAATCGGACGGTCTGTTTATGTACACCCATTTGACTAATATTGATTAGGACGATAAATTTTACACATCTCCCAACTGCATAAATAAAATCTGTGTTTGTTGATTTGAAACCCACACGGGTGTTGGGATGATATTTGGCGTACACTAATCCCAAATAATTAGCTCTATGTCGATCGATTGATTGACAGGCTGTTATAAGCGTTAAATATTTATATTTGATGCTTAAGCAGTGTAGAATGCACTCTGGATGATGGTTGATTATTTATCATTGCTATTATATACGTGTGTTGTAGGGAATCCATATAATTAACATTATATGGTAATTGATTGGGCCTCATTCCAAGTTGGAAAATAATGAATATTCACGTGTTGAATAAAAGAAAATTCATGTGTTGAATAAAGAATATTCATGTGTTGAATAAAAGAAAATTCATGTGTTGAATAAAATATATATTCATGTATTGAATAAAAGAAAATTCATGTGTTGAATAAAATATATATTCATGTGTTGAATAAAAGAAAATTCATGTGTTGAATAAAATATATATTCATGTGTTGAATAAAAGAAAATTCATATGTTGAAGAAAATATTCATTTGTTGAATAGAATAACGAAGTTATTGAAATATATAAAGCCGTGTTGATTAGATTTGTGCCATTTTGATGGGAACGATATCAATATCGAAAATGAATTAATTTCAAAATATAATATTTTGAAAATAATATCATTTATATATCAATGATATGGAATATTCAATTTTGATTTGAAATTGAATATGAAGTTGAAATCGTTTTGAAAACGAATTTAAAACGATTTATAAGACACGTTTTAAAAGGAAATCGATGAAATATATATATATATATATATATATATATATATATATATATATATATATATATATATATATATATAATGGCCTGAATAGAACGCGCCTTGCTGCGGCAGTTCGCGAATTTCGACCATTGACTTCGAATGGACGTTACGTGAGATTCGACCGTCGGATTCTCCTAAAATCGGAACCCTTGGGTTCATATCGAAAAGAGATTTCTAAAGAATATTAGAGATTTGAAATCTAACGGTTGGATTTGGAATTATGTCCAAATCAAATTTGGAAAAGGACGCTGTAAGTGCAGTTCGATGGTCGTTGATGGAAATCGACTGGACGACCTTGATAAAATTATTAAAAATATCAATAATTAGTGTAAAATCATAAGAAATGATTTGGAAAGAATGGGGATGAAAGACTCCAAATTTGAAAAGATAAAAATAGATTTTTATCAAAATGAACTAGTTTTGAACTAGAATTATAATCCATTTATTTTTGAAATAAATAAATGGGATTTGAAAGGGTTTTAAAAGTAACTAGAATTTCCAAGAATTGAATTAGAATGGATTTGAATCGAAATTGTCTTTGGAATATTTCGATGTTGGATTTCGTGATTATACAAATATTGTTATGGAAATTTGAAAGATATATTTATATCGTTATTTCCAATACGATATTTGTTGGTCATAGAATTTGATGTTGAATATAAGCCGATATATTTTCTATTCAGAGCCTTGTATTTAATATCAAATGGGATTTGGGTTCATCGTGAATGGTGTCTTCATTAACACTGTTCTTAAACCCAGTTGAGAAAAAGATTAAATCTTTTTTATTTAGATTTAATTAAATGTGCCAATTAAATGATATTTAATTGGAATTGAATTGGAACTGATTTTAGGTTTATAGTGAACGATGTTTTAAATAACACTCGTTTTTTAACCCGATAAGTAATGAAATGTGAATTGGGTTTGTTGTGAACTGTGTTTTTAACGACATTCGTTCTTTAACCCGATTTGCTGTGAAATGTGATTTGGAAGCTATAAATCTTTTGTTAATATTTAAAAGAGATTTTCCAATTTAATAAAATAAATTGGAATGGAATTCGATTTGGTGATAATCGAAGTGAATTTCTATGGAGGAAGACTGCTAATATATATGGAATTTAAAAGGCTTTACCGTTATTCCATTTATATTATTAGTTAGATATGGAAGTTCATATCGATTAAATACATTGATCTGTTTTCCATGAAAATTCTATTGTTAATGGAATGTGATTTTGGGTTTATCGTGAACTTTGTTTTAGATGGCATTGGTTCTTTAACCTAGTTAAAGATAGGATATGATTTCCCAAGTTAAACAATCATTAATATTGATTTTTGGGAAGATTAAAACCAAGTGGAGTTTTAATGAATCTTTAATTAGATTGAAATGATCGAGAATGGAGTATCACCAGTTCTGTTCCTGGCAATAGTTAAATCTTTAATTATATTTGAACGTGAAATGGTAATTTAATTTACCGATAACACCGTGGTGTTAGATATGAAGTATGACAAGTTTTACTTCATAGGATGAATAGATTGGGGTTGGGAAATTTAAGAAGTGATTATTTCAGTAAGGTTCGCTAATCCCGACTAGTTTGGATAAACCATAATTTGGTTTGAATTGATATTCAAAAGAAGATTAAAGAATAAATTTAAAGAATTTTTCTTTGATAAAATTAGTGGGAACCTCTCCCAAAGTATAAGAATATTTGAACAAAAGAATATTATGAATTGGAATGAGGCGTATGTTGTGTTTGTGTAACACTTGTTGATTATATACGCGAGTTATTCAGAAAGACCGGGTTTATCCCATACTGAATAACTGATTCGGCGATGTGTCGAGGATGAAGACGGTGGTCGAAGACCGGAGGTCTTCTCATTGTTTGGATAATTACTGATGATCTTGATTGGGCTATACACCCAAGAGGAGGGAATCAGTTGGTGATCGTCCGGATGTACTTGGAGATCGATGGATATGCGAGGTACAAGGTGCCTCCGGTTTCGTTCAGACCCAGAACGGACTTGTAAATGGACTGTTTGTCTGACATTGGATATCATTCTGTGTGATTGATGGATATCGGTTTCATGGAGTGGTTTGCCTGTGTGGCATGCTAAGATGCAAATGATCAAGGCTTTTGTTGAAAAACAAAGTCTTGTGGTTGATGATCAAAGCACCACCTGTGTGGCATAGCTTTGTGTAGCGTTAATTCGCGACCCTCACACCCCGGTTGTGGACCAGAAACGGGTGAGGACCTCAGGGAGGGCATGCGTTTCCTTCTAGCTAGGGTGGTGTCAGTGACCTACCAGCCCTGACATTTATATTATTTTCACCTGTATGGTTATTTGAATGCGAGGCGCCTCGGATATATCGGTGACTATGTGGAGCTGATGGAGTCATAGGACTCATTTATGCCCCAAAAGGTGGGGAAACACAGTGTTTAGGCATTTTAATCCACATCGGTGGACCGGCCCTGACGATCCAAAGGCTTGACTGAGTACTTGCCTGAGACATGGGCTAGATTGTCTCGAATTCGATGAGGACGATCCCTTGCCTCGGTTCCTGCTTCCAATACGTGACTTTGCGGTTTTGATTGTCGAGCCTAGTATGGCGACATAGTGGTATGGGGCACTTATGCCGTCTATGATTGATACTTATGATTGAAATTGTTTTGACACTATGCACTTACAGTAGTAATAAAAGATGAAATTTAGCGTATCAAGCATTCTTTGTCTATTATAAAGTTAAACCCTATCCTCCCGCTTGTGTTGCATTATGTGATGGGGCCTGGGTCTTATAATAGCTTCATTGTTCTTTATCTAGCATTGCGCTGTTGTTTTATGCACTGGTATTCTTGGGAGGAAACCCGTTCTGTGTTATACGGCGTGGTCCCTTGATTTACCTAACTATAAAATCAAGATTAATAACTGTTTTAGTTCTCACACCAGTCACATGACTGACCTGGAGTTTTTTGTTTTAACCTAAACTCTGGGTGCCTTTATTTTCGACATGGGCAACCAGTAGTTTTGGTTTTACAGATTTATATTCACAGGATCCTGATTTACTGCTGAAGCGGTATTCGGAAAGCTCTATATCCGTGTATCTGTTTTCAGTTGTGCTTTGTATTGTTTTTCCGCTGCGATGTATTTAAATGTAATTTAAATCTCTGATATTTTCTGTGTAATATTTATTCATACTCTGTAATATTCTTTTATTCTGATGGAATTGTTGTAATAAACAATGAAATATTCTTCTGTTTGTGTTCCAATGTGGGTTGTTCTTAACTCAATCTGGGCTTTCCTTCATGGGGAAGTTCGGGTCGTCTCATATCGATTTAATGATTTCCAAAGGAAACTGGGTTTTGATAACGAGTTCTCAAACGGAAAATTAATTAAGGCTTTGGGGCTAGATTATCTTTGATTTAAGGGATGTGTTTTAAACAAGAAGGGTTAAATATGGATTTTGTTAAAGCTAATTTGAGAATGGGTTTAAAAAATTAATTTCACAAAATCTAAGATGGAAGGAGATTTAGTTGAAAGCCTGTGTGTTCCGTAATTATGTTTTAAATAATTACGCTTATTATTTGGGAAGACCGGGATCAGATGTATGTCCGAAAATCATTCCAAGTAAAAATACGACGTTGTGGAGAAATCGAAGGCAGTATTGAAGGGTGGGACCCTTCATATCGTAAGGACGACTTGCTGAATGTCTCAAATGGTTAGCTCCCATTTGTAGACGGATTTTATGTCAGCTAAGTGGTAAGAAACCCAAACGTATGTGAAGGAATTCCGGATTTATGATTTCATTCAGACCCAGAACAGACTTGTATGGATTGTGTCTAACATTGTAATTGACTGCGTAGCACTGATCTCTATTAAATATATATATCTTTTTGGTGGCGGAGAATTTATTCTCTTGCTTAGCACCCTTCTCTAAGACCTATGAGCTTAGAGGTTATATATCGATAGAAATCAGTGATGTGTTGTAAATGGACAATGTGGCATACTTAAGTTATGTGATGAGCTATGGATGATCAAAGCATGACTTATTTAATTGTAGCTTTGTGTATATCGGGACCTCGACAAGCCTCACACCCCGGTAAATGGCCAAAACAAGAAGAAATGCAGTAGGGTTATGGGGTGTTGTCTCCTTCTAGATAAAAGATGTTTTATGGAATGGAGCCCAGGTGTTAACCTATGTGGTAAAAGAATCTACTTTTGTGGTTGTTGTTGGCACGCGCTTGGAAAGATCGGTAATGACTGGGAGATGACATACTCAGGCGTACTCTAAGTTACCCAATTAAGGGGTAACCTGGCCTTGTGTTGGCATGAGGAGCATCACTGTTAATCCTCGGACATCCCTCTAGAGGTGTTAAAAATTCGGTTCGGAAGGAAGTTCCTTTGCTTGGTCATTGTTGGAAACCCAATCTCCGCTACAAGCCCGTACGATTTTGATTGTATACCATACGTCAGAATAGTATATAGTACCTATGCTGGCTAGGATCGATACATTTACTTTCGAAAATGTTTTCGCACGATATTATAGTATTAAAAAAGGATTTTCATGTATTAAACATTTTTGACTTCATAAGGAGAAACCTCGCCCATGCGTGCGTTTGCATTGTGTATGTGCCGCAAGACCTTATGTTAGTCTTGGAGTTGGTTAGAGCAGGATGCTGGTTTAGCTGGAGCTATTATATCTTGGAGCATGCATATTCTTCCACTGAGTTTAGTATCATTTCCGCTGTGTAATCGAAGTACCCTGATGTTTCTCTGGTAACTCTGATGTAATATTATTATAATGACAATGGAAAAGTTCTTTTTATTTTGTGCAAATGTGTAAGTACCCTTAATAATCCGTCTTTATGAACGGTGTAAGTTGGTTTAATTACCAGCAAAAACCGGGCAAAAAGCTGGGTCGTTACATTTTCCTTCAGTGTTTATCATTTGATTATATTTCCTCTTTTTTAAATACTTTGACTTTATGTCAAATCAAATATTTATTGTTATATTATATCAAATCAAAACGTTATTTTCGTAACATGTCAAATCAAATCTTTACTGTTATAATTTATCAAATCTAATCTTTATTACTATAAAATGTCAAACCAAATCTTTATTATTATATTATATCAAATGAAATCTCGATTATTATAACTTGTCAAATCAAATCATTACTACTGTAATATATCATGTCATATCTTTATTATTATAAATGTCAAATCAAATCTTTGTTCTTATAATATATCAAATAAAATCTTTATTATAATCATATATCAAATCAAATCTTAACTGTTATAATATATCAAATCAAATCTTTATTTTTATAAAATGTCAAATCAAATCTTTACTGTAGCAATATATCAAGTCAAATCTTAATTTTGATCTCCCGAAAACTTTATCTAATCTTAGTCAATTATCTTACTTCTTATTTTGGTATTTCCTACCACTCTCCTAATAGGAAAACTTCCAGTTAGATCTCACAGGTAGTACCAGAGTTGTAACACCCTATACTTTTTTATGTCCAAATTTCGACAAAAATCGAAACTCAAACACATCGAAGCATGGAGCGTGTAAATATGATACCTGCAAATAAATGAGCATGAGCATAATCATAGTACGATAAGATAACTCATAGAGGAAACAAAATAAGATAAATTAATATTAACTCAAGTAACTACCTTTTTAAAGTAAGTCACTTTTCCAATACCGAGCATGAGAGAACGAGAACCGAAATCCAAACTTAAACACCTATGAGAACCCGACATTCTCTAGAAAACCTGGGTGGTTGTAATGAGGAGGGGGTTAGAACAACAAGATTCTAGTGAATAGGAAATGTACCCCGTTTGATTAAACCCAAGATGTATGCCTATCATGGTTAGTGATTCTAGCCTAACCTTGTAAATGTTTATGCATGACTATACTACTGTTCCCAAAGTAGTATTCCTAAATATGATACGGAGATAGAACGTTTACTCACATATTTAGGAATCCTATATACCAGAATATGGATGGTTATTTAATCGAGGAAGAACCCCTAATTACGGAGTTTCAATATATATATATATATATTCATTCGCTCATCCTTTGATATTTAATGCCTCACTATTAATGATAAATGGGGTGGATTCTCCCTGATCGCTTAAGACCATAGGCTGGCATATTAGTCACTTATTATTCCTCGATAATATATTCAACATCAACATAAATCAAAGGGCACTAGCTATAGGGCCCTACTAGTTAAGGCTTCGGTCATTCACTCATATACCCTTGCACCGTGTAAGGTGAGAGAAGATATTTTATCGCTTGCTATACCATCTAGCTGACCTTATTGGATAACCCTCTTAGTTGCTTACTACTTCCCGTAGGATAGACGGCCAAATCCGATGTTTTTAATTTCCAGGTTTGGGTAGGCCCCATGACCCTCAAAATGAAAGACCTGCTCCCAGGTGGACTCTTCAACCCTAGCCACTTAAGACCCAGGAAACGGACTATACGCGAAGGTCATTAACTCCGTACACCATTATCCTTTAATACCTTTCCCTATAGGGATAAAGTGGGCTACGTCATCAAGTCCTTTCCATTTAGTTTCTCTTCACGGAAATACTATTCGCACAAAATTTATCGTCATGGGTTCCTATGGTTAATAAAGTATTATATTATTAACTTACTAAGCCAATTTCTATCTTTTAATTATAAGTTTTGTATTAACTAGTATAAATAAGGAATGTTATATCATCCTTACCCTAGGATATTTATTTGATTATTTCCCTAATTGGACTTAGTATTTAAACAACATTCAATACCTGTTAATTCCTTTTTACACCTATTTTATACTATCCCTAAGGTTACTGCCATTTATGACCATAACGGTCATATTTTCCTAAGGCAACCATTTACACTGGCTATCCTTATTTTATCAGTCCCGAAGTATCGATTTGTTGTACCCCAATCGACAATTACTATTCTTATTTATTTATTTATTTGTTGCTTGTTATTTATATATATATATATGTGTGTGTGTGTGTGTGTGTGTGTGCACCAAACCTCTCACATTAAGTTGACCACTTGTAGATGCTGGATTTGCCGGTTGGTTCTGGGCAGACTTCTACCACAAGTTGAACTTAACCTCATGCCTTAGTACACTTATATTTACGCATTAGACCTCTCACATTAAGTTGACCACCTGTGGATGTTGGTTTTGTCGGGCGGTTCCGTGCAGACTTCTACCACAAATTGAACTTAACCTCGTGTCTAAATGAAGTTAAAATTCAAATTCCCTAATTGGGGTTTACAACATTAATCCTAATCAGTTCAGGAATTGTAACAATTATCTTACTATATTCACCTTTCCTCCAATCAACGATGGTTACAATTGTTAATCATTGATTTATGGGCCTATTTATTGCAATCAATTATATTAATTGCTATAGTGGTACCACAAATATATTAATTCAATATAGATCACATTTACATGTATAATTCCATAAACGAATACCATTTCAACATTCAAACATTCAATATATTGTATATTTTATCGTTTTACGCAGATTTTGACGGATGATATTTATATATTTATATTTATATTTTCGTGTGGCAACGTAGTTATCTTTCGTTATTATTATTATTTTTAAATTTGACGATTCGGTTTAATCAGTATCCAAACATTACTTTTTTTCATTCAATCTTGTCATAAGGTTCCAAATCTTTCAAAAAGACTATTAGCTGTAATTATTGTAAATTATGCCTGATTAGTGGAATAGACATATTTCAAATTCACAAGAAATATTTATGTGTGTGTACATTTTTGAAATATATATGTGTGTGTATTTACAATTATACGTACATTTGCACCACATTTCCCTTTTTTAATCTTTTTATTATGTCTCTTGTGAATTCAAAATAATGTCTTTTTGTTCAAAAAGAATAAAATGACAAATTTACAACAACTAAGCCAAAACAACAAAAATTCTTTTAAATTAAAACCACATAATTCATCAACTTACACTGAAACTAGGGATTTGGAAGAAACTACATCTAAGCAGTGCTATTGGGACTGATTTCCAAATCCTCAATGTTTTACAACAAACAACGATATATTTTACAATGTACCTATAGGAAATATGTATAGACAAATTTAAGAATGCTACAACTAATATTATTCCTAACCACAATTCACAATTCCTAGGTTTTGACAATATTTATTAGCAGATCTGATAGGTGCCAATTCGAATTAATATTATGAAAAGATTTGATGATAATAGGCATATATTTTGAGATATAGTACAAAGGAGATAAATAAGCTATTATAACTTTATATAATAATTTCCCACTCACCCAAAAGCATCCAAATCTGAAGTTTGAATAATCTTTCAAACCTACAATTCCAACATTCTTATAAATCTACAATTTATCTAAAAAGGGGATACTTTTAGATCTATAGATATTCAAGAAAATAGGAAGAGAAGGGAGAATCTGATGTAGAGTGTCAATTCACATCTTTTCCACTGGATCTGATAACACCTTCCAATTTTATATGATTTGTATTTGATTGGTTGTATATGAATATATTTTTAATTAAGAAATTTGATTGGAAGAATGTTGACACTGTAACACCCCGTATTTTCAGTTAACATTAAAGTAACGAATCAAAGAATAATTAATTCCAAATTTGATAAATAAGGGAAACGGGTTATACCATTACGTTCGTCTCGGAATTCTGCTTGAGATAGAGTTCGAGTTTGCGTAAAACGAACAACGTATGAATGAGATATGGACAAACGAAGTTAGGCAGAAAACCGGAAGTCGACCAGAATGCACTGGCGCACTTCACAAGTGCGGCAATATAAAAATGCACTGGCGCACCTGCCAAGTGCGCCTAGATCGGGCTAGAAACCTACACAAGTTTCTAGAGTGTTCTGATCCGAACAGTGAGGCATGTTGAGTCCTTTCTGACTCTTTGTTGAGTCACTAGGGCTGAGGTGTCAACCTCGTGACTGGATGGTCTTGATTACTTATAGGGTTAATCTGACGGCTCTATATTAATTAAAACTCTATATAAGCAACCTAACTCTCAACCTAAAATCACACTAATTCTTTCCAGGAGCCGCCATGTCGTCAATGGTGAACCTAGAATAGATGTCATCTCTTACAACTCAAAGGCAAGATAGAAGCTACATCAAAATCAAATTAAATCTAATCTAATTCAACTAAGAGAATTCAACGATCTACATCAAAGGCGAGCAATTCAATTTCAAAATATAAATCCCAGAACTCAAGAATTCCTTTTTGTTTGTAAGTGTAGTTATCTTTCAGATGTGAATAAATTAAAGAGATGATTTGTAATAAATTATTAAATAGAATTGTACCAAGTTGTATGTGATGCTGCTTCATGTTAATTCATGTTTATTCTATCATGTATGCCTATGAACTATTGTGGTTTATCGAACCTATCATGTTATGTAGAAATTGGTGAATGAATCTATTGATGTTGTATACAAATTTGGGAATGAGAAACTATCATGTTATATGCAAGTTTGGCGATGTTATCATGTTATAAACACATGCAAGTTTATAGGCTAAAACATGATTATGTAAACCTATATGTTTAGATCTACACTTTATATGTTACATCCATATGCCTCTATGTTAGATCTATATTAGCATGATTCAACCCCTATGCAAGTTCACCACTACATGTCTAATTAAGTTTTGGTAGTTCTATGTAAAAATATTGTTTTATGATTCATGTTGCATAGATCTAGTTTGCAAGTTCATAATTAAAAGTATATTATGCCAAGTTCATGTGACACATCTGTAGTGAGATCCATATTTTTGTATGATGTTGGAATGTTGCAAGTTCCTCTTTTTCCCCTTTTAGTTTATAAGTTAGGCTAAAATGTCGAGCCTAACATTCTATGAAACTTTGCGAACGTACAACGGGGGTAACATTGGGGGAAAACATGAAACTGCATGTAATTAACATATTTGGCTCATAACCATGTAAATGGTATGGCATTGAAATGGTATAATTTACATACCAAAAATTATGAATTTGATTTAGAAGGAAAGTGAGCCATGACAATAAGTTGTTGGCAAATTTACATATAAGCATAAAAGGATAAATATGTAAATATAGTAAAAGACGAATATGCCTAACCCGAGGTTATATTGAGTTGTGGTATAAGACTGCCCGGAACCGCCCGGCAAATCCAGCAACCATAACAATATAGATCTAATGTGATTGGTTAGCACATTGAGTCCAAAAGAACCTGAGGTTAGACTGAGTTAGGGTGTAAAACCGCCCGGAATCGACCGGCAAATCCAGTGACTGTAACAATACCTGTCTAATGTGAGTGGTTGGTGCTTTAATAAAAGAATCAAAGCTAAGACAGGAATGGTAGGATTAAGTTAATTAAGGAAACACTTAATCAACACACCATGTTAACTAAACTGATGTGTGAGGTTAAGTTAATTAAGGTAACACTTAACCAATACACCATGTTAACTAGACAAGTGGGTTTAGGTTAAGTAAATTTAGAACACTTAAAAGTTATAACACGTTAATTAGACAAGTGGGTGATGTTAAGTAAATTTAGAACACTTAAAAGTTATAACATGTTAATTAGACAAGTGGGTGAGGTTAAGTAAATTTAGAACACTTAACCATTATAACATGTTAATTAGACAAGTGGGTGAGGTTAAGTAAATTTAGAACACTTAACCGTTATAACATGTTAATTAGACAAGTGGGTGAGGTTAAGTAAATTTAGAAACACTTAACCAATATAACAAGATGAATGACTAGGGTTAAGTTAATAGGAAACACTTAGCTAGTATAGCATGATGAATGGGTAGGGTTAAGTAATAAGAAACGCTTAACCACTATAACTTAATTTGTAGTAGGGTTAAGTTAACACAAGAAGGCAACACTTAACCAAAGTAACATGACACGTAGGTGGGTTAAGTTAACATAAATTGATTGATGACACTTAACTAATATAACAAAATGAATACGTGGGGATAAGTTAACACTTGACCAATATAACTTGATGAACGAAGTCGTTTAAGTTAATAGGAAACACTTAACTGATCCAACATGATAAGTAAGGAGGGTCAAGTTAATAAGAAACACTTAACCAACATGACATGATGAATAAGTGGGTTAAACTAACATGAACAGACAACACAACCAATATGACGTTGTAACACCCCGTGTATTCTATAACAGTGAAATTCACAAATTAAAGTATAATTAATTTCAAATCAAAGAATTAAGGGAAACGGGATACGCCATTGCGTTCGTCTCGGAATTCTGCTTGAGATAGAGTCTGAATTTGCGTAAAACGGACTACGTATGAAGAAGATATGGCCTCTGGAAGTTTCAGAATTCAGTTTGAAATCCAAACAAACCGAAACAGCTTAGAAACTAAGTTTAAAATTCAAAAATCGGGCCCAATTGGCCAGGGCAGGAAAATTCCCGCCCAGGGCACCCAGGTCGACTTGGCAGTCGACCTGGGGCAAGCCAGGTCAAATGGGCAGTCGACCTGGGTCACCCGTGTCGACTGCCAAGTCGACACGGTGTCGACTGGGGTATCGACCTGGCCCCTGAGCCAGGTCGAACCCAGCCCACCCTGGCTAGCCTAGTCTGTGTTTGGTCGATTTTCTGAGCCTTGCCTTGTCACTAGGGCTAGGTGTTAGCTCCTGGTTGGTCCCTCCTTTGAACGAACAGCTATTATTGAACCAAGCTCCATCGACGGTCTAAATCAACTCACAAACTCTATAAAAAGGACCTAGGACTAACCCTAGTTCACACAAACTAAAATGGAGATGGGACCGTCATGCTGCTGAGGAGAGTATAAGGATAGCCGTCAGAAATTGGGAGACAATTAGGAGATAATTCAAAGCTTAAAGCAACGTCAAATCAATCAAAACAACACCAACAACAAAGGATAGCATCTCCAAATTCAGAATTCAGATTCCTGAATTGAAGATTCGTCATACGTTGTAAGTAGAGTGCTATTCCGATGTGAATAATTAATTGCGTTTGATTTGTGTAAAATGCGAAATGGAATTGTGGCGATAATAATCTATATTTGTATGTTATTTTGATTCTAATGATTTGGGAATGTTATGGTATACGATTGGATATTTGCAAGTATGTGATTTGCGTTGGAAGATAACAACGAAATGGAATTGTGGCGATAATAATCTATACTTGTATGTTATTTTGATTCTAAACGATTTGGAAATGCTATGGTATACGATTGGATTCATACAAGTATATAATTTATGTTGACAACCATATGTTGTGGAATTTTAATTGGAATTCATGCAAGTATATGATTCATTATTATGCTAATAAGATGTACATACTTTTATGATCACTTTTAGTGTGTAATTGGGTTGGGCTAAGTACTATGATTTATATGAATCTATGTGGAAATTGGCAAATCATACTTTTGTGTTAGAAACAAAAGTAAGCACCTTTATGAACATGACTAAACTATGTTTGGTATTATGCCTAGTTAAAACATGTTTTAGGCCTAAGTTGTTATCAAAACTATATGGTGATATATGTGACACAATTAAGTTAGATTTACATCCCAATTGCAAATTTACAATGATTCATGTTTAAGTATTTTTTATGCCATGATGACATGAATAGAATGATTCATGTTTAAGTATTATTTATGCCATGATTATATGAATAGAACGATTCATGTTTAAGTATTGTTTATTCCATAATCATATGAATAGAATGATTCATGTTAAAGTATTGTTTATGCCATGATTATATGAATAGAATGATTCATGTTTAAGTATTGTTTATGCCATAATTATATGTCGTTACAATTGCAAGTTCACATGTGCCTACTTTATGTTAATTGAATCGTTCGTTGCAAGTTCATGCGTTCACACTCCCCTTTTTCATGTTACCTAATTGCAAGTTCACATGTGCCTACTTTATGTTAATTGAATCGTTCGTTGCAAGTTCATGCGTTCACAATCCCCTTTTTCATGTTACCTTATAAACACCATGTTATAAGCCTCCCCTTTTCATATGGCTAAATTGGGTTTAAATATTAAACCCAACACACCTTACATTGTAGCGAACGTGTAAAACGGGGGTAATGACGTTTGGGTTAAAATATAGAACATATGTGTTGGCATGTTTGACGCATGCCAACAACCTTGAAAAACAATTAAGTGGCATAAATAAATTTTAATCAATTAAGATGAATTTGAATAATGGGCCGCAATTATTTACATATAAAAAGAAAAGAGACAAAATATGTAAATGTAGAAAATACGATGTGTTTAACCCGAGGTTGGATTGAGTTGTGATGTAAACCTGCCCGGAACCGCCCGGGTATCCAGTAGTCACAACAATACCTATCCAATGTGGGTGGTTAAACACGGAGCCCAATAAGGACCCGAGGTTAGACTGAGTTGTGGCGTAAGACTGCCCAGACCCAACCGGCAACAGGCAGCCACAACAATACATGTCTAATGTGAGAGGTCGAGGCTTTAATAAGACAATTAAGGCTGAGTCAGGATTGATAGGATTAAGTAAATTATATTAATACTTAATCAAAATGAACATGCTAAACTATACAGACTGATTGGGGGTTAGGTTTATAAAACACTTAACCAACTTAGCATGTTGGCTAGAAATAGAAAACCTAGTAGCAGGGGACCCTTTTCAGCAGTAACCCTACAAGGTGTATCAGGATACCCTGAACTAGGAAGGGTGGGGCACGATTACTGGGCTGACTGTAAGAGGTCAAATCGACGGCGGTGGTGCAACAGTGTAGGTTCTAATGGGGTGCGGGCGTGCACACACTCTGGCGCAGAAAAATAAGGCACTGGGCACCAGTAGCATACCTGTGCATTCTAGAATTGTGTCGGGCCTCCACCATGGGACTTGATACACCCCATGGTGGGACCAGCATAGGTAACTACAATAACGGGGGCCGTAAGACACATGTAACTATGCGAGTAGGAGCCGATCATCAGAAATGGATCACTTCACCCTGATTATGGGGTGCCTGTTGGGAACTTGTTTTTATGGGTACAGAGATTAATATGGGGTGCGATAGTATATTCGACCCTAGACAACTTAACTTAGTTTATGGTGCTTTCCAATTTCCAGTTTATACTTATCATACCCCGTTCATTATTCATAGACTGAATATTCCTAGACTTACTCAGGCTTTATGTCTGACTCTACTTTTTTTTTTTTGCCTTCTTTTCTTTCGTTTTCCCCCCTAGGTCCACAGGGAGGGAATACCGCAGCTTGACCAGATTTCACATCCAGCTTGAAGAGAAAGAATGTATTGCTTGGATCTTTTCCGTTTTGGACTATGGCTTTGGGCAGCAATTATGGGACTTTTGCAGTTTATTTATGTTTTCTTTATGCTTCTTTAATAATGTAATCAAGACAGTTATGAAGATGTTATGTTTTTGGAAGAATTGTAAGACAAGTATGGCATGTTTTTGTGAACACGTATTTTGATGAAATAAAAGATGTTGTTGTTTTTCCGCTGTTCAAAAATATGTGTTCTTATATCTGTCTTGTTTATCTATGACTTATACTTATAAACCTCCAACAAAATTAGGGCATTCCCCTTGAGAGTGACCCTAACGGAGGTGGGGTGTTTACTTGGTATCAGAGCATAGGTTTACCAGATAAGATAAAAAGTTTTGAAAATTTATTTTCAAAAGAAAATTTAAAGAAGCATTTTTAAAAGAAAAAATATTATATTTTAAAAAGGCAAAGTCCCCCAAAGCCATAGGTACTATCTCTTATCCTTCGTTTTGAATCTATCATTTTTGTTTCAGCATTTCCGAAGAAGTTAACTTGCCAGAGGGTGTACCAATACCTGGTTGGTTTAGACGGTTCTTAGAAGCAAGGGCCACTCAGCCAGTTCCTACCTTTCCTCTTCCCCAGCTGCAGGAAATCATCCAGCTGCAGCAGCACCTCTTCCTCCACTTCCTCCACGGGGAAACACTTTTGCTAAGATATATAAAGATTTTAAAGCTATGGGAGGAAAAGATTTTCATGGAACTGAGTCCTTCGTGGCAGCTAGAAATTGGCTGAAAGAAACCGAGGACTTATTCGTCATCTTTGAGGTAGAAGATAGGCAGAAAGTACAACTGGCAGTATGGCTACTAAAAGGTGAGGCTCCCTACTGGTGGGAAGTCACCAATGCAGAAAGACCAGTGGAAACATGGGAGGACTTTAGGGCAAGGTTTGAGGCTAAATTTCTCTCAGACGCAGAAAGGAGTTTGTAGTTGGAAAATTTCTTATTTCTTAAGAAAGGGAACAAGACAGTCAAAGAGTATGTTAATCAGTTCGATGAGCTAGCTAGGTTCGGACTGGACCTAGTCAACACCCCGCACAAGAAGGCTCTCCGTTTTGTCAAAGGGTTGAATGAGCCATTACACAGTTTGGCCATGACCCATATACCCATGGGAGCTACATATGAAAGGCTCGTACAGATGGCATTGCTGAACGAAGAGGATAAGGGCAAGAAGGAGACAAAGGCAGAAAGCTCTCAAGGGAAGAAAGAGGGTTTACAGCCTAAGCAGACAGACTTTAAGAAGGGCGGGAAAGACAACAAAGAGAAGAGGAAGTGTAATTTCTGGGGCAAAGTGGGGCACTTAGTAAAAGATTGCTGGAAAAAGAAGGCCAAGATGAATGGCGGGTGCTTTTCTTGCGGTGAGACAGGCCACATGGCAAAGGACTGCCCAAAGAAACGAGGACAGGGGCAGAGGGCTGGATCCACCTCAGGGGCACAGGTTCATGTTCTAGAAGCGCCACCTCTGCAACAGCGAGGTATAAATACTTCTGTAGAAAGTGTAGTTTATCTTTATGATCACCCCGTTCGCACTTTATTTGATTCTGGCGCATCACACTCCTTTATCTCGTCTGCTTTAGTAGAATCTCTGCACCTAAAAACTAGTATGGTAGAGGACCCCTTAATTGTTTCAAACCCAATATGGGGCCCGGCTCTTTTGTCTATGATCTGTTTAGGATTGAAAATTTCTATTCTAAGCATAGAATTTAAACGTAGTGCCTTTTTTTTGGGCTTTTCGGGATATGGTTTGATTTTGGGCATGGATTGGCTATCCAGTAATGGGGCCATCCTTGATTGTGAGAAAAGGGTTGTTAGGCTTCTGACCCAGATCGGTAACACTTTGGAAATTTCTTCTAATCCCTCGTATGCGGTTATGCTTAGTTATCTTGAATCGCTAGATGCCTCTGTTGAAAAAGTTAGAGTGGTCCGGGAATATCCGGATGTCTTCGAAGAGGTGAAGGGCTTGCCTCCGAAGCGGGAGACAAACTTCCGCATATATCTTGTAGATAATGCAAAGCCCGTTGCGTTGCCCGTTAGACACATGGCTCCACGGGAAAGGAAAGAGCTCAGTAAACAGATTAAAGAGCTTCTAGAGAAGGGGTTCATTAGGACGAGCATTTCAGAATGGGGCGCTCCACTGGTGTTCGCTACAAAGGCGGATGGTTCACTCCGTCTATGTGTTGACTATAGGGAGCTCAACAAGCTAACGAAAAAGAATAGGCACCCTCTCCCCAGAATTGACGATCTGTTTGATCAACTTGTAGGAGCGTCTGTCTTCTCCCAACTCGATTTAGCGACCGGTTTTCATCAGCTAAGGGTGGCTGAAGATAGCATCGATAAAACGGCATTCAGAACCCCAGATGGCTTCTTTGAATGGCTTGTCATGCCTTTCGGCTTGACAAACGTACCTGCTTACTTCATGGACCTAATGAGTAGGGTATTGAGAGATTTCCTCAATAAGTTCGTAGTGGTCTTCGTAGACGATATCCTTATCTTCTCAAAGAGTGAAGAGGAACACGCTCAGCACTTGAGGGCAATCATGGAAACTCTACGAGTCCATCAGCTAAAAGCCAAATTCTCCAAATGCCACTTTTGGAGAGAAGAGTGAGTTTCCTTGGGCAAATAGTATCCAAAGAAGGGTTAGCGGTGGACCCTGCTAAGGTAGTAGCGGTGCAGGATTGGAAGACGCCAAAGAACGCAACAGAAGTCCAAAGCTTTCTCGGGCTAGCAGGCTTCTATCGAAAATTCTTCAGAGACTTTGCAAAGATATCAGCTCCGCTCACAAAGTTGACCAAGAAGAATCAAGTGTTCCATTGGGACTTGGATTGCGAGTTTGCTTTCCAACGACTGAAAAGGGCTATTACAACAGCCCCAGTTTTAACGTTGCCAGATGGAAGCAAGATGTTCACAGTTTATACAGATGCATGTGGGACAGGGCTAGGCGCCGTCTTAATGCAAGAAGGAAAGGTAGTAGCTTATGGCGGGAGACAATTGAAAGTGCACAAAAAGAACTACCCGACCCACGATCTTGAATTAGCTGCCATCGTCTTTGCACTCAAGTCTTGGCGACACTATCTCCTAGGTGAGAAGTTCGAACTTTACACTGACCATAAATCGTTGAAATACCTTTTCTCGCAGAAGGACCTTAACTTGAGGCAATATAGATGGATGGAGTTTCTTGCTTCGTATGATTTCGAGATCTCCTATACCCCGGGCAAAGGAAACGTAGTGGCAGACGCGTTGAGCCGAAAGAAACTGAACCTAATCCCGCTGTTTGTTGAAAGACAAAGCCTAGAGTTTATAGCCAGTTTTGACTTTAGGCCCTCCTCCGATTTTGTACCAGTCTTGCTAGCATCTCTTGAAGTACGCCCGACTTTAGTGGACTCAATAGGGATAGCACAACGTGAAGACCCTCAGCTTGTGGAGACGATTGATAGGCTAATTAGGGGTGAGACTTCAAGTCACCTCAACAGATACTCCATCGACAATAAGGGTTGGCTGAGGCGAGACGGAAGACTATGCGTCCCACAAACAAGGGATTTAGCAAAGAAGGTTATCGAGGAAGCTCCAAGATGACGATACATCCGGGCGGAGATAAAATGTACAAGGACATAAAGCGAACTTTCTTTTGGAGCGACATGAAGAAGGACGTGGCAGATTTCGTTTCTAAGTGTATGGTGTGCCAACAGGTTAAGGCGGAACAGAAAAAGCCTGGCGGTCTGCTACATCCTCTAGAGGTCCCGCAGTGGAAGTGGGATAGCATCTCAATGGACTTCATTGATGGGCTGCCTAGGTCAAGGAGAGGCAACACTAGCATTTGGGTAATAGTGGATAGGCTTACTAAAAGCGCCCACTTTTTACCTGTCAAAAGTAAAAGAACTGCCTCATCTCTAACATCTCTTTACCTCCAGGAAATTGTTCGAATCCATGTAATACCATCCAGCATTGTTAGTGACCGAGACCCTATCTTCACAAGTGAGTTTTGGCGGAGTCTACAAGAAGCGGTAGGCACACAGTTATGCTTAAGCACAGCCTATCATCCCCAAACCGACGGCCAAACAGAAAGAGTGAACAGAGTTTTGGAGGACCTTTTAAGACTGTGCGTCCTTGACTTTGGAGGGACATGGGAAGACCATCTTCCTTTGGTGGAATTTTCCTACAACAACAGCTACCAAGCAACCATCGGAATGGCGCCCTTCGAAGCTTTATATGGAAGACCATGCTGGTCGCCCACTTGTTGGTGGGAGTCTACTGATAAGCTCATACTTGGACCAGATATGATCCGAGAGACTTCAGAGAAAGTAGACTTAATACGAAGAAGGATGAAGACGGCCCAAGACAGACAAAAGTCCTACGCCGACAAGAGGAGGACCGACCTTGAGTTTGAGGTTGGGGACAGAGTTTTTCTTAAGGTATCCCCGCTAAGGAACGTTGTTTGTTTTGGAACCACAGGAAAGCTAGCACCAAGGTTCGTAGGGCCATTCCCTATCATCGAGAAAATTGGGAAAATGGCCTATAGATTAGAGCTACCCGAAAGATTGGCCGGAGTTCACAACGTCTTTCACGTTTCACATCTCCGAAAATGTCTACATGAGTCTGCTGAAGTGGTAGAACCAAATATCCTAGAAGAAGCTGAAGTGGAACGCGAAGCAACCGTAAGGAAAGTTCCAATCCGCATATTAGGAAAGGAAGTGAAGAAGCTACGCAACCGCGAAGTCAAGCTCGTCAAAGTTTAGTGGTGCGACGCCGAAGAAGATGCAACTTGGGAAACTGAAGCTAGAGTACCCGTAGCCTACCCTTTTCTTTTCGAGGGTACATCTTTGATTTTCCTTTTTCCTTAAGTTGCGCTTTTATCTATCTTTTTAGGTATATTTCCTCGACCTTATCTTTTAGGAAGAAACCCTTTGGATGAAAACATGTAATAGAAACATGTTATGGATGATGGTTGCAAGTGGTTGCAAGTGATTGCTAGTTGTTGCTCGTGGTTGCATATATACACACAATCTAGGTTTTAGATCGGCTCAGTCACTTCATATTGCATATGCATATATGTTTGCATTCGTATATGGTTGAACTTTAATGTGTTGTCATATGGATGTTGCATTTGTATGAATAATTGTGCACTCATGTAGAATCATGAATAGGAAAATTTGCATACATAATGGATTCATGGCACTTACATAATTCGCATTAAGGAGGTCAACTGAATCAGTAGACTGCCTGATTTTGCATTAGATAAGTATATGTACACACACGCACTTCGCATATGATCATGAAGCATTAGAAGTCTTTTAAGGACAATGGATGCTCGTGTTTGATGGATGAGTAGATGGATGTTTGGATGTTAGGATATACATTCTTCCTAAACTTGAAGATTTCGGGGACGAAATCCTTTTAAGTGGGGGAGAATGTAACACCCCGTGTATTCTATAACAGTGAAATTCACAAATTAAAGTATAATTAATTTCAAATCAAATAATTAAGGGAAACAGGATACGCCATTGCGTTCGTCTCGGAATTTTGCTTGGGCTACAGTCCGAGTTTGCGTAAAACGGACTCCGTATGAAGAAGATATGGCCTCTGGAAGTTTCATAATTCAGTTTAAAATCCAAACAGACCGAAACAGCTTAGAAACTAAGTTTAAAATTCAAAAATCGGGCCCAATTGGCCAGGGCGGGAAAATTCCCGCCCAAGGCACCCAGGTCGACTTGGTAGTCGACCTGGGGCTAGCCAGGTCGACTGGGCAGTCGACCTGGGTCACCCGTGTCGACTGCCAAGTCGACACGATGTCGACTGGGGTATCGACCTGGCCCCTGAGCCAGGTCGAACCCAGCCCACCCTGGCTAGCCTAGTCTGTGTTTGGTCGATTTTCTGAGCCTTGCCTTGTCACTAGGGCTAGGTGTCAGCTCCTGGTTGGTCCCTCCTTTGAACGAACGGCTATTATTAAACCAAGCTCCATCGACGGTCTAAATCAACTCACAAACTCTACAAAAAGGACCTAGGACTAACCCTAATTCACACAAACTAAAATGGAGATGAGACCGTCATGTTGCTGAGGAGAGACTAAGGATAGCTGTCAGAAATTGGGAGACAAATAGGAGGTAATTCAAAGCTTAAAGCAATGTCAAATCAATCAAAACAAAGCCTACAACAAAGGATAGCATCTCCAAATTCAGAATTCAGATTCCTGAATTGAAGATTCGTCATACGTTGTAAGTAGAGTGCTATTCCGATGTGAATAATTAATTGCGTTTGATTTGTGTAAAATCCGAAATGGAATTGTGGCGATAATAATCTATATTTGTATGTTATTTTGATTCTAACGATTTGGGAATGTTATGGTATACGATTGGATATTTGCAAGTATGTGATTTGCGTTGGAAGTTAACAACGAAATGGAATTGTGGCGATAATAATCTATACTTGTCTGTTATTTTGATTCTAAACGATTTGGAAATGCTATGGTATACGATTGGATTCATACAAGTATATGATTTATGTTGACAACCATATGTTATGGAATTTTAATTGGAATTCATGCAAGTATATGATTCGTTATTATGCTAATAAGATGTACATACTTTTATGATCACTTTTAGTGTGTAAATGGACTGGGCTAAGTACTATGATTTATATGAATCTATGTTGAAATTGGCAAATCATACTTTTGTGTTAGAAACAAAAGTAAGCACCTTTATGAACATGACTAAACTATGTTTGGTATTATGCCTAGTTGAAACATGTTTTAGGCCTAAGTTGTTATCAAAACCATATGGTGATATATGTGACACAATTAAGTTAGATTTGGATCCCAATTGCAAGTTTACAATGATTCATGTTTAAGTATTATTTATGCCATGATTACATGAATAGAATGATTCATGTTTAATTATTATTTATGCCATGATTATATGAATAGAACGATTCATGTTTAAGTATTGTTTATGCCATAATCATATGAATAGAATGATTCATGTTAACGTATTGTTTATGCCATGATTATATGAATAGAATGATTCATGTTTAAGTATTGTTTATGCCATAATTATATGCTGTTACAATTGCAAGTTCACAAGTGCCTACTTTATGTTAATTGAATCGTTCGTTGCAAGTTCATGCGTTCACACTCCCCTTTTTCATGTTACCTTATAAACACCATGTTATAAGTCTCCCCTTTTCCTATGGCTAAATTGGGTTTAAATATTAAACCCAACACACCTTACATTGTAGTGAACGTGTAAAAGGGGGTAATGACGTTTGGGTTAAAATATAGAACATATGTGTTGGCAGGTTTGACACATGCCAACAACCTTGAAAAACAATTAAGTGGCATAAATAAATTTTAATCAATAAAGATGAATTTGAATAATGGGCCACAAATATTTACATATAAAAAGAAAAGAGACAAAATAAGTAAATGTAGAAAATACGATGTGTTTAACCCGAGGTTGGATTGAGTTGTGATGTAAACCTGCCCGGAAACGCCCGGGTGTCCAGTAGTCACAACAATACCTATCCAATGTGGGTGGTTAAACACGGAGCCCAATAAGGACCCGATGTTAGACTGAGTTGTAGCGTAAGACTGCCCAGACCCAACCGGCAACAGGAAGCTACAACAATACCTGTCTAATGTGAGAGGTTGAGGCTTTAATAAGACAATTAAGGCTGAGTCAGGATTGATAGGATTAAGTAAATTATATTAATACTTAATCAAATTGAACATGCTAAACTATACAGACTGATTGGGGTTAGGTTTATAAAACACTTAACCAACTTAGCATGTTGGCTAGAAATAGAAAACCTAGTAGCGTGGTCCCTTTTCAGCAGTAACCCTACAAGGTGTATCAGGATACCTTGAACTAGGCAGGGTGGGGCACGATTACTGGGCTGACTGTAAGAGGTCAAATCGACGGCGGTGGTGCAGCAGTGTAGGTTCTAACGGGGTGCGGGCGTGGACACACTCCGACGCAGAAAAATAAGGCACTGGGCACTAGTAGCATACCTGTGCATTCTAGAATTGTGTCGGGCCGCCACCATGGGACTTAATACACCCCATGGTGGGACCAGCATAGGTAACTACAACAAAGGGGGCCGTAAGACACATGTAACAATGCGAGTAGGAGCCGATCATCAGAAATGAATCACTTAACCCTGATTATGGGGTGCCTGTTGGGAACTAGTTTATATGGGTACAGAGATTAATATGGGGTACGATAGTATATTCGACCCTAGACAACTTAACTTAGTTTATGGTGCTTTCCCATTTCCAGTTTATACTTATCATACCCAGTTCTTTATTCATAGACTGAATAGTCCTAGACTTACTCAGGCTTTATGTCTAACTCTACTTTTCTTTCGCCTTCTTTTCTTTCTGTTCCCCCCCCCCAGGTCCACAGGGAGGGAATACCGCAGCTTGACCAGATTTCACATCCAGCTTGAAGAGAAAGAATGTATTGCTTGGATCTTTTCCGTTTTGGACTATGGCTTTGGTCAGCAATTATGGGACTTTTGCAGTTTATTTATGTTTTCTTTATGCTTCTTTAATAATGTAATCAAGACATTTATGAAGATGCTATGTTTTTGGAAGAATTGTAGGACAAGTATGGCATGTTTTTGTGAACACGTATTTTGATGAAATAAAAGATGTTGTTGTTTTTCCGCTGTTCAAAAACATGTGTTCTTATATCTGTCTTGTATATTTGTGACTTATTCTCTCTTCCACTATAGCTGCAGTGATTTCACCCGCGGCTAATTTTCTTTCAAGCTTTGTAGGATTTTCAATGCGATGGTGGAAGCTTTCGAGAGACTTGTCTATGTGTTACACAAGGGTAGTAAAGATGAGACTGAGGGAGTTTCGCCAAGGAGCACAACCCAAGGATAAGTAAATCATGAATATGGACTTAGTTCACAACGAAGATAAAAAAGAGAGGTGTAAGTGGAAGAATCAGGGAAAGAACTAAGGACAGGACTTTCAGGAGGGCACGTGCATGCTCTCACTGCTAGCGTACCTGAGAGAGAGAGGTAGTAAAGTTTCTGTTGAAAAAGTTTAGTTTTCTTTTGATCATCCTGTTAGTACTCTTTTGATTTTAGCGCTTCACATTCATTCATGTATGCTTCCATAGTTTAGTCTCTGCACCCTAGAGCTTCTATAGTAGAGGATCCCGTTATTTTCTCAAATCCAATCGGTGGTTCGGCTCATTTATCTTTGATTTGTAAGGATTTGAGAATAGTTATATTAAGTATTGAGTCTAAGTGTAATGCTTATTTTTTTGGTTTCGTGGGCTATGGGTTGATTCTAGGCATGGGATGGTTAGATAGTAGTTGCGAAAGGAGGGTAGTTAGACCTTTTACTTGCCTCGGGAATACCCTCGAGATTTCGTGCGATCCTAAGGGATCAGGTAGGCTTAGCTACCTAGAATCACTTGATGCATCTATTGACGATTTGCGATCCGTTAGAATATTCCATGAGTATGAGGATGTTTTGATTAGTTTAGGGGGTTTTCCCCTAAAACACGAGTTAGACTTCCGCATATATCTAGTCGACAATGCAAAGCCACTCATGCGATCAATGATAATTTTGGAGCAAGAATGGCGAGGATAGCTAGAGTCAGTTAAGTGCTCAATTGTTTGGTTGTTTGCTAGTATCATCTCACATAAATCATCCAAATTCGGAGGAGGTATTCCTTGGGTGCTTGTCTGATATTGTTTTAGGCCTTTGGGGCTTGTACTTGAGGGATGTCAAGTTCGACTAGGATGGTTTGCGTGAGAAATAAATGGTTGTGGCAGGCGCCCTAATTAAGACTGGCCTTAAGAGAGGTAAAAAGTACATAGCAACCTTTAGCTTTAGACCCTCAGATTTGTGACATGACGGATAAGCTACATAGAAGAGAGACCTCTAATCATCTTAGTATATACACTTCATATCATGGTTAACATCTGTTTATCTTGGAAAGATAGTTCGACTACATTGGATACCCTCTAACATAGTAAGTGATCGAGGTCCTATCTTTACTAGTGGGTTTTGGAAATGGAGGTCAAGAAGCTTCGCAATCGTGAAGTTAAATTAGTTAAGGTACAGTGGAGTGAAGCTCAAGAAGATGCGACTTAGAAGGCTGAAGACTGGATACGCGCATCTTACCCATTTTGAGGGTTTATCCTTGATTCCTCTTTTTCTGTAAAATCTATTTGCATGCTAATCTTTATCTTTTAAGTATATCCTCGCGGTCCTATCCTCGATCCTTAGGTAGAAGCCAATGGATGTAAACATGTGTTTGAGACATGTGATGTTTGGTGGATGCAAGTGGTTGCAAGTGTTTGCTAATGGTTGCTCGAGGATGCATATACACACATTAAGCACTAGATCGGCTCAGTCACTTTCATATTGCATATGCATGAGTGAATTTTTTTCACATGAATTGAAACTTGATGTGTTATCATATGGATGTTGCAGTTTTATGAATGAATGTGCACTCATGTAGAAGTTATAAAGTACGATTAGGAATAATTGCATACACGATGGACTCATGGCACTGACATGATTCACATTAAGGAGGTCAACTGAATCAGTAGACCGCTTAATTTTTCATTTGGGTAAGGACATATAAACACTATGCATATATTCATGAAAAATATTAGAAACATTTTTAAGGACAATGGATGCTTGTGACTGAATGGTTGAGTAGATGGATGTTGGATGGTAGGATATACATTCTTCTTAACTTGAAGATTTTGGGGACGAAATCCTTTAAGTAGGGGGGAATGTAACACCCCGTATTTTCAGTTAACATTAAGTAACGAATCAAAGAATAATTAATTCCAAATGTGATAACTAAGGGAAACGGGATACACCATTGCGTTCGTCTCGGAATTCTGCTTGAGATGGAGTCCGAGTTTGCGTAAAACGGACACCGTATGAGGGAGATATGGACAAACGAAGTTAGGCAGAAAACCAGAAGTCGACCAGAATGCACTGGCGCACTTCTCAAGTGCACCAGTACAAAAATGCACTGGCGCACCTGCCAAGTGCGCCTAGGTCCGGCTAAAAACATGCACAGGTTTCAGGAGTGTTATGATCCAAATAGTGAGTCATTGCTTAGTCCTTTCTGAATCTATGCTCAGTCATTAGGGCTGAGGTGTTCTCCTGTCTTGATTGGATGGTGTGCTTGCTTCTAGGGTTAGTCTGACGGCTCTAAATTAATTAAAACTCTATATAAGTGACCTAACTCTCAACCTAAAATCACACTAATTCATTCCAAGAGCCGCCATGCCGTCAATGGTGAACCTAGAATAGCCGTCATCTCTTTCAACTCAAAGGCGAGATAGAAGCTACATCAAAATCAAATTAAATCTAATCTAATGCAACTATGAGAATTCAATGATCTGCATCAAAGGCGAGCAATTCAATTTCAGAATACAGATCCCAGAACTCAAGAATTCCTTTTTGTTTGTAAGTGTAGTTATCTTTCAAATGTGAATAAATTAAAGACATGATTTGTAATGAATTATAAAATATAATTGTACCAAGTTGTATGTGATGCTGATTCATGTCTATTCTATCATGTATGCCTAAGAACTATTGTGGTTTATCGAACCTATCATGTTATATAAAATTGGTGAATGAATCTACTGATGTTGTATAGAAATTTGGGAATGAGAAACTATCATGTTATACGCAAGTTTGGCGATGCTATCATGTTATAAACACATGCAAGTTTATAGGCAAAAACATGATTATGTAAACCTATATGTTTAGATCTACATTTTATATGTTAGATCCATATGCCTCTACGTTAGATCTATGTTGGCATGATTCAACCCCTATGCAGGTCAACCACTACATGTCTAATTAAGTTTTGGCAGTTCTATGTAAAACTATTATTTTATGATTCATGTTGCATAAATCTATTTTGCAAGTTCATAATTAAAAGTATATTATGGCAAGTTCATGTGACACATCTGTAGTGAGATCCATATTTTTATATGATGTTGGAATGTTGCAAGTTCCTCTTTTTCCCCTTTTAGTTTATAAGTTAGGCTAAAATGTCGAGCCTAACATTCCATGAAACTTTGCGAACGTACAACGAGGGTAACATTGGGGGAAAACATGAAACTACATGTAATTAAAATATTTGGCTCATAACCATGTAAATGGTATGGCACTGAAATGGTATAATTTACATACCAAAAATTATCAATTTGATTTAGAAGGAAAGTGGGCCATGACAATAAGTTGTTGACAAATTTACATATAAGCATAAAAGGATAAATACATAAATATAGTAAAAGACGAATATGCCTAACCCGAGGTTAGATTGAGTTACGGTATAAGACAGCCCTGAACCGCCCGGCAAATCCAGCAACTGTAACAATATAGATCTAATGTGAGAGGTTAGCGCATTGAGCCCAAAAGAACCCGAGGTTAGACTGAGTTACGGTGTAAAACTGCCCGGAACCGACCGACACATCCAGTGACCATAACAATACCTGTCTAATGTGGGTGGTTGATTCTTTAATAAAAGAATTAAAGCTAAGACAGGAATGGTGGGATTAAGTTAACTAAGGAAACACTCAATCAATACACCATGTTAACTAAACTGATGGATGAGGTTAAGTTAATTAAGGTAACACTTAACCAATACACCATGTTAATTAGACAAGTGGGTGAGGTTAAGTAAACTTAGAGCACTTAACCGTTATAACATATCAATTAGACAAGTGGGTACGGTTAAGTAAATTTAGAACACTTAACCATTATCACATGTTGATTAGACAAGTGGGTGAGGTTAAGTAAATTTAGAACACTTAACCGTTATAACATGTTAATTAGACAAGTGGGTAAGGTTAAGTAAATTTAGAACACTTAACCGTTATAACACGTTAATTAGAAAAGTGGGTGAGGTTAAGTAAATTTAGAACACTTAACCAGTATAGCATGATGAATGTGTAGGGTTAAGTTATAAGAAACACTTAACCAATATAACTTGATTTGTAGTAGGATTAATTTAACACAAGAAGGCAACACTTAACCAAAGTAACATGACACGTAGGTGGGTTAAGTTAACTTGAATTGATTGATGACACTTAACCAATACAACAGAATGAATACGTGGTGTTATGGTAACACTTGATCAATATAACTTGATGAACGAACGGGGTTAAGTTAATAGGAAACACTTAACGATCCAACATGATAAGTAAGGAGGGTCAAGTTAATAAGAAACTCTTAACCAACATGACATGATGAATGAGTGGGTTAAGTTAACATGAACGGACAACACTTAACCAATATGACGTAACATGTGGGAGGGTTAAGTACATATTGGGTTGGTGGGTAATATTAGTACATATAGGCCTACAAACTTAACCATTAAATAAACCTTCTTGAATCAGTGGAAGGGTTAAGTATATATCAAGTTGTTGGGTAATATTAATAGATATGGGCCCACAAAACTTAACCATTAAATAAATATGCTTGAATCAATGGAAGGGTTAAGTACATATCAGGTTGATGGGTAATATTAGTAAATATAGGCCCACAAACTTAACCGTTAAGTAAACATGCTAGAATCGGTGGGAGGGTTAAGTACATCTCGTGTAGGTGGGTAATATTTGTAAATATAGGCCCACAAACTTAACCAATAAGAAACCCTAGTAACGGGGACCCATTTCAACAGTAACCCACACAGATGTATCATGGTACCTTGAAACTAGGCAGGGTGGGGCACGATTAATGGGCTGATTGTAAGAGGTCAAAGCAGCGGCAGGGGGTATGTCAGTGTAGGTTCCGACGGTTTATGGGCGTGCATGTACTCCGAAGTAGGAAAAAGCAGGCACTGGGTACCAGTAGTTATACACTGTGCATCTTGAATCGTGTCGGGTCGCTATCATAAGGATTGATACACCTTATGGTGGGACCAGCACAGGGTATCTACATGCAAGAGAGGGCCAATTGACATAGACACATGGAACATGAATACAAGTAGGGAGCCGATCGATAGGGTAGTAAGGGTACATCTAACATGTTCATGGCAATTAGGCTAGTTGAGGTGGAATCGTCACGATAGATGTACACCTGAAGACTACCACAATTACAGGGATTGGGATAACGTTGTAATATTATCATTTTATACATATTACTAGTTGGGACACTAGTTAGGCGGCGCAGAGATAGATATAAAAAACAGAATGACAAGATGGTAGCGAGGCAGAGAAAGAGTAGGAGCGCATTCAGTTTACCTTGCACTTATCTTGTCCTAGTTGTCTTGTTTTTATGGTATTGTCCTATTTTTAGTTTATTCATGTCATGATACTTTATCTTGTTTGCATGCTGAAAGATCACTGGACTTACCAGACTTATGTCTGACCTAGTTTGTTTTTCGCCTCTTTTCTTCCGTTCCCCCCCCCCCCCCCCCCAAGTTAGTCAGGGACGGAATAGATCAGCCTAGCTTGGACCTCTTCTCTTTCCAGGGTTGAAGAATAGTTGGTATGTTGCTTTGGACACTCTCTCTTCCACTGCTATGGTTGGTTCATGCTTTATTGGGGAATATCATTGTTTTTATGCTTCTTTTATTTTTGGAAGTTTTTAAATCATGACAGAAGTTCTATGTATTACATTTAAGTGTGATTGAGGAAATTGTGGTAAAAGCTTGACTGAATTAAGTTGTTTATAAAATGACTTTATTTTCCGCTGTTTTATTTGTCTTTGTTGTAATTTATCTGCATCTTTTACCTGTAATGCTCTACCGAAGTTAAGGGATTCCCTTTGTGAGTGACCTTAATGAAGGTGGGGTGTTTCAGACACACTTTTTGGTTAAAGCTGCCACATGTCAAGTTTCCGGTTAGCAATGCGCAAGCGTCAAGGACATCGTTAGAAAACACAAAGTGATTTGGTCGAAGTCATATCGCAAACATAAGAAGGCCCGAAACTCCTTTCAGATGACAACTTTTGGGCCCGAGAACGTCTGTCACGATGGTTTACATTAAAACTCTTGTAAATGGCGAGCCATCAACTGAGCCGAAGGCGTGCCGTCAACAGGTCCTGACGTAGCGTCGGTGGGGTTCGGGGCCCCACAGTCTCGGTGGCGATCGACCTAACTTCCTATCATCCTTCACATCTCACCGCACCACCAACAACGTATCACATTCCTTCACTTCGCATCACTACTTTGCCACATCCAACTCGCACCGCATCACAGAAGGATCTCGCATCCCTCTACTTCGCCTCTATCACTTTTCATCGCATTCGGAATCTTGTATCCCACATCTTGCATCCTTTGCCTCACATCCCTCGGCTTGCATCCACCCTACTTCGCATCTCATATCGCTTGGGGTACGAGTTCCATATCCCTTAGAATACAAGACCTCGTAGCCCCATGGGATGCGAGTTTCTCATCGCCCAATGGGGATACAAAATTTGCCACGAAATGGGGATGCAACGCGATATTTGTTGGATGTGGGATTTTAACGGAATGTAAGATGCGATTTTTACGCACAATATTGTGTGATGTGATTTTTGGGTGATTCGGAGGATGTAATGTGATTTTTCAGTGATTCGTTGGATGTGATGCTATTTTTTGTGAGTAGTCTTTGTTGGATGCGATTTTTTGCTACGTGGTCCTCAAATCCTACCTACTCCCACCTTACCTCCCACCTATAAATAACCCAAGGCTTGGCCTTCATTGAGGATCTTTCCCTTGGAATTTTTGGCCTTCTATAGCTCCAAGAGCCTCATTAATGGCAGCCACATTCACTCCCATGACCATTGGACATGGCATGGACCACCAATGAAATGACCTGAAAATTACCCTTGGGGGAAATCGCTGGATACGCCTACTTTGGGATACAACACATCAGAACAACAACATCAGACTTTTATTTCATCATATAATGTTACAACAGAGTACAAAATATCAGAGTACATCGAATAAAATATAGTGGAAGATTTAAATTACAACAAATACCATACAGTGCATCAGAAATAAAATAACTAAGGCAGCGGAAGAGAACTATACTCTGGACATAGCTTTAAACTTCAATCCAGAATCCTACTCGAGATGTAGACTTGTAGACAAACTACTCGACTGCCCGTGTGGATAATAATGGACACCCGAGTTTGCAAAGGTGGAAACAAACAACGGGTCAGTCATGGGACTGGTGTGAGAATTCTTAACTAATTTAACTAATAGTAATAAGGCAAATCCAAGGACCACGTTGCTAACGCGGAACGGGTTTATTCCAATGGATTGTCGTGCATAATTTAAAGTGACAGAACAAACAATAAGTAAATCGTAAAACAACGCAATGCTTTTGGAAAAATGGAATCACCATAAGACTCAAGTCCCATCACACAATGCAACGCAAACTAGAGGATAGAGTTTTACCTTATGGTGATTAAACATGCTTGGTACGATAAAAACGAATTTGATATTATTATTAGTGTATATAAAAACATTTAAAAATAAATGTATCAATCCTAGGGAGCATAGCTACCATATACTATGCCTCCATACTAGTAATACAATCAAATCCGTAGGGTCGTATTGGGAATTTGGTTTTCCATCATGAGTCAAGGCTAGGGAGGATCTCCTTACCGATTCGAGACACTCTAGCTAATGTCTCAGGATCCCCCCAGTGAACCCTTGGATCCTGCAGGGCCGGTCCACACATACAGCTTTGTGGATTGGCAATTCCTGAACACACGTTCCCCGATCCTATAGGACCTATCATCCGAGGTGCCTCATTCCATCATCCACATAAGTAAAATATCAGCCAGTTTAAGCACTGACACTACTTCAAGCTAGAAAGAAACGTGTTGCTCTCCCTGCGTTCCCTTCTCCCGTTTTAGACTAAACCGGGTTGTAAGGCTCGTGAAGCTACGTAATACACAAAGCTATGCTTATTCAATCTGTGCTTTGATCTTCACCACAAGGTTCTGCTTTTCAACAAGAAACCTTGATCATTGCATCTTAGTATGCCACACCGTCACTCCATATCACACTACCAATCCTTTGCCGAAATATGCAAAACGGTGTTAAGAAAGAGAATGAATTCTCCGCCACCAATCATTCATATATTCGGCAAAAAATTAATAAATACAATACAAAGGAGCACAATGTCGGACACACATTCCATTTATAAGCCCGTTCTTGGTCTGAACGAAACTGGAGATACTCTCGTCCCGTATGTCCTGTACGTAAAGGAGGTACCCGCGTATTTGTGAAATCAACATGTAAGTGTGGCCAATTACCCCGACCCTTGAATTGGGAGCAAGTCAATTCAGGGTCTTGATCGTTGTCCATTCAAGGGAAGATTTACAGTCTTCATTCCCCGTCTTCACACTTCGATCTTTAACGTCGTTTGATTATTTGGAATGAGGTTAACTCGGACTTTCCAAATAATTCTCGCATACATAATTTGAGAAAACCCATTTCATGTCATTATATTATTTTATAACGATTAATTCTTATCTTAATTATTTAAAATAATTAAATCCTTAATTTACGATGCTTCGGGTCAAAGGAGCGACCCTGGCACTGTTTTCAACCAATTTTGATTTACACAATTCTCAAAATCTAACCGTTGGATCTTAACGTAGTTTATATCGTTGGAAAGATCTTCCCAAGACGGTCCTAATGGTTCCTGTTTTGGGAAAATCCGACGATCGGATCTTTTGGTATAGTCGTTTAAAGGTACGATTTCAAAATGCGAACTACCACTCTCGATTCGTTTAATTTTAATTATATTAATGTCGTTTGATTTAACAACGAGCTAAACGACTACCGATCCTCATTCAATTTTAATTCATTTAAAATAAAGACAATATTTCAACATTTTAATATACATTCTTTTATTCCTTTATTTACATTAAAAATGTAAATTATGATACAAAATCCAATCTCTCCCTTATTCTTTATTTCTTATATTTACATAGGAATGTAAATTATATTACAATGTCAAATTACATTCTTTATTCTTTTATTTACTTTAAAAATGTAAATTCCATTCTTTATTCTTTTATTTAAATTTAAAATGTAAATTCCATTCTTTCAATTACACTGTAAAATCCTCTCTTTAATTACATCAAAAGTGTAATTAACATTCCATGTAAAATTTTCTCTCTTTTAATTTGCCATACAAAAATGTTATTTACATTCCATTGCAAAATTATTCTTTTTAATTACATGTAAATTCTTACCCTTTTTAAATTACTTAAAAATGTAATTTTGATTCCAATGCCCAATTCTTCTTCTTAATTACATAAGAATGTAATTAACATAGTGGTGAAATTTTTTATCTTTACAAATTACATTAAAAAAATGTAAATTTTACTTACAACGCAAAATCCTCTTTTAATTACATTAAAAATGTAATTAACATTCTATGTCTAATCTTACTTTTTAATTTGCAATGTAAATTTTATACTTTAATTATACATAAAAATGTAATTTTATTGACTATGCAAATTCATATTCTTTCATTACATATAAAAATGTAAGTTTTATTTTCAATGCAAATTCTTCTTCTTTAGTTACATATAAAATTGTAATTTCTTTTACAAGGTAAATTTTCATTCTTTGATTACATTTAAAAATGTAATTTTAATTTACAATGTAAATTCTACTCTTAAGTTACATAATAAAATGTACCTTTAATTTACAGTGTAAATTTTCCTTTATAATTTACGATATAAAATCATACTTTTTAATTACATGAAAAATGTAATTACATTAACGGTGCAAAATGCTATCATTATGAATCACATTGAAAATGTAATTTTATCTACATTGTCCAATTTCTCTTTTTAATCACATTAAAAATGTAATTTCATAAACAGTGAATTCTTATCCTTATGAATTACATTGAAAATGTAATTTTTATTGCAATGTTAAAGCCTTATTCTTATATTCCAGTTAAAACTGTAATTTTATTTACAATGCAAAAATCTAATCTTTTTATTTCCATTGCAAAAATCTTATCTATTAATCTACAATGTAAAAATATCATCTTTTTATTCACAATGTAAAAATATCATCTTTTTTTTTTATTTAGAATGTAAAAATATCGCATTTTTTATTCATAATGTAAAAATATCATATTTTTTTATTTACAATGTAAAAAATATCATCTTTTTATTTACAATGTAAAGATATCATCTTTTTATCTACAATGTAAAAATATCATCTTTTTTATCTATAACGTAAAAATATCATCTTTTTATCTACAATGTAAAAATATCATCTTTTTATCTACAATGTAAAAAATATCATCTTTTTATCTACAATGTAAAAATATCATCTTTTTTATCTACAATGTAAAAATATCATCTTTTTTATCTACAATGTAAAAATATCATCTTTTTATCTACAATGTAAAAATATCATCTTTATCTACAATGTAAAAATATCATCTTTTTATCTACAATGTAAAAATATCATCTTTTTATCCAGAATGTAAAAATATCATCTTTTTATCTACAATATAAAAATATCATCTTTTTATCTACAATGTAAAAATATCATCTTTTTTATATTTCAAAACAAAAATGTGTTTATGACTTACAATTAAATATCATATGATAAGCATGAGAATCTAATAATCTATTTTGAAGGGACAAATTATTTTAATTCAACAACTATAACCAAATAATAATCTTGACGACACCATGTGAAAAAGAATCTCAACACATACAAATTCAGCTAAATCCAATTTTTATACAACATCATGATAATTATTAGATCTATACAGATCCATATACACAACCATAGATCTAAACCAAAAACATGACAAATCAAACAAAACAACATCAATAATCTAATCACGTCGCAGATCTAGTATCTTTGTAATTCAACTAATTTAAATAACCATAGAATAATAATTAACTAGATTTAATTATTTAAAATAGAATCTCACCTTGCTTTTCAGTCAAATCTAGAATTCAAAAAAAGGTCCAAAAATTTGTTCCAATCAGTTCTCAGTTGAAGTATTTGCTGTCACGATTCATACGGATCTGAAATCTTTGGATTCGGAGATCGTATGAGTTAGTTATCAATTTTTAATTAATAATTACTTCTCACAACTGCTGTTGTAACAGATAAAAGCGTCGCAAAATCTGAAATGTTCATACCTTTCTTTTTCAGTTTGTTCAAAACTTAGAATCGGAATAACTCGAGATTGGGTCAATTATTTTAGGTGAGGTTTGTTGGAGATTGGAGAGCTCGGAGAGGGGAACGAACGCCAGGAAGATGGGGGTTGCGGCGGCTCATGGAGGGGCTGGGGGGAGGGGGTGCGACGGCGACGCGTTTATGGGGTGGGCCGGTGGCTACAGGGTACGAGAGGATCCGATTTTGGTGTAGGATCGAAGAGCACGAAAATCTCTTCAAAAAATTGTACTACGGCGAAGGATTTCGTTGAGAAACGAAGGAGGAATCGAGGCTTGAAGTTTTGAAGGTTATGGGTTTAGGCGGCGTGAAAGAAACGGGGAAGAAGGTGTACTGTAGCGCGTATTTATACGTGTATTTTAGGGTATTTTCTATTTTTAATTTATTTAATTAAATCCAGAATTAGGTTTTTTCCGTCCGATCTCCAAACGGAGCCCAACGACTGTCGAACAATATGTTTTGATGTCTTCTGAACGCAATGGCACTAGTGCCGAAGTCCACTTCTGAAATTTACAGCATGTTTCTTTTAATTTTTTTAAAATAAATCTTTAATATTAAATATGATCGTACTTTTTAATTTTACCGGGGCCACATACGAACTCAGAAAAATCCAAAAAAATTATTTTTGGCTTTTTTTTGATGATACGATCCCAACAAGATTAATTTTGTCGAATTCTGAGACCGTTAGAAAAATGGCTATTTTCCAGTCGATTAAATTTGACTTAAACTGACAAAACACTTTTTCCTTTACCACGCTCACATATTAACTTTAAAAAATCTGGAAAATTAAACTTAGCAATAATTTGATATTCCGGTTCCAAAAAAAGTGGTTTCGTCGAAAACACATGTCGTTTTGAAAAATGGCTATTTTGAATATTAAAAATATATAGAAATTCTACAGCGACTATTCTGAAATTTCAACTGGCCATAACTTTTGATTCCCGCTATGAAATTTCGATTTTTCAGATTCGTTAGGAAGATATTTTTAAATAGATCCTAATATTTTTGGTTTCACTACAATCCTATTTATTTTGCATCCTGTACAGTCAGTCAAAGTTCAGATTTGACTTTTCAAACTACTGTGCTCTTTCTAATTCCTTTTATAATTAAATTGAATATATTCGAATCAACTTCGATTAAAATAAATTTCCAGTTGCTATTATTTGAAATAATTTTATTTCAAAAATTCAAAATCTCTTAAAATTTCTAAAATAAAATTTTAAATTGGCCCCAAATTCCAGGTTGTTACAATCTTTCCCGCTTAAGAACTTTTCGTCCTCGAAAAGGAACGAATGCTAAAAGTAGTTTAATTAACCTATTCATTTTTCCTTCTTTTATTGGTTTTAATAATTTTATTAGTTGAACTAAAAATCACACAACACTATTATCAAGCGATTGGTTGATTAGCTTCTAATATATATATATATATATATATATATATATATATATATATACTCAAAAATCATATTTTCTAAAGTCGGATATAATAAAAAATACGTTAACTGTAAACTTGTCACTCCCACTCATTCTAGGGCATTACTAACCCCATCTCTAATGAGCATTCTTTTTATAGGATATTACTAATCCTACCTCTGAAGAGTCTTTTGTTCTGTTCTAATGAGTTGTACCCCAAAGATTTGAGCAAACCAAAGCTTTGATACCAAATGAAACGACCCGAAAATTTCCCTTGCGGGAAATCGCCGGATACGCTTACTTTGGGCTACAACACATCAGAACAACAACAACAGACTTTTATTTAATCATATAATGTTACATCAGAGTACAAAATATCAGAGTACATCAAATAAAATATAGCGGAAGATTTAAATTACAACAAATACAATACAGTGCAGCGGAAATAAAACAACTAAGGCAGCGGAAGAGAACTATACTCTAGACACAGCTTTAAGCTTCAATCCAGAATCCTGCTCGAGATGAAGACCTGTAAACAAACTACTCGACTGCCCGTATGGAAAATAATGGGCACCCGAGTTTGCAAAGGTGAAAATAAACAACGGGTCAGTCATGGGACTGGTGTGAGAATTCTTAACTAATTTAACTAATAGTAATAAGGCAAATCCAAGGACCACGCTACAACGCGGAACGGGTTTATTCCAATGGATTGCGGTGCATAATTTAAAGTGACAGAACAAACAATAAGTAAATCATAAAACAACGCAATGCTTTTGGAAAAATGGAATCACCATAAGACTCAAGTCCCATCACACAATGCAACGCAAACCAGAGGATAGAGTTTTACCTTATGGTGATTAAACATGCTTGGTACGATAAAAGCGAATTTGATATTATTATTAGTGTATATAAAAATATTTCAAAATCAATGTATCAATCCTAGGAAGCATAGCTACCATATACATTACCTCCATACTAGTAATACAATCAAATCCGTAGGGTCGTATTGGGAATTTGGTTTCCCATCATGAGTCAAGGCTAGGGAGGAGCTCCTTACCGATTCGAGACACTCTACCTAATGTCTCAGGATCCCCCGAGGTGAACCCTTGGATCCTGAAGGGCCGATCCACATATACAGCTTTGTGGATTGGCAAATCCTGAACACACGTTCCCTGATCCTATAGGACCTATCATCCGAGGCGCCTCATTCCATCATCCACATAAGTAAAATATCAGCCAGTTTAACCACTGACACTAGTTCTAGCTAGAAAGAAACGTGGTGCACTCCCTGCGCTCCCGTCTCCCGTTTTAGACTCAACCGGGTTGTGAGGCTCGTGTAGCTACGTAATACACAAAGCTATGCTTATTCAAGCTGTACTTTGATCGTCACCACAAGGTTCTACTTTTCAATAAGAAACCTTGATCATTGCATCTTAGTATGCCACACCTCACTCCATATCACACGACCAATCCTTTGCCGAAATATACAAAAGGGTGCTATGCAAGAGAATGAATTCTCCGCCACCAATCGTTAATACATTCGGCCAAAAATTAATAAGTACAATATAAAGGAGTACAATGTCGGACACGCACTCCATTTATAAGCCCGTTCTGGGTCTGAACGAAACTGGAGATACTCTCGTCCCGTATGTCCAGTACGTAAAGGAGGTAACCGCATATCCGTGAAATCAACATGTACGTTTGCCAATTACCCCGACCCTTGAATTGGGAGCAAGTCAATTAAGGGTCTTGATCGTTGTCAAATCGAGGGAAGATTTACGGTCTTCATTCGCCGTCTTCACACTTTGATCTTTAATGTCGTTTGATTATTTGGAATGAGATTAACTCGAACATTCCAAATAATTCTCGCATATATAATTTGAGAAAACCCATTTCATGTCGTTATATTATTTTATAATGATTAATTCTTAGCTTAATTATTAAAAATAATTAAATCCTTAATTAATGACGCTTCGGGTCAAAGGAGCGACGCTGGCGCTGTTTTCAACCAATTTTGATTTACACATTTCTCAAAATCTAACCGTTGGATCTTAACGTAGTTTATATCGTTGGAAAGATCTTCCCAAGACGGTCCTAATGGTTCCATTTTTGGGAAAATACGACGGTCGGATCTTTTGGTATAGTTGTTTAAAGGTACGATTTCAAAATGCGAACTATAGCTCTCGATTCATTTAATTTTAATTATATTAACGTCGTTTGATTTAACAACGAGCTAAACGACTACTGATCCTTATTCAATTTTAATTCATTTAAAATGAAGAAAATATTTCAACATTTTAATATACATTCTTTTATTCCTTTATTTACATTAAAAATGTGAATTGTGATACAAAATCCAATCTCTCCTTTATTCTATAGTTCTTATATTTACATAGGAATGTAAATTATATTACAATATCAAATTCCATTCTTTATTCTTTTATTTACAATAAATATGTAAATTCCATTCTTTATTCTTTTATTTACATTAAAAATGTAAATTCCATTCTTTCAATTACACTGTAAAATCCTCTCTTTAATTACATTAAAAGTGTAATTAACATTCCATGTAAAATTTTCTATCTTTTAATTTACCATACAAAAATGTAATTTAAATTCCATTGCAAAATTAAACTTTTTAATTTTACATGTAAATTCTTACCTTTTTAAATTACATAAAAATGTAATTTTGATTCCAATGCCTAATTCAACTTTTTAATTACATAAGAATGTAATTAACATAGCGGTGAAATTTTTTATCTTTACAAATTACATTAAAAAAAATGGAAATTTTATTTACAACGCAAAATCCTCTTTTAATTACGTTAAAAGTGTAATTAACATTCTATATCTAATCTTACTTTTTAATTTGCAATGTAAATTTTATACTTTAATTACACATAAAAATGTAATTTTATTGACTATGAAAATTCTTATTCTTTCAATACATATAAAAATGTAAGTTTTATTTTCAATGCAAATACTTCTTCTTTAATTACATATAAAAATGTAATATCCTTTACAAGGTAAATTTTCATCCTTTGATTACATATAAAAATGTAATTTTAATTTACAATGTAAATTCTACTTTTAAGTTACATAATAAAAATGTACCTTTAATTTACAGTGTAAATTTTCCTTTTTAATTTACGATATAAAATCATACTTTTTAATTACATGAAAAATGTAATTACATTAACGGTGCAAAATTCTATCCTTATGAATCACATTGAAAATGTAATTTTATCTACATTGTCCAATTCCTCTTTTAAATCACATTAAAAATGTAATTTCATAAACAGTGAATTCTTATCCTTATGAAATACTTTGAAAATGTAATTTTTATTATAATGGTAACGCCTTATTCTTACATTCCAGTTAAAACTGTAATTTTATTTACAATGAAAAAACCTAATCTTTTTATTTCCATTGCAAAAATATTATCTTTTAGTCTACAATGTAAAAATATCATCTTTTTATTCACAATGTAAAAATATCATCTTTTTTTTATTTACAATGTAAAAATATTGCCTTTTTTATTCACATTGTAAAAATATCATCTTTTTTTATTTACAATGTAAAAAATATCATCTTTTTATTTACAATGTAAAGATATCATCTTTTTATCTACAATGTAAAAATATCATCTTTTTTATCTACAATGTAAAAATATCATCTTTTTATCTACAATGTAAAAATATCATTTTTTTTCTACAATGTAAAAATATCATCTTTTTATCTACAACGTAAAAATATCATCTTTTTAACTATAATGTAAAAATATCATCTTTTTTATCTACAATGTAAAAATATCATCTTTTTATCTACAACGTAAAAATATCATCTTTTTATCTACAATGTAAAAATATCATCTTTTTTATATTTCGAAACAAAAATGTGTTTTTGACTTAGAATTAAATATCATATGATAAGCATGAGTATCTAATAATCTGTTTGGAAGGGACAAATTATTTTATTTCAACAACTATAACCAAATGATAATCTTGACGACACCATGTCAAAAAGAATCACAACACATACAAATTCAGCTAAATCCAAATTTTATACTACATAATGATAATTATTAGATTTATACAGATCCATATACACAACCATAGATCTAAACCAAAAACATGATAAATCAAACAAAACAACATCAATAATCTTATCACGTCGCAGATCTAATATCTTTGCAATTCAACTGATTTAAATAACCATAGAATAATAATTAACTAGTTTTAATTATTTAAAATAGAATCTCACCTTGCTTTTCAGTCAGATCTAGAATTCAGAAAAAACGGTCCAAAAATTTGTTCCAATCAGTTCTCAGTCGAAGTATTTGCTATCACGATTCACACGGATCTGAAATTTTGGATTCGGAGTTCGCATGAATTAATTAACAATTTTAAATTAACAATTACTTCTCACAACTGCTGCAGTAACAGATAAAAGCATCGCAAAATCTGAAATGTTCATACCTTTCTTTTTAAGTTTGTTCAAAACTTAGAATCAGAATAACTCGAGATTGGATCAATGGTTTTAGGTGAGGTTTGTTGGAGATTGGAGAGCTCGGAGAGGGGAGAGAACGCCACGAAGATGGGTGTTGCGGCGGCTCGTGGAGGGGTTGGGGGGTGCGACGGCGGCAGGTTTAGGGGGTGGGGCGGCGGCTACAGGGTACGAGAGGATCCGATTTTGGTGTAGGTTCGAAGAGCGCGAAAATCTCTTCGAAAATTGTACTACGGCGAAGGATTTCATTGAGAAACGAAGGAGGAATCAAGGCTTGAAGTTTTGAAGGTTATGGGTTAAGGCAGCGTGAAAGAAACAGGGAAGAAGGAGTACTGTAGCGCGTATTTATACGTGTATTTTACGGTATTTTCTATTTTTAATTTATTTAATTAATACCAAAATTAGGGTTTTTCCGTCCGATCTCCAAACGGAGCCCAACGACTATCGAACAATATATTTTGACGTCTTCTGAATGCAATGGCGCTAGTGTCGAAGTCCAATTCTGATGTTTACAGCACTTTTCTTTTAATTTTTTTAAAATAAATCTTTAATAATAAACACGAACGTACTTTTTAATTTTACCGAGGCCACCTACGAACTCCTAAAAATCCAGAAAAATTATTTTTGTCTTTGTTTTGATGATACAATCCCAACAAGACTAATTTTGTCGAATTCTGAGACCGGTAGAAAATGGCTATTTTCCAGTCGATTAAATTTGACAAAAACTGACAAAACACGTTTTCCTTTACCACGCTCACATGTTAGCTTTAAAAATTATGAAAAATTAAACTTAGCAATAATTTGACATTCCGGTTCCAACAAAAGTGGTTTCGTCGAAAATAAAGGTCGTTTTGAAAAATGGCTATTTTGAATATTAAAAATATATAAAAATTCTCAAGCGACTATTCTAAAATTTCAACTGGCCATAACTTTTGATTCCCGCTATGAAATTTCGATTTTTCGGATTCATTAGAAAGATATTTTTAAATAGATCCTAATATTTTTTGTTTCACCAAAATCCGATTTATTCTGCATCTTGTACAGTTAGTCAAAGTTCAGATTTGACTTTTCAAACTACCGTGCTCTTTCTAATTCCTTTTATAATTAAATTGAATATATCCGAATCAACTTTGATTAAAATAAATTTCCAGTCGCTATTATTTGAAATAATTTTATTTCAAAAATTCAAAATCTCTTAAAATTTCTAAAATAAAATTTTTAAATTGGCCCTAAATTCCGGGTTGTTACAACTAAAACATTGCACAAACTTTTCACTTCATACTTTGGGCATCTTCAAGCATAAAATCACCACTTTAGGCTATTTTGGACTTTTTGGACAATGAAGCTTAAATTGGACATAGTTGACCAAGTCAACTCATCTTAAAGAGGAAAAAGAAGGACATTTTAGTCAAAGTTTAGAATTAACAAGGACACTGTTATTTTATTATAATACTTTGTACTCAAATATTTACCTAACTTATACAACACTGTAATCGAATATCATGTGACGAATGATCATTATAAAGTGGACGTAGGCGTTAGTGCTGAACCACTATAAAAAGCCATATCTCCCCGCATTTACTTTACATTACTACTTAGTTGGATTACTGTGTTGCTAACGGATTTTGATACACATTAGGTGTTGGCGTGTGGAGAATTTTCCCCGTCAACAATGAGAAAGGGAAATGGCAGAGCTTCGCTGCTCTCTACAAATTTGTGTGAAAAAGAATGAGGCCTCACCACTTTATTTGTAGGAGTGGTATTGGCCATGAACCGTTAGATTTGTTCTGGTTAATATCCCTCCATTCGTTTAATAATATAATATAACCTAAAACCCTTAACCCTAGCAGTCATTGCATGTTCTGGCTCCCAGTTGGTCGACTGCTAGGGCCGACCGCTTAGGTCGCAGCTGCCCGGTGAGGTTGATTAAATATTATATAATATATTTATATATTCTGATTTATTTATTTTTCGTTCGTTCTCGTATTTCGTCTGTAACTTTTTCATACAGATCTATTCACGAAACTCCAAACATGAAAATTGTCCAGAATTCCGAGACGAACGCATCGGTTAAAGTTTCAAGGTCAAATTCAATCGTTTGTAGAAATTTCTATGTTTGAAATTCTATTAATTAATTCCTATTGCCAAAATTCCGGTTTATTACATTCTGCCCTCCTTAAAAATAATTTCATCTCAAAATTGTGACACCTATTATCCTATTCTACGCAACCAATTTGTGTACATTCACTTTGCAACCATGTGTATATGTGCACGATGTACATAATACAATTTCAACCATTGAACATATATGCATGAAGATTCATCAGATCCTCCTATATGTATGCATTAAAATTTTGAAATACTTTTGAAAGCACGATGCAAAACATTCTAAATATACTGGTAGTTCTATATGAATGCAAATTTTCGAAAACTCTTTTTGATGCATCACTTTCAACAATTACGAATAAAAGCGTGAAGCAACAAATTTTGCATTTAAACCATACCATCCAAAACATCACACAATCTAATCGTTCCTATTTAATTTCTCCTAAATTGGAAAAAGGAAATCGAAGAGAAGAATTTAACATTTCCTCCACTTGTAAATAATCCATTTCCTACCCTATAGTAAAATTTTCACCTCAGTTACCAAAAATGCTCTCAAAATTTCCATCTATAAACTGTAAAGGATGCATAAAATAAGCTCTAAGATGTAAAATAAGTTAATTAACAACCCGCGTGCAAACAATTTTCCAAAGGCTGAAATAGCCTTTTCCTTGTTGTCGTTAACGTTTTTATCATATCATCGATCATATTGCACAGCTAAAACGCGCACATAAAGCACCCAAAAATCTTCCTTATGCCGTTCTTGTGACAAAAATAAAAAAATTTCATAAAAAATTCGGCTTGAAAACTTCATACGTTTTTTTTTCAAAACCGTTTCACTTTCCTATAAAAATTAAATATGATATTTTTTTTTCAAACAATGTTTTCTAAAAACTTATAAAATGTGTTTTGCGGAAACTTAAATGATTCAAGTCACATGTTGGCAAAAAAGGAAGTCAGCCGCGCAAAAATGCGAACAACTTAAATCACACAAAGGACAAAAATAAATTTTAGTTTAATAAGGAACGACTGTTTATTTATTTATATACTCGTGATGTAGAACCAGTCATTGATTAAAATTTATGTAACACTTAATTCTGTTCTTCCAAGCTCTAAGACAATTGTTAGTTTATGAATGAGATTTCATTTAAATAGATATGCGTAAATGATAAAACAATTTCAAACATAAAAATATCATTAACCTAAGTCAAGCAATTTTTTCAACACTAGCAGTTATAAACTCTACAATAACAAAGATAAAGAAAATGCTAGAATGGGAAACACATGATACAAGATACAACATGCGCAAGGCATACACGAACAACTACTACCCGCTATAGGCTGGTCGAGCTTCGCGGCTGGAGCCCGATACATTACCACGCCCACGCCAGGAGCATAGTATGGCGGAGATGCAGCCAATCTCACGCGCCTGTCGGCGCTGCTCCTCGCGAACATTTCGGAGCTCGGCCTGGATGTTGCAGAGGGCGGCGAGCTTTGGAAAATCCTACCCAGGCTGCTGGGGCTACCGATGGAGCTGAGCTGGAGTGGGTGGTGCGGGGACAGAAGCATTGTGCAACTGAATTCCCATCTTTAGGAGAGTGGTGCAGCTAATGGCGATCGGTGCCTACTTCACCGTTGTCTCCCCAAAAAGTCTGATCTGATAATGCCGGAAGACACATGTGAGAAGGTGGCTGTAAAGAAAATGGCTCTATGCGATGCCGATAATTTAATTAAATAACCTATTTTATTATCACAAAATTTTGGCTTGTTACGTTCTCCGTTTCTTGAAAGACTTTCGTCCCCGAAATTACCAGATAGGAGAATATACCGAGAGAAAGAAATATTATTTATACTCGTTCCCTTATGATATATATAAACCATCTATTATCATATTATGATTCGATCTTTTATTCTAAGCCACCACACAATTGTTGAACTAGTATCGATTCCTTGATCCTCTATTGCGGACATTAATCATGCATCTCTTTCACAAATCTTCGCTTTCCTTGGATTGTGCTCACTATGATAGAAAACTTGAGTATTCTACTTGAAAACCCTTCTCAACATTCGCCGTTGAGAATCAAACAATCTATACTCTTTCGTACCAGGGTAATTGCCTCGAGTTCCGAACTCGCATCTTCGGTTGACCCATGAGATGAAGTGATTTATGTACATTACATACTTCATTGTCCTCAAACATTTGTGAACATCATTTCATAAAATCTTATCTTTGGATTTAAACACTTCTATTTCTTTTCCCCAAAATAATTCCATTTGCATTACAAAGACGATTTCTCTTTTCATTTACTCAAAATGTTGTAGATCAAGTAATTTCATCATAGCTCAGAACTGGGTACTATCAATAGTATATGACATTTACTTGACAAGAAGTCAATAATCTAGACTTGTGTTTGCCATTTGAACATAATCCTTTATGAATTTTCAGTTATTTCAGAAATAACCGAACTTGTTATTAAATCTACCAATTTTTTTTTTTTCGAAATTTCCTTATCTTTATAATTTTTAAAGTTACTTCTTACTATTAGGATTGCCCGAATTTGAACTCGTTCTGATTGCACAATAATATATAAGATAATCCACTAAGTATACAATCCCGCCTGTTGAAACAAACATCAGCTTGACACTTAGAAGACTATATTTATCATTACGAAACAAATAAGAACTTATTGATCGAACTTTCCATAAAATAATTTATTTTTGAAATACTTGATTTAAAAAATCTTATCAAGGAAACCCTCTTTTTAGGTTTTATATTTACAAAACCCATTTTGTAAATTAAATTACCAGAATACTTTACCAGAAAATTTATTACTTTCTTTCCAATACAAACCAAAAGATATTCCTTTCGTTACTATACTTAAATACATAGTCACAAAAAGCTAACTGATTGTCCTATGCATACAAATTACTCATTCGATTTTTTAAAATTCATTAATTTTAGTCAATATTAATTAATAATTCATAAGGTAATTGTCAGTTAATTGTTTATCTAACTTATAAATGATGTTAAACCATTTATTAATTACGGATAGAGTTATTCCTCTTTAAGTATATGCAGATTTATCAGAAATTTGAACTTGTTTAACCTTCATACATAACCTTACATAACCCTTAAAACGTGAGTACCAATCTTATCTAGTTTCATTAGTATCCCTAATCAACCTAGTGTTATTAGTTGAACAACTTATTGTTAAATGTGTGATTCAAATCACAAGCTATTTAGATTCAGATTTAACATTTTTATTTAACTGGTTATGTTCTACTAAAGCAATTAAGAAAATTGAATCAAACAACTAACGATAGTATTATCATTCACTGACTCTACTCTATCTCAATTAAGCTGAAGGTGGGTTAGAAACTTTTGTCTCCGGAAAGGACTTCATATTTATTAAGATGAATATAGGCTTTGGACTTCTACTATTCTAGATCCCGAATCAGGTTTGCAAATTTCTTATTAAACCAGAGAAGGTTTCATATTTATTACTCCAGGAAAGGGACTTCTAGATTTCCTCTATCTTATTACTCAATGTTAGCTTAGAGGTTTCTATAGGCCAAAAGAGCTTTGTATCTTTCATGCCCAAAAGAAGCCTCTAGGTCCATATTTCATTATTTTTCGAATATGGGCTTCTGTAAGACCCTGTAAAATATACCCTAAATATACCTTGATAAATAAAGTAAATACAAAAATGATAAATTAATAAAATATTAATTGGTTGAAAATAAATTTTTGGATTATTAAGAAATGAGCCACAAAAATATTACTATAGTTTTTGTGGTGGGATTCAGATAAGTTTTTATATTTTTATTTATCGCAAACAAAGTTCGTATAAAGAAGTTACTAATAAAACAAGTTGTATGTAAAATATACACACACAAGGTTTGAAATTAAAATTCATTAAATATAAATCTGTAATATAAATAAATGTTAATTAACATAATAGATTATTCCTAAGAGATTTGGAATTTTGTATGTGTTTATACACAAATTAAATAAGAATAAACAAGAAACAAAAACAATTAATTTGTATTAATAATATAATTAAAACAAAGAAACATTACAAGGAACTCAAATACCCCAATACGACCCCAGGAGGGTGATCAACTGCTCCTATAGAAGGTGGTTGATCGGGCTCTAGGGTAGGGTGGAGAAGGCTTGTTTTTTTGGTTTTATTTAATGTTTTTCTTTAAATGGACTGTCTATATTAAATTAAACTAATTCAATGGTTCATATACACACAAGCGACTATTAATGACCCTCTTACCTCCTCCTAAATCCTACACTTTATACTATTCTATGCCTCCATCTTGTCTCTCTATATTCCTTAATTCTAGAATATAGTTTAGCCTTGTTCCCTCTCTAATGTGTATTCTATCTTTTCTAATCTAAATCCATATATATATATATATATATATATATATATATATATATATATATATATATTCTGGAATTAATATGTATGTATACATAAGATTCTAAATCTTATTCTCTTACATATATATACGTATGTATGTATGTATGTGTGTGTGTGTATATATATATATATATATGAAGAGATCGAAGCATGTTTTTTTTCTTCAAAAGCTACTATATAGGTATTTGATAGATTCTACACCAAAATCAATTTTCTTCACTTCCCTATCTTATCTTTTTTGTATAAATTTGGATTATTATGCCTCAAGGAATTCTGATTAGAAAAAAAAACAATACGAGTCCTCCAAATTCCTTATTTTTGTTCTTTTACAAAAATTGTAACAACCCGAAAAATCAAAACCAGTTTAAAAAAGTTTATTTTAAGGATTTTTTCGGAAAATGTCCCAGAATTTAAAAATTCGATTTTTAAATAATATTAAAGCTATTAAAAATAGTCATTTTATAAATGACCTCCATTTTTAATGAAACCATTTTTGTCAGATCCGAAATGTCAAATTATTGCAAAGTTTAATTTTCCATAATTTTTGGAATTAATAAGTGAGTGTGGTAAATTAAATAGCGTTCGATAATTTCTATCGAATTTAATCGACCGTCAAAAGGGTCATTGTGACGGCCCGCCCCGCACCAACCGACATTTACTCCAAAAGTGCGTTGTACACATGTCCAGTTAGCACGGAACGGGTCGTCAGAAGGAAAAGGAAGAAGAGAATGAACTAATCAAGGAACCTGTAGAATGTCTCACAGCGCATGGGATAAAATATAATAATAACATACTTGACATAAAACAGGCGAGACAGTGCATAAGCGGATAACTAATAATCAATGTCAACCACAGAGCAGCGGAAATCCAAATACAGCTTATTACAACTTTCCAAATTTACTGCCTCTAACAAAAGAAAACTAAAGTAGAAGATGCACCACCAATGCCCAAGCAGTGATCTTCAACAACAGAGGGAGAATACTATATATATTACGTGGAAGCCTCCTGCTCGTCTCCGGATCATCTACCCGTGCATCACCAGCTAACCTGTCTCTAGTCTGCTCGTGTAAGCACCCAGAGTAATAAGAAGAAACATAAAACTCTGGGTCAGACATAAAGCCTGGTGCGAGCGATAAGCATCTAAACAGAATGATAACAGGTATACTAAACCATACCTGAACCTGGACCTGCAACCAAAGAGTTAGTACCACAAACCGTACAATACTCCAAGGTGCCATAATGAATAGTGTAAAGAATACGGGGGTGAGGTGTGTATGTCATAATGATAGCAAAAAACCATCCATAGCAACCATCCTCACATCTCTTATTCAGTGCGTAAAGCATACGACATCTACCACTTTGGAACACTAGACAAAATTGAGGTAACGACGAATCCCGACTTGTAGAAACCCTGCTATGACCAAGCTAAACATATAGAGTCATGACCAAACATTTCAATGACCCACTTCATTGGTTGTAGCCTTTGGTTCTACCGATGCCATAATGGCCCTGAATCCGCCTTCGTACCTCCTACCATAGTGGTCCAAAGCTATAGACGTCGATAACCCCTTGGCACGCGTCCCGCAGCAAAGCCCAATCATGAAGCCCACTCATTGGTTCCCAACTGGATCTTGAGTCAAAGCTCCTCATTTGGACTTCATTTGCATCTCGGGTTTTGATCGAATTGGAGTGGGTCTTCAGAAGAGTTGTCGTGCAGTAGCATCCCTAGAATACGGTTCGGTTCGGTGGTCATTACCCTCGTCGGTTCGGTTCGGTCCTCCTTCCTTGTCACCTTTCCATTCGGTTCGGGTATTCCACTTCAGGTCGGGTCGGTGTCCTCCTCCGGGTCGGGTCGGGTGTCCTTCCTTCCAGCGCTCTGATCCACTCCCTTATTTCTTCACGTATTCCGATCCGATCCCTCCTTGCCATCTGATCCGCGTGGCCTTCCCTCTTGCTAGTTCTCCCAAATGTTTACTTCCGATCCGAGCCCTGCATCTCCAAGTCGATCCGATCTGGCCTCCAATTATTCTTCCGATCCCATCCCCTTGTCCACTCCAACTCCAAGTAAACGGCCTTCCTTCTCGCCAAGCCTCCTCCGGTGACAAGTTCCAATCCAGTTCGAATTCCCTTGGTCAGTTCACAAATCCGATCTGACCCCTTTCTCCGATCCGAACCGGTTCGGAACCTGCACACTTCTGCAACTTTCCAGCGAGCTTTCTACGCCATTCGACGACATTTTCGACCAATCTAACTATTCTAATCAATCATAAAACCTACCATAGAGTCATAGCAACATGTAAGAACAACCACAAACAGCTAACAACAATTCAAATGAACCAAAATGGATCAAAAGTGGCTAAAACCTCACATTTTCCTATAATCCCTCTTAATCATGTTTTAAGCATACGATTAGCAAAACACATCGAAATTAACCAAAATTTCTAACAGAGCCTTAAAACATTATTTTAGAATTTTAAGAATTTTTCCAGAATTTATTTACGTATAAATTCGCTAATCTTCACTAATTACCCTTAATCACCGTAATTAGTGCAAAAACTATGCAAATCACTCACCTTGGCCACAAATGAAACACCAAATCTGAAATACTCTCTGTTTGGGTCGAATTCCTATGTATAGCAGCAGCTCCAACCTTGCTTTGTTGCTATTTGGCCTTGCTTTGATGTAGTTTAGGCTTAATCTTCACTAAAAATGTGTTTTGGAGAGGTTTTAGAGGATGGAAGCCATTACTAAGGTCTCAAGAAGGTTTGTGGCGGCTCAAAACTGAAATGAAAGTGATAACCTAACCCTAATCAGTCCTCCTATACCTCTAAACCCGAAATTCCCCTTTGGGCCTAGCTGCTAATCACCCGGTTAAGCCCAATTAAGCTGTTTTTCACCATCTGAAACTTGTTTCAGCCATATCTCCCAAACAGTGAGTCCGTTTGACTAATGTGACCACTCTACGGAAAGAGAAACCATCATCCGGAGCCAATGGAAGTGGTTTCAGGTCAAAATTCCTTTTCCAGTCAAAAGTTATGGCCAAAACAGTGCCAACTAGGGGTAAAATGGTCATTTAAAAATCGAGAAAAATCATGAACATGGGAAATGACCCCAATAGTCGTCTCCCAAAGTTACATGACCATACGACTTCGTATGCGACAGAAATAAATATTCTACGATCCTATGATGCGTAGAATGCGGGTCGTTACACTCTCCCCCCTTAAGAAATTTCGTCCCCGAAATTCCTTAACCCAAAATATACAAAGGATCCCGCATGCCTAACAACCACGTACAACAATCAAACATGCAAAACAAGCAAACAAGCCTATCCTAGCATGCAGAAAACTAAATCGAAGTCAAAATCTTACCAGGCAAAGAGTTCTGGGTGTGTCTTCCTAATGTCCTCCTCTGTCTCCCAAGTACAATCACTCTCGTCCTCGCTCCACTGTACCTTGACTAGCTTCACCGCCTTCCTTCGAAGTTGCTTCATGTCGTGCTCGACAATACGAGCCGGCTTGCGGTTCCCAACCGCCTCGGGTTCTACTTCGAAGTCCTCTAACTGATCAGGTGAAATAGTCATATCTGAGTCGTGAACGAACTTCCTTAGTTGGGAAACATGAAATACGTTGTGAACTCCCGCCATTTTCTCCGGTAAGTCAATTCTATATGCCAAATTCCCGACTAGCTCAAGAACAAGGAATGGGCCAACAAATCTTGGTGCCAACTTGCCCCTCCTGCCAAATCGTATTACGCTCTTCAACGGAGAAATCTTAACAAACACCAAGTCGCCAACGGAGAATTTTAAGTCTCTTCTCCTCTTATCAGCATAACTCTTCTGTCTATCTTGGGCAGCCTTCATTCGTTGTTGAATGATCTTAATCTTATCTGAAGTTTCCCTCACCACATCTGGTCCAAGCATAAACTTCTCGCCAGTCTCTATCCAACATGATGGTGAGTTGCACGGTCTTCCGTACAAAGCTTCAAACGGAGCCATACCGATACTGGACTGGTAGCTATTATTATATGCAAACTCTACTAGATGCAAATGGTCATCCCATGATCCACCAAAATCCAATATACATGCTCTCAAGAGATCTTCCAAAATACGGTTCACCCTCTCCGTCTGACCGTCGGTCTGAGGATGATATGTGGTACTGAGATGTAACTCTGACCCTAGAGCCTCTTGTAAGCTCTTCCAAAACCCACTAGTGAACAACAGGTCTCGGTCACTCACGATGCTTTTAGTACTCCATGAAATCTCACTACCCACTTCATATACAATTATGCTAACTTAGCTGCCGTTCTGGTCGATTTGACTGGTATAAACCTTGCGCTTTTAGTCAGTCGATCCACAATTACCCAAATGCTGTCATATCCCGATCTAGTCCTTGGTAAACCATCGATGAAATCCATCGAGACTTGCTCCCATTTCCATTCGGGAATTTCTAAGGGCTGTAACAAACCACTAGGCTTCTTTTGCTCGGCTTTAACTAGCTGGCAATTCATGCATTTGGATATAAACTTCCCAACGTCTCTTTTCATTCCTTCCCAGTAGTAAGTCTGTTTCATGTCTCTATACATTTTATTACCACCGGGATGTATAGTCAACTTTGAGTGATGACATTCTTTAAGCACTTCATCTCTCAATCCATTGACATTGGGTACAACGAGCTTTCCATTCTTTCTAAGCCATCCATCTCGATCAAGCCCATACTTGTTCATCTCCTCATCGATATCCATTTCTAATTTGGAGATGATTTCCAATACATTAGGATCGTCCCTCTGACTAGAGCCGATCCGCTCAATCAAAGTGGGTCTGATCGTCAAACTTGCTAACATTTCTGGATTCAATTCGCACTTTGGTCTGAAATCAAACCCCGCGATAAACTCCAGTTGCTTCCATTCAAGGAACATAGCCCCTAAGCTGGCATGTCTTCTACTCAATGCATCAGCCACCGCATTGCCCTTTCCTGGTGTGTATGCGATGTCAAAATCATAGGAAGCTAAGAACTCTAACCATCTCTGCTGACGGAGATTCAGATCTTTCTGAGAGAAGAGATACTTTAACGACTTATGATCTGTAAACAGCTCAAATCTTTCTCCCAAGAGATAGTGTCTCCACATTTTTAACGCGAACATGATTGCTGCCAATTCTAAATCATGGGTAGGGTATCTTCTCTCGTGCGGTTTCAATTGCCGACTTGCGTAAGCTACAACCCTACCGCCTTGCATCAATACAGCACCCAGTCCGGTACCATAGGCATCCGTGTATACCGTCATCTCTTCATCCCCCTTAGGAATGACTAACACTGGTGCACTTGTCAACTTGTCCTTTAGACTTTTGAATGCATTCTCGCACCTTTCATCCCAGACAAAAGCTTGATTCTTCTTGGTCAACTGGGTCAATGGTGCTGCTATCTTGGAGAAACGTTGGATAAACTTACGATAATATCCCGCTAACCCCAAGAAACTTCTTACATCTGTTGCATTCTTGGGCGTAGGCCAATCCTGTACCGTAGCCACCTTTGCCGGGTCCACGGCAATACCATTCTCTGATACAACATGGCCCAAGAACCTCACTTCCCTCTTCCAGAAGTGACACTTAGAAAACTTTGCTTTCAATTGGTGTTTTCTCAACACCTCCATCACTACTCTTAAATGTTCCTTGTGTTCTTCCTCTGTCCTCGAATAGACCAAAATATCATCAACGAACACAAGGACAAACTTATTCAACTGATCTCTGAATACCCTATTCATAAGATCCACAAAATATGCTGGGGCATTGGTCTGCCCGAATGGCATGACCAACCACACATAAAATCCAGACGGCGTCCGAAATGCCGTTCTAGCTATACTCTCAGCTTCCACTCTAAGCTGATGAAAACCTGTCGCGAGATCAACCTGAGAAAATACTCTCGCGCCACTCAACTGATCGAACAAATCATATATCCGCGGTAGAGGATACTTGTTCTTCCTCGTCACTTTATTCAACTCGCGGTAGTCTACACACAAACGAAGGGAACCATCCACCTTGGTAGCAAACACAACTGGTGCTCCCCATTCAGAAACACTCCTTCTGATAAATCCCTTCTTCAAAAGATCGCTGACTTGCACCTCGAGCTCTCACTGCTCTCTTGGTGCCATACGACGAAGTGGCATCACTATAGGCCTGGCATCCTTTACCAAATCAATACGAAACTCAATCTCTCGGTGTGGTGGAAGTCCGGTCACTTCTTCGAAAACATCCGGATACTGGCCAACCACGGGCAAACCTGACAACTCACTATGCGGAATGTCGGGGGAGTTTAGAAAACTAGCCAATACCCCCTTACTGGGTAAACCACCAAACACTATCCTCCGCCCATCATCCGCTCTAGCTGTCACCAATAAGCCCTCACAGTCTACCACCACCCCGTATCTTTGGAGCCAATCTACTCCCAAAATAATGCCAAACCCAGTAAAGCCCAAAACAAAGCAATCACAAACAAACATGCATCCATGACTCGATAAGACCACATTACGACAAATCATGCCAAGGCTAGTCGAACCACCAACCGGGTTCGTCACTACTAAAGGTCTATCGACAATCTCGGGCTCCAATCCCAACCTATCTACCAGGTCACTGGATATGAAAGAACTGGAAGCTCCGGTATCAGACAAAACTCTAGCAGGAACATCGTAAACAGAAAGCATACCTTGAATGACGACATTCTTTCCCTTCTCCGCCGCCGTTGGGGCATTCGACGAAGAAGGAATAGCATTAAGAGCGTAGGCTTTCACCATTTTCTTTTCCTTAGGGGGCTGTGGACACTTGTCCTTGTGATGTCCCATTTGGCCACAGTTGAAGCACTTCCTATCCGCTGGCTTGGCCCGACAATTATTAGCATAATGGCCCTTCTTACCACAGCTGAAGCACTCCACATCTTGCTTATTCTTTTTCTTCTGGCCATCCTTAGCTTGGTTCTGCTTTCTCTTATTCTGGGAACCACCCTTGCCTCCACCACTTACTTGTGGTTTTGGCTCTTCTGCAGATGCAACCTCAGTCTTCGACTTAGGGTAGAGACTTTCTGATCTTAATGCTTTCCCCACAATCGATTCAAACGTCTCATCGATGTGGTTAATAAGTTTTTCCCCCAAGTACTGATCCAAACCAGTTATGAATTTCTCATTCTTTTTCTCGGCAGTATCAATAAGAGATAACCCATATTTTGACAAAGTGTCGAATTCAGCAATATACTCCGAGACTGCTCTTCCATTCTGCTTGAGCTCCAAGAATTTCTTAAACAGCACTGACTTCTGAGCAGCTGGAATGAACTTCTCGCTAAAGCGAGCTTTAAACTGCTCCCAAGTAATCTGATCTTCGGGAGTAGCTGCCTTTATAGCATTCCACCAATTCATTGCCCGCCCGTGCAGCTGACGGGATGCTAGCTTTCTCTTCATCGCATCCTCGATACCCAGATCCTCGAAGATACGTTCGCAACTATCCAACCAATCTTGAACATCCATGGCCGACTCCGCTCCATGGAACGGCTTCCCACCAAGGCTAGTATAATCCTTATTCAGCTTGGCGAAGTCGACTCTTGGCGCCTGCACTATTGGACCACCACAATTTCCACCATTGGGAGCTGCCCTCAGCACATCTCTAAGCATCTCTCTCATGAGGTCAGTAAACATCGTCCTCATGTCAGCAGTATTCCCATTATTGGCTCCCCTACCGGCACCTCTAGTATATCGGCTCATCGTCAATCTGAAAAAGGAAACGATTAACGAATCCATAGTGGTGCTAGTGCAGTACGACTTCATCCTTATACTAGTAATAGTATATATATATAGCTTTTAAAAACCAAAGTAATCACAAATACGCTCTCTCGTATACGTATAGTATCTCTCCCTGATAACTTCCCTAGGTTAACTACGCAACCTAGAGCTCTGATACCAAGTGTGACAGCCCGCCCCGCACCAACCGACATTTACTCCAAAAGTGCGTTGTACACATGTCCAGTTAGCACGGAACGGGTCGTCAGAAGGAAAAGGAAGAAGGGAATGAACTAATCAAGGAACCTATAGAATGTCTCACAGCGCATGGGATAAAATATAATAATAACATACTTGACATAAAACAGGCGAGACAGTGCATAAGCTGATAACTAATAATCAATGTCAACATCAGAGCAGCGGAAATCTAAATACAGCTTATTACAACTTTCCAAATTTACTGTCTCTAACAAAAGAAAACTAAAGTAGAAGATGCACCACCAATGTCCAAGCAGTGATCTTCAACAACACAGGGAGAATACTATATATATTATGTGGAAGCCTCCTGCTCGTCTCCGGATCATCTACCCGTGCATCACCAGCTAACCTGTCTCTAGTCTGCTCATGTGAGCACCCAGAGTAATAAGAAGAGACATAAAACTCTGGGTCAGACATAAAGCCTGGTGTGAGCGATAAGCATCTAAACAGAATGATAACAGGTATACTAAACCATACCTGAACCTGGACCTGCAACCAAAGAGTTAGTACCACATACCGTACAATACTCCAAGGCGCCATAATGAATAGTGTAAAGAATACGGGGGTGGGGTGTGTATGTCATAATGATAGCAAACAAACCATCCATAGCAACCATCCTCACATCTCTTACTCAGTGCGTAAAGCATACGACATCTACCACTTTGGAACACTAGACAAAATTGAGGTAACGACGAATCCCGACTCGTAGAAACCCTGCTATGACCAAGCTAAACATATAGAGTCATGACCAAACATTTCAATGACCCACTTCATTGGTTGTAGCCTTTGGTTCTACCGATGCCATAATGGCCCTGAATCCGCCTTCGTACCTCCTACCATAGTGGTCCAAAGCTATAGACGTCGATAACCCCTTGGCACGCGTCCCGCAGCAAAGCCCAATCATGAAGCCCACTCATTGGTTCCCAGCTGGATCCTGAGTCAAAGCTCCTCATTTGGACTTCCGTTGCATCTCAGGTTTTGATCGAATTGGAGTGGGTCTTCAGAAGAGTTGTCGTGCAGTAGCAGCCCTAGAATACGGTTCGGTTCGGTGGTCATTACCCTCGTCGGTTCGGTTCGGTCCTCCTTCCTTGTCACCTTTCCATTCGGTTCGGGTCGGGTATTCCACTTCAGGTCGTGTCGGTGTCCTCCTCCGGGTCGGGTCGGGTGTCCTTCCTTCCAGCGCTCCAATCCACTCCCTTATTTCTTCACGTATTCCGATCCGATCCCACCTTGCCATCTGATCCGCGTGGCCTTCCCTCTTGCTAGTTCTCCCAAATGTTTACTTCCGATCCGAGCCCTGCATCTCCAAGTCGATCCGATCTGGCCTCCAATTATTCTTCCGATCCGATCCCCTTGTCCACTCCAACTCCAAGTAAACGGCCTTCCTTCTCGCCATGCCTCCTCCGGTGACAAGTTCCAATCCAGTTCGAATTCCCTTGGTCAGTTCACAAATCCGATCCGACCCCTTTCTCCGATCCGAACCGGTTCGGAACCTGCACACTTCTGCAACTTTCCAGCGAGCTTTCTACGCCATTCGACGGCATTTTCGACCAATCTAACTATTCTAATCAATCATAAAACATATCATAGAGTCATAGCAACATGTAAGAACAACCACAAACAGCTAACAACAATTCAAATGAACCAAAATGGATCAAAAGTGGCTAAAACCTCACATTTTCCTATAATCCCTCTTAATCATGTTTTAAGCATACGATTAGCAAAACACATCGAAATTAACCCAAATTTCTAACAGAGCCTTAAAACATTATTTTAGAATTTTAAGAAATTTTCCAGAATTTATTTACGTATAAATTCGCTAATCTTCACTAATTACCCTTAATCAACGTAATTAGTGCAAAAACTATGCAAATCACTCACCTTGGCCACAAATGAAACACCAAATCTGAAATACTCTCTGTTTGGGTCGAATTCCTATGTATAGCAGCAGCTCCAACCTTGCTTTGTTGCTATTTGGCCTTGCTATGATGTAGTTTAGGCTTAATCTTCACTAAAAATGTGTTTTGGAGAGGTTTTAGAGGATGGAAGCCATTACTAAGGTCTCAAGAAGGTTTGTGGCGGCTCAAAACTGAAATGAAAGTGATAACCTAACCCTAATCAGTCCTCCTATACCTCTAAACCCGAAATTCCCCTCTGGGCCTAGCTGCTAATCACCCGGTTAAGCCCAATTAAGCTGTTTTTCACCATCTGAAACTTGTTTCAGCCATATCTCCCAAACAGTGAGTCCGTTTGACTATTGTGACCACTCTACGGAAAGAGAAACCATCATCCGGAGCCAATGGAAGTGGTTTCAGGTCAAAATTCCTTTCCAGTCAAAAGTTATGGCCAAAACAGTGCCAACTAGGGGTAAAATGGTCATTTAAAAATCGGGAAAAATCATGAACATGGGAAATGACCCCAATAGTTGTCTCCTAAAGTTACATGGCCATACGACTTCGTATGCGACAGAAATAAATATTCTACGATCCTATGATGCGTAGAATGCGCGTCGTTACAGTCATTTTTAAAACGGTCTCCAAATCCTACAGAATTAATTTTGTTAGGACCGTATCATCAAAACATAGCTAGGTTTATCTTTCGGGAATTTTTGGAGTCCGTTTGTTGCCCGGTAAATTTAAATGTACAATCGAATTAAATAAATATATGATTTAAATTTTAATTTAGGGAAAACATACTGAAACCGATTGATTGGGCTGACGGGACCTAGCCCATTGTGTCCGGAACGGGGTCATTTGGGTGGGAACATCTTTCGTTGGGCTGAAATTGGAACCGAAAAGGGTTAACGGGCTTAAAACTAATAATTAAGAGTTTTAATAATATTTTATTATAAATGTCTAATTACCAAACCCTAATACTTATTCTACAGCGACCGACGCCTTTATTTTCAATGGCCAGAATCGTTCTTTCTTCCTCCACTAATTTCCTTCAATCCGTACAATAAAACTCCATCCTTCTTTTGACTTTATTGAAGAGAATTTCCTACGCTTCGATTCCATATGGGGTTAATCAAAAACCGTGGAGTATTTGCGACGAACTAGAGCCCCAATCCCCATTATTTGCGTCGACGCCCCTCCCCCTTGCTCTGATCGAGCTGCTCACCATGGGTCCACCTCGGGGCGCGCCTCCTTCCTCTCCGGCGTGGTGGTGTCGGATTTTCGTGAAGTCAAGTGGTTGGATCGGAAATCTAATACCTAAGTTTGAAGGGAATAGAAAACTAACGCGGCTTTGTTCTGTTAGAGGAAGAAGAAGGTGATATGTTTATTTTAATTATTTAATTAAATAAATTTAAATTATTAACAACACAAATAAACTCATATCTGATGCATACGAACTCGGAATTGACCAATTTCAGAACCGATGCGATCGTGAGTCCGAGATCTATATTTCTGGACTGATTAGAACGAATTCGGAGTGGATCAGATTTTGGACAAAAATCCAAATCTGAATTATACAAGATTGAAAAACTGTTTGAAATTCTACTTTTTTATATATAATTAAAATTAATTAATCATGATTGTGGTATTACCCATACGCTGTTAAATTCAATTAATTGTCCTATGTGATTTGATCTAAAATTGATATTGTTATGTAGATCTATTGATTTGATGATTGTTGTGTTGAATAAAATATAATTGTTGAATTAAAATTGTCATTGTTGACAAATTAGAATTGCTGGATTAAAATTGTCATTGTTGACAAATTAGAATTGTCACTGTTAACAAATTAGAATTGTTGAATTAAAATTGTCATTGTAGACAAATTAGAATTGTCGGATTGAAATTGTCATTTTTGACAAATTAGAATTGTTGGATTGAAATTGTCATTTTTGACAAATTAGAATTGTTGGATTAAAATTGTCATTTTTGACAAATTAGAATAGTTGAATCAAAATTATCATTTTTATCAAAATATAATTATTGGATCAAAATTGACATTTTTGTCAAAATATAATTGTTGAATTAAATTTGTCATTTATGTCAAATCAAAATAGTTGAAATAAAAAGGACATTTTTGTTGTAACAAAATAGTTGAAATAAAAAGGACATTTTGTTGTACGAAAATAGTGAAAAAAAAATTTATCATTTTTATAGTTGAATCAAAATATACATTTTTGTCAAAATAGATTAGTTGAATCAAAGTTGTCATTCTTGTCAAAATATAATTGTTCAATAAAAATTGTCATTCTTCTCAAAGTATAATTGTTGAATCAAAATTGTCACTCTTGGAAAAATATAATTGTTAAAGCAAAATTATCATTTTTTTTAGTTGAAACAAAAATTACCATTTTTGTCAAAATACAATTGTCGAAACAAAAATGAACATTTTTGTCAAAATAGAATAGTTGAATCAAAATATACATTTTTGTCAAGATATGATGGTTGAAAACAAAAATTACATTTTTGTTAAATAGATTTGAGGTAAAACAGAAATTACATTTTTGTTAAATAGTTTTGAGATAAAACAAAAATAACGTTTTTGTTAAATAGATTTGTGTTTGAGAAATAATATTAATTTTGATAAACTAGAATTGTTAACAAAGTGAAATTATCACTTTTTATTCATTTTGTTAAACTAGAATTGTTGACAAAATGAAATTATCACTTTTTATTCATTTGTTAAACTAGAGTTGTTAACAAAGTGAAATTATCACTTTTTATTTATTTTGTTAAACTAGAATTGCTAACAAAATGAAATTATCACTTTTTATTCATTTTGTTAAACTAGAATTTTTGACAAAATGAAATTATCACTTTTTATTAAGTTTGTTAATCTAGAATTGTTGACAAAATTAAATTATTACTTTTTATTAATTTTGTTAATTTAGAATTGTTAACAAAATGAAATTATTACTTTTTATTCATTTTGTTAAACTAGAATTGTTAACAAAATAAAAGTATCACTTTTTATTCATTTTGTTAAACTAAAATTGTTAACAAAATGAAATTATCACTTTTAATCATTTTGCTAAACTAGAATTGTCAACATAAATGCAATTATCACTTTTTATTCATTTTGTTAAACTAGAATTCTTAACAAAATGAAATTATCACTTTTAATCATTTTGTTGAAATAGAATTATCAACAAAAATGAATGTATCACTTTTTATGCATTTTATAGAAAAAGATTTTGTATGCAAGTTAAAGAATCGTTTTCACTGTCAAAACATACATTAGAATTTGTATGCAAGTTAAAGAATCATTTTTTATTGTCAAAACATACATTAGAATTTGTATGCAAATTAAAGAATCATTTTTATTGTCAAAACATACATTAGAATTTGTATACAAGTTAAATAATCATTTTTATTGTCAAAACATACATTAGAATTTGTATGCAAGTTAAAGAATCATTTTTATTGTCAAAACATACGTTAGAATTTGTATGCAAGTTAAAGAATTATTTTTATTGTCAAAACATATATTAGGATTTGTATGCAAGTTAAAGAATCATTTTTATTGTCAAAACATACATTTGAATTTGTGTACAAATTAAAGATACATTTTTACCGTAAAAATTATACAATAGAATTTGTATGCAAATTAAAGTGACATTTTTATTGTTAAATTATACAATAGAATTTGTATGCAAATTCAAGTGACATTTTTATTGTCAAATTATACATTAGAATTTGTATGCAAATTCAAGTGACATTTTTATTGTCAAATTATACATTAGAATTTGTGTACAAAGTAAAGAGGCATTTTTATATGTTATGTTATACATTGAAACTATATATACTGAAACATCCCACCTCCGTTAGGGTCACTCTCAAAGGGAATGCCCTTATTTTGGTGGAGGTTTATAAGTATAAGTCACAGATATTCAAGACAGATATAAGAACACATATTTTTGAACAGCGGAAAAAAACAAGAACTTTTATTTCATTAAAAATTCGTGTTACAACAACCATACCATAATTGTTTTACAATACTTCCAAAAACATAACATCTTTCATAACTGTCTTGATTACATTATTTAAAGAAGCATAAAGAAAACATAAATAAACTGCAAAAGTCCCATAGTTGCGGTCCAAAGCCATAGTCCAAAACGAAAAGATCCAAGCAATACATTCTTTCTCTTCAAGCTGGATATGAAGGCTGGTCAAGCTGCGGTATTCCCTCCCTGTGGACCTGGGTGGGGGGGGGGGGGGGGAACGGAAGAAAAGAAGACGAAAGAAAAGTAGAGTCAGACATAAAGCCGGAGTAAGTCTAGGACTATTCAGTCTATGAATAAAGAACTGGGTATGATAAGTATAAACTAGAAATGGGAAAGCACCATATACTTAGTTAAGTTGTCTAGAGTCGAATATACTATCGTACCCCATATTAATCTCTGTACCCGTATAAACTAGTTCCCAACAGGCACCCCATAATCAGGGTGAAGTGATCCATTTCATGATGATCGGCTCCTACTCGCGTAGTTACATGTGTCTTATGGCCCCCGATGTTGTAGTTACATATGCTGGCCCCACCATGGGGTGTATCAAGTCCCATGGCGGCGGCCCGACACAACCCTAGAATGCACAGGTATGCTACTGGTGCCCAGTGCCTTATTTTTCTGTGCCGGAGTGAGTGCACGCCCACACCCCGTTAGAACCTACACTGCTGCACCACCGCCGTCGATTTGACCTCTTACAGTCAGCCCAGTAATCGTGCCCCACCCTGCCTAGTTTCAGGGTATCATGATACCTTATAGGGTTACTGCTGAAAAGGGTACCCCGCTACTAGATTTTTCTATTTCTAGCCAACATGCTAAGTTGGTTAAGTGTTTTATAAACCTAACCCCCAATCAGTCTGTTTTGTTTAGCATGTTCCATCTTGATTAAGTATTAATATAATTTACTTAATCCTATCAATCCTGACTCAGCCTTAATTGTCTTATTAAAGCCTTGACCTCTCACATTAGACAGGTATTGTTGTGGCTGCCTGTTGCCTGTTGGGTCCGGGCAGTCTTACGCCACAACTCAGTCTAACCTTGGGTCCTTATTGGGCTCCATGTTTAACCACCCACATTGGATAGGTGTTGTTGTGACTACTGGACAGCCGGGCGGTTCCGGGCAGGTTTACATCACAACTCAATCCAACCTCGGGTTAAACACATCGTATTTTCTACATTTACATATTTTGTCTTTCTTCTTTATTTTCTTATATGTAAATATTTGCGGCCCATTATTCAAAATCAATTTAAGCTAATGTTGTAAAGGTTTACACCAGTCATGGGCCCAACCCATTCTTGAATTTGGGCCCCTCTACTTTTATATTTTCATTTATTAATTAATTTGGCCCAACGCTATTTCCCCCGTTTAATACGTTCGTTTATTATAATATATGTTGGGCTTAGCCTTTTTTAAACCCAACTTAGCCACGTGAAAAAGGGGAGGCTTAAAACGTGATTATATACACAAAAAGGGGAATGTGAACGCATGAACTTGCAACATAACGTTGGAGCTACAAAATAGAAACTGGTGTACTTGCATTGTGGTAACATATACTTTGGTCATAAAGCATAAGTGACATGAATCAAACCATGTAAACTTGTAGTTAAGTTAAGAATCTAACTAAATTAGATATCATTATTGACACATAGTCTTAACTACAACGTAAACCTATATTTTTACTTAGGCATAATGTCAAAACATAAGCAAATCATGTTTATAAAATTACTATATGTTTGCAAAGGTGCTTACTTTTGTTGCTAATACAAAAGTATAGTTCAACTAGAATTATTCCAACTTAATCATGATTTTTAATCTGTTCACATAATCATGGCACAAATATACCCAAACATGAAATGATGGTTTTTGTTCTATTCATGTAATCATGGCATAAATATTCCTAAACATGAAATCATGGTTTTTACTTTACTCATGCAAACTTGCGATTGGAATGTAAATCTAACTTAGCTATGTGTCACATATATTATCATATAATTCTTGTTAACAATATAGGCCTAACATGTTTTTCAATTAGGCATAATACCAAACATAGCCTAGTCATATTCATAAAATCAACATAAGTTCACAAAGAGGCTTACTTTTGTTTCTAATACAAAAGTATGGTTTTATACATAGATCATGATGTCAATTCCAACATAATTTCATATGAATCATAATACCCCAAATTTGATCTAATTACACACAAAGTGATTTTGTACAAAAATATACATTATGTTGGCATAGTAGCAAAACCACATACTTGCAAGAATCTCAATTAAACAACCACAAACATGTAGCTTCAACATGAATTACATACTTGCGAATATCCAATCGTATAATTGCATGAATCTCAAATAAACTACCGCAAACATGTAGTTTTTATCATGAATTACATACTTGCGAATATCCAAGCGTTATATCACAACATTCCAAATCGATTAGAATCATAGCAACGCACAAACATGAATTACTATGATCACAAATCAAGTGTAATTCTCATTTTACACAAATCAAACACAGTTATTTAATTCATACCGGAATAGTACTCTACTTACAATCGTGTGACGAATTCTTCAATTCAGGAATCTGAATTCTGGATTTGGAGATGCTATTCCTTTGATGTAGGCGTTGATTTGATTTGTTTAAGTTTAACTTGTAGTTGCTTTATGCTTTAGAGTTTGTCTCCTAATTGTCTCTCAAATTGGTGGCTACTTCTAGTCGTTCCTCAGCAGCATGATGGCCTCATTCTTATTTTTGAATGAATATATTAGGTAGAGTCTAGGGTCATTTTTATAGAGTTTATGAACTGATTAGGACCATCGATGTAGCTTGGGTTAATCGTAGCCATTCATTCGAAAGAGAGACCAATCAGGAGCTGACACCGAGCCCTCGTGACAAAACAAGGCTCAGAAAATCGACCAAACACAGACCAGGCCAACCAGGGTGAGCTGGGTTCGACCTGGCTCTGTGGCCAGGTCGACAGCCCAGTCGACAGCCCTGTCGACCTGGCTAGCCCAGGTCGACTGCCAAGTCGACCTGGGTGCCTTAGGCGGGAATTTTCCCGCCCTGGCCAATTGGGCCCGATTTTGAATTTTAAACTTTTCTGAGCTGTTTTCGTCTGTTTGAATTTTAACCTAAATTCTGAAACTTCCGGAGGCCATATCTTCTTCATACGGACTCCTTTTTTCGAAAACTCGGACTCTATTTCGCGTATTTTTCCGAGACGAACATAACGGCATATCCCGTTTCCCTTAATTCTTTGATTTGTAATTAATTATACTTTAATTTGTGAATTTCCCGGTTATAGAATTCACGGGGTGTTACATTCTCCCCCACTTAAAAGGATTTCGTCCCCGAAATCTTCAAGTTAGGAGGAATGTATATCCTAACATCCAATCATCCATCTACTCATCCATCAAACACGAGCATCCATTGTCCTTAAAAGACTTCTAATGCTTCATGATCATATGCGAAGTGTGTGTGTGTACGTGTACTTATCTAATGCAAAATCAGGCGGTCTACTGATTCAGTTGACCTCCTTAATGTGAATTATGTAAGTGCCATGAATCCATTATGTGTGCAAATTTTCCTATTCATGATTCTACATGAGTGCACAATCATTCATACAAATGCAACATCCATATGACAACACATTAAAGTTCAACCATATACGAATGCAAACATATATGCATATGCAATATGAAGTGACTGAGCCGATCTAAAACCTAGATTGTGTGTGTATATGCAACCACAAGCAACCACTAGCAATCACGTGCAACCACTTGCAACCATCATCCATAACATGTTTCACTTACATGTTTTCATCCAAAGGGTTTCTACCTAAAAGATAAGGCCGATGAAATATACCTAAAAAGATAGATAAAAGCGCAACTTAAGGAAAAAAGAAAGATCAAGGATGTACCCTCGAAAAGAAAAGGGTAGGCAGTGCGTATTCTAGCTTCAGTTTCCCAAGTCGCGTCTCCCTCGGCGTCGCTCCACTGAACTTTGACGAGCTTGACTTCGCGGTTGCGTAGCTTCCTCACTTCCGTTTCTAATATGCGAGTTGGAACTTTCCTCACGTTTGCTTCGCGCTCCACTTCAGCTTCTTCTAGGATATTTGGCTCTACCACTTCAGCAGACTCATGTAGACATTTTCGGAGATGTGAAACATGAAAAACGTTGTGAACTCCGGCCAGCTTTTCGGGTAGCTCTAATCTATAGGCCATTTTCCCAATTTTCTCGATGATAGGGAATGGCCCTACGAACCTTGGTGCTAGTTTTCCTGTGGTTCCAAAACGGACAACGTTCCTTAGCGGAGATACCTTAAGAAAAACTCTGTCTCCAACCTCAAATTCAAGGTCGGTCCTCCTCTTGTCGGCGTAGGACTTTTGTCTGTCTTGGGTCGTCTTCATCCTTCTTCGTATTAAGTCTACTTTCTCTGAAGTCTCTCGGATCATATCTAGTCCAAGTATGAGCTTATCAGTAGACTCCCACCAACAAGTGGGCGATCAGCACGGTCTTCCATATAAAGCTTCGAAGGGCGCCATCCCGATGGTTGCTTGATAGTTGTTATTGTAGGCAAATTCCACCAAAGGAAGATGGTCTTCCCATGTCCCTCCGAAGTCAAGGACGCACAGTCTTAAAAGGTCCTCCAAAACTCTGTTCACTCTTTCTGTTTGGCCGTCGGTTTGGGGATGATAGGCTGTGCTCAAGCATAACTGTGTTCCTACTGCTTCTTGCAGACTCCGCCAAAACTCACTGTTGAAGATAGGGTCTCGGTCACTAACAATGCTGGATGGTATTCCATGGAGTCGAACGATTTCCTTGAGGTAAAGAGATGCTAGGGATGAGGCAGTTCTTTTACGTTTGACAAGTAAAAAGTGGGCGCTTTTAGTAAGCATATCCACTATTACCCAAATGCTAGTGTTGCCTCTCCTAGACCTAGGCAGCCCATCGATGAAGTCCATTGAGATGTTATCCCACTTCCACTACGGGACCTCTAGAGGATGTAGCAGACCGCCAGGCTTTTCCTGTTCCGCCTTAACCTGTTGGCACACCATACACTTAGAAACGAATTCCGCAACGTCCTTTTTCATGCCGTTCCAGAAGAAAGTTATTTTTATGTCCTTGTACATTTTATCTCCGCCTGGGTGTATCGTCATCTTGGAGTGATGTGCTTCCTCGAGAACCCTCTTTACTAAATCCCTTGTCTGTGGGACGCATAGTCTTCGGTCTCGCCTTAGCCAACCCTTATCGTCGATGGAGTATCTGTTGAGGTGGCTTGAAATCTCACCCCTAATTAGCCTATCAATCGTTTCCACAAGCTGAGGGTCTTCGCGTTTTGCTGTCCCTATTGAGTCCACTAAAGTCGGGCGCACTTCGAGAGATGCTAGCAAGCCTGCTACAAAGTCAGAGAAAGGCCTAAAGTCAAAGCTGGCTATAAACTGTAGGCTTTGTCTTTCAACAAACAGCAGGCTTAGGGTCAATTTCTTTCGGCTCAACGCGTCTGCCACTACGTTGCCTTTGCCCGGAGTGTAGGAGATCTCGAAATCGTACGAGGCAAGAAACTCCATCCATCTTTGTTGCTTCAAGTTAAGATCTTTCTGCGAGAAAAGATATTTCAATGATTTATGGTCAGTGTAAAGTTCGAACTTCTCACCTAGGAGATAGTGTCGCCAAGACTTGAGTGCAAAGACGATGGCAGCTAACTCAAGATCGTGGTTCGGGTAGTTCTTTTCTTGCACATTCAACTGCCTCCCGCCATAAGCTACTACCCTTCCTTCTTGCATTAAGACGGCGCCCAGCCCTGTCCCACGTGCATCTGTATAAACAGTGAACATCTTGCTTCCATCTGGCAACGTCAAAACTGGGGTTGTTGTAAGAGCCCTTTTTAGTCGCTGGAAAGCAAACTCGCAATCGAAGTCCCAATTGAACGCTAGATTCTTCTTGGTCGATTTCGTGAGCGGAGCTGAGATTCTCGAAAAATCCTTTATGAACTTTCGATAGAAACCTGCTAGTCCTAGAAAACTTCGGACCTCAGTTGCATTCCTTGGTGTCTTCCAATCCTGTACCGCCACTACCTTAGCAGGGTCCACTGCTAACCCTTGTTTGGATACTATGTGCCCAAGGAACCTCACCACTTCTCTCCAAAAGTGGCATTTGGAGAATTTGGCTTTTAGCTGATGGACCCGCAGAGTTTCCATGATTGCCCTTAAGTGCTGAGCATGTTCCTCTTCACTCTTTGAGAAGATAAGGATATCGTCTACGAAGACCACTACGAATTTATTGAGGAAATCTCTGAATACCCTACTCATTAGGTCCACGAAGTAAGCAGGTGCATTTGTCAAGCCGAAAGGCATGACAAGCCATTCAAAGAAGCCGTCTGGGGTTCTGAATGCCGTTTTATCGATACTATCTTCAGCCACCCTTAGCTGATGAAAACCGGTTGCTAAATCGAGTTGGGAGAAAACAGACGCTCGTACAAGCTGATCAAACAAATCTTCAATTCTAGGGAGAGGGTGCCTATTCTTTTTCGTTAGCTTGTTGAGATCCCTATAGTCAACACATAGACGAAGTGAACCATCCGCCTTTGTAGCGAACACCACTGGAGCGCCCCATTCTGAAATGCTCCTCCTAATGAACCCCTTTTCTAGAAGCTCTTTAATCTGTTTACTGAGCTCTTTCCTTTCCCGTGGAGCCATTTGTCTAATGGGCAACGCAACGGGCTTTGCATTATCTACAAGGTATATGCGGAAGTCTATCTCCCGCTTCGGAGGCAAGCCCTTCACCTCTTCGAAGACATCCGGATATTCCCAGATCACTCTAACTGATTGCAAATTTTCAACAGAGGCATCTAGCGATTCATGGTAACTAAGCATAACCACATACGAGGGATTACAAGAAATTTCCAAAGTATTACCGAGCTGGGTTAGGAGCCTAACAACCCTTTTCTCACAATCAAGGATGGTCCCATTACTGGATAGCCAATCCATGCCCAAAATCAAACCATATTCCGATAAGCCCAAAACAAAGGCACTACATTGAAATTCTACGCTTAGAATAGAAATTTTCAATCCCAAACAGATCATAGACAAATGAGCTGGGCCCCCAATTGGATTTGAAACAATTAAGGGGTCCTCTACCATACTAGTTTTTAGGTGCAGAGATTCTACTAAAGCAGACAAGATAAAGGAGTGTGACGCGCCAGAATCAAATAAAGTGCGAACGGGGTGATCATAAAGATAAATTACACTTTCTACAGAAGTATTTATACCTCGCTGTTGCAGAGGTGGCTCTTCTAGCACATGAACTTGTGCCCCTGAGGTGGATCCAGCCCTCTGCCCCTGTCCTCGTTTCTTTGGGCAGTCCTTAGCCCTGTGGCCTGTCTCACCGCAAGAAAAGCACCCACCATTCTCCTTGGCCTTCTTTTTCCGGCAATCTTTCACTAAGTGCCCCACTTTGCCACAGATATTACACTTCCTCTTCTCTTTTTTGCCTTTCCCGCCCTTCTTAAAGTCTGTCTTCTTAGGCTGCAAACCCTCTTTCTTCCCTTGAGAGCTCTCTGCCTTTGTCTCCTTCTTGCCCTTATCCTCTTCGTTCAGCAATGCCATTTGTACCAATCTTTCATACGTGGCTCCCATGGGTATATGGGTCATGGCCAAACTGTGTAATGGCTCATTCAACCCTTTGACGAAACGGAGAGCCTTCTTATGCGGGGTGTTGACTAGGTCCAGCCCAAACCTAGCCATCTCATCGAATTGATTAACATACTCTTTGACTGTCTTGTTCCCTTGCTTAAGAAATAAGAATTTTTCCAACTGCAAACTCCTTTCCGCATCTGAGAGAAATTTAGCCTCAAACCTTGCCCTAAAGTCCTCCCATGTATCCATTGGTCTTTCTGCATTAGTGACTTCCCACCAGTAGGAAGCCTCGCCCTTTAGTAGCCACACTGCCAGTTGTACAATCTGTCTATCTTCTACCTCAAAGATGATGAATAAGTCCTCGGTTTCTTTCAGCCAATTTCTAGCTGCCACGAAGGACTCAGTTCCATGTAAATCCTTTCCTCCCACAGCTTTAAAATCTTTACATATCGTAGCAAACGTGTTTCCCCATGGAGGAGGTGGAGGAAGAGGTGCTGCTGCAGCTGGCTGATTTCCTACAGCTGGGGGAGGAGGAACGGTAGGACCTGGCTGAGTGGCCCTTGCTTCTAAGAACCGTCTAAACCAACCAGGTATTGGTACACCCTCTAGAAAGTTAAGTTCTTCGTACATGCTGAAACAAAAAGGATAGATTCAAAACGAAGGATAAGAGATAGTACCTATGGCTTTGGGGGGGGGGGGACTTCGCCTTTTTAAAATAAAATAATATTTTCCTTTAAAAAAATGCTTCTTTAAATTTCCTTTTTGAAAATAAATTTTCAAAACTTTTTATCTTATCTGGTAAACCTATGCTCTGATACCAAGTGAAACACCCCACCTCCGTTAGGGTCACTCTCAAAGGGAATGCCCTAATTTTGGTGGAGGTTTATAAGTATAAGTCACAGATATTCAAGACAGATATAAGAACACATATTTTTGAACAGCGGAAAAAAAAACAACTTTTATTTCATTAAAAATACGTGTTACAACAACCATACCATAATTGTCTTACAATACTTCCAAAAACATAACATCTTCATAACTGTCTTGATTACATTATTTAAAGAAGCATAAAGAAAACATAAATAAGCTGCAAAAGTCCCATAGTTGGTGTCCAAAGCCATAGTCCAAAACGAAAAGATCCAAGCAATACTGTAACACCCCACGTCCATTAATGTCACTCACAAAGGGAATGCATTAACTTCCATGGAGGTTTTAAGTGAATATAGAACAGTAAAATTACAACAAGACAGATATAAAATAGGACTTGGAAATTCAAAAACTTTATTTCATTGTAGCAGAAGTCAAAACATGTTTGATTACATCATAACACCACATTCAATGTCAAGTACAATATCTATCTTGATAAAACAAGTACATAATCCCATTACATGAATAGCCATTAAAAAGAAAGATAACAAGCTGGACTTTACTTCAGCAGTCCAAGCTTTCCAGAAGATAAGCGATCCAACTAGACTCCACTAGAACTTGGCCCAACCTGCGGACCTGAAGGGAGAAAAAGGATGGAAAATAGGGGGTCAGACATAAAGTCTGGTGAATATGATAATTCTACAATACTATTACCAAAATAACTGGACTAAGGCATAAGCTGGAAAACAAGAAAATGTCTATGAAGAGCAGATTAAGGGCATAGACAATCGCTAAAGGCAACGTTATAGGCGCTCCTAAATACTAAAGGATAAACACTATACTGCACCACACCAGTCACCCTAAAGATTCATCCCACTTAGCTTCACTTAGAAACTTTCCCAATGGCTTTACGTACCCCTAGCTGACTACATAGGTGCCGCCTGCCCCTATCTCAACTAGGTGTACCCTACTTCCCATTATTCGATCGGCTCCCTAACTCGTAGATACCCGTGCTGGCCCCACAGTGGGGTGTATCACTCCCCTAAAGTGGCAACCTGATACAACGGACATGCACGGCTTACACCTACACGATGCAACAACGTCTTACCTACCAGCCCGGGTCCACACACGCATATGAAACCCGTTGGACTTACGTTGCCACCGCTCCCTGTTTTGGCCTCTTATAGTCAAACCCAGTATGCGTGTCCCGTCCTCGACTTGGGTCGAGCCCCCAAAGATACGTTTTGGGATACTGGTTGAAATGGGCCCCTACTATTTACCACAAGCATTCCACCTAAGCTTGTCCCCATTAGTCCATCCCACTTAACCCACTTAGTCATGTTCATTTACATGTGTGTTTGGTTAAGTCTAATCGTATTTCAAATGCCTCTAAAGGCAACCACCAGATTCCTCATGCCACCCAAGGCACCTACTTAACCCCCATGTCCCACCTTACATGATTATCTGGTTAAGTATTTCTTAGTTCATTAAGGCCATAACCTCATAAAGACCTCTCACATTAGACTGGCATTTATGGCAGCTGGATTTGCCGGGCGGGTCCGGGCAGTCTTACACCATAAAAGAGTCTAACCTCGTGTCTTTACAACTGTTATGCTTTAGTTTGGGCCTAGGACCTCTCACATTGGGCCGACATTTGTGACTACTGGATTTGTCGGGCGGGTCCGGGCAGGTTTACATCACAAACGGGTCCAACCTCGTGTCCTAAGCATTGATTATTAATAATAATCCACTTTCCCCCAATTTTAATAATTCCCTACTTGATTTATTAATTACTTCTAATTTTTAACAATGTCCATAATTGACTCAATTATGGACATCCATTCATGGTATGCAAAATCTTACAAAATTGCACTCAATTTATTAATTCCTAATATTACCCCTACCCCACGTTTGAACGTTTATTCGCAAAATATATGTTAGACTCGAATAGCCTAACTCATAGCATAAAAGAGATTATCATAATAACAACATGTATATGTGACCAAATGAATCATAATAAGGGGTGAAACTTGCATATGTCCAACTTGCATAGATTATACATGTCATGGACCTAAAGGTGTCAACTTGTTCAAAATTCACCTAATATAATCTCAATCAATTTTCATAAACTTACATATGAACATGTGTGAATCAACATCATCTAATTTTTTAACAACATGGTTTTATATGGGTACACCTAACTCAATAGGCAAATTCCCATAATCAAGTTATATTTAATTATAGTTTCAAGTTTATGGGTACACCTAACCTAATAGACAAATTCCCATAAACAAGATCCATTTAAATTAAGAAAAAAAAACATAACTTTAAGCATGATCCAACAACATCATGATTTTTCAACATAATATAGCATGATTTATAACATGGCATAGTATGATAGTATAACATAGCTTGACATGATTCTCAACATAGCACGACATAGCATAAGAGAATTTACAACATAGCATGACATAGCATATATAATTTACATCATACGACAACATAATAACATAATAAGGGATCCACAATATATAGAATTTACAATTACAAATCACATCACTTTCTTGTGATCCATTCATAACTGAGTCAAATTAGTTTGTAATAGTCTTGTGAGAATCATCATACTCACCAACAAAAGAAAAGAATTAGAGAAAGAGAGATCTTTTGATTTGATTTGTGTAGATTTAGTTGTAGATGATTAGGCTTCCTCTTCTTAGTTTGTGACGGCTATGCTGAACTCCATGGCAGCAGCATGACGGTAGCTTCTCTAATTTTACAAGTGATTTAGGTCTAGGGTCTACCCACTTATTTATAGATTTTAGAATTCATTTAGGCCATTAGATTTAACCTAGAAATAACCGCAGCCGTTCAGACAAGATGGGGTTTATCTTGTTGACTCAGCAATGAGTCAGAAGTGACTCAGCAAACACTCAGCATATTAATAAACTTCTATTCATGTCATATATATATATATATTTTTTCTACAATGTACATATTAGATACATCCCCCTTTACTTATTATTGTTTTTATATACATATTAGATACATTCCCTCTCTCACACACTTATTAATATTTTTATATCCATATTAGATACATCCCCTCTCTTACACACTTATTAATATTTTTATATTCATATTAGATACATCCCCTCTCTTACATACTTATTAATATTTTTATATTCATATTAGATACATCCCCTCTCTTACACACTTATTAATATTTTAGCAACTTTAGTGTTAATAGAAAATTCGGGGTGTTACAAATACATTCTTTCTCTTCAAGCTGGATATGAAGGCTGGTCAAGCTGCGGTATTCCCTCCCTGTGGACCTGGGGGGGGGGGGGGAACGGAAGAAAAGAAGACGAAAGAAAAGTAGAGTCAGACATAAAGCCTGAGTAAGTCTAGGACTATTCAGTCTGTGAATAAAGAACTGGGTATGATAAGTATAAACTAGAAATGGGAAAGCACCATATACTTAGTTAAGTTGTCTAGGGTCGAATATACTATCGTACCCCATATTAATCTCTGTACCCATATAAACTATTTCCCAACAGGCACCCCATAATCAGGGTGAAGTGATCCATTTCATGATGATCGGCTCCTACTCGCATAGTTACATGTGTCTTACGGCCCCCGATGTTGTAGTTACCTATGCTGGCCCCACCATGGGGTGTATCAAGTCCCATGGCGGTGGCCCGACACAACCCTAGAATGCACAGGTATGCTACTGGTGCCCAGTGCCTTATTTTTCTGCGCCGGAGTGAGTGCACGCCCACACCCCGTTAGAACCTACACTGCTGCACCACCGCCGTCGATTTGACCTCTTATAGTCAGCCCAGTAATCGTGCCCCACCCAGCCTAGTTTCAGGGTATCATGATACCTAATAGGGTTACTGCTGAAAAGGGTCCCCCGCTACTAGGTTTTTCTATTTCTAGCCAACATGCTAAGTTGGTTAAGTGTTTTATAAACCTAACCCCCAATCAGTCTGTTTAGTTTAGCATGTTCCATCTTGATTAAGTATTAATATAATTTACTTAATCCTATCAATCCTGACTCAGCCTTAATTGTCTTATTAAAGCCTTGACCTCTCACATTAGACAGGTATTGTTGTGGCTGCCTGTTGCCGGTTGGGTCCGGGCAGTCTTACGCCACAACTCAGTCTAACCTCGGGTCCTTATTGGGCTCCATGTTTAACCACCCACATTGGATAGGTATTGTTGTGACTACTGGACAGCCGGGCGGTTCCGGGCAGGTTTACATCACAACTCAATCCAACCTCGGGTTAAACACATCGTATTTTCTACATTTACATATTTTGTCTTTCTTCTTTATTTTCTTATATGTAAATATTTGCGGCCCATTATTCAAAATCAAATCAAGCTAATGGTGTAAAGGTTTACACCAATCATGGGCCCAACCCATTCTTGAATTTGGGCCCCTCTACTTTTATATTTTCATTTATTAATTAATTTGGCCCAACGCTATTTCGCCCGTTTATAATATATGTTGGGCTTAGCCTTTTTTAAACCCAACTTAGCCACGTGAAAAAGGGGAGGCTTAAAACATGATTATATACACAAAAAGGGGAATGTGAACGCATGAACTTGCAACATAACGTTGGAACTACAAAATAGAAACTGGTGTACTTGCATTGTGGTAACATATACTTTGGTCATAAAGCATAAGTGACATAAATCAAACCATGTAAACTTGTAGTTAAGTTAAGAATCTAACTAAATTAGATATCATTATTGACACATAGTCTTTACTACAATATAAACCTATATTTTTACTTAGGCATAATGTCAAAACATAAGCAAATCATGTTTATAAAATTACTATATGTTTGCAAAGGTGCTTACTTTTGTTGCTAATACAAAAGTATAGTTCAACTAGAATTATTCCAACTTAATCATGATATTTAATCTATTCACATAATCATGGCACAAATATACCCAAACATGAAATGATGGTTTTTGTTCTATTCATGTAATCATGGCATAAATATTCCTAAACATGAAATCATGGTTTTTTACTTTACTCATGCAAACTTGCAATTGGAATGTAAATCTAACTTAGCTATGTGTCACATATATTATCATATAATTCTTGTTAACAATATATGCCTAACATGTTTTTCAATTAGGCATAATACCAAACATAGCCTTGTCATATTTATAAAATCAACATAAGTTCACAAAGAGGCTTACTTTTGTTTCTAATACAAAAGTATGGTTTTATACATAGATCATGATGCCAATTCCAACATAATTTCATATGAATCATAATACCCCAAATTTGATCGAATTACACAAAAAGTGATTTTGTACAAAAATATACATTATGTTGGCATAGTAGCAAAACCACATACTTGCAAGAATCTCAATTAAACAACCACAAACATGTAGCTTCAACATGAATTACATACTTGCGAATATCCAATCGTATAATTGCATGAATCTCAAATAAACTACCGCAAACATGTAGTTTTTATCATGAATTACATACTTGCGAATATCCAAGCGTTATATCACAACATTCCAAATCGATTAGAATCATAGCAACGCACAAACATGAATTACTATGATCACAAATCAAGTGTAATTCTCATTTTACACAAATCAAACACAGTTATTTAATTCATACCGGAATAGTACTCTACTTACAATCGTGTGACGAATTCTTCAATTCAGGAATCTGAATTCTGGATTTGGAGATGCTATTCCTTTGATGTAGGCGTTGATTTGATTTGTTTAAGTTTAACTTGTAGTTGCTTTATGCTTTAGAGTTTGTCTCCTAATTGTCTCTCAAATTGGTGGCTACTTCTAGTCGTTCCTCAGCAGCATGATGGCCTCATTCTTATTTTTGAATGAATAGATTAGGTTGAGTCTAGGGTCATTTTTATAGAGTTTATGAACTGATTAGGACCATCGATGTAGCTTGGGTTAATCGTAGCCATTCATTCGAAAGAAAGACCAATCAGGAGCTGACACCTAGCCCTCGTGACAAAGCAAGGCTCAGAAAATCAACCAAACACAGACCAGGCCAGCCAGGGTGGGCTGGGTTCGACCTGGCTCTGGGGCCAGGTCGACAGCCCAGTCGACAGCCCTGTCGACCTGGCTAGCCCAGGTCGACTGCCAAGTCGACCTGGGTGCCTTAGGCGGGAATTTTCCCGCCCTGGCCAATTGGGCCCGATTTTGAATTTTAAACTTGTTTTCTGAGCTGTTTTCGTCTGTTTGAATTTTAACCTAAATTCTGAAACTTCCGGAGGCCATATCTTCTTCATACGGACTCCGTTTTTCGAAAACTCGGACTCTATTTCGCGTATTTTTCCGAGACGGACACAACGGCGTATCCCGTTTCGCTTAATTCTTTGATTTGAAATTAATTATACTTTAATTTGTGAATTTCACGGTTATAGAGTTCATGGGGTGTTACATATACAAATAAAATATTTCTTTTTATTTGTTAAAGTTAAAAACAGAAATTGCATACAAGTAATGAAAATAAAAATTATCTTTTTATTTGTCATTTGCAAAAATGTCATGTGAATAAAATACATACTTGTTTGCCATTAGAAAATTTGTAGAAATGAATGTAAATAAAATACATTTTATTTGACATTATAAACATATAGAAATGGTTATGCAAATTAAAACTTTCTTTTATTTGGCACGTTAAACACGTTAGTGAAATCGTTGAGTGATTTATATATATAATTTTATATATATAAATATAAATTAAAATTAAACGAATCGCGCGCGGTAGTTCGCATTTCGGAATCGTAACTTTAAACGATTATACCGAAAAATCTGACCATCGGATTTTCCCAAAATTGGAACCGTTAGGACTGCTTTGGCAAGATCTTTACAACAGTATAAAATTTATTAAAATCCAACGGTTAGATTTCGAGAAAATTGTAAATGAAATTTTGATAAAAACAGCGCCAGGGCTGCCTATTGACCCGAAGCGTCGGTAAATTGAATTGGGCTATTTTTATATAAATAAAAAAAGCTATAAATCGTTAGAAAATAATATTAATGATATGAAATGATTTAAATTATATATATGCGAGAATTATTTGAAAAGACCGAGTTCAATCTCATTTCAAATAATTATATGAAGATTTAAATCGAAGATATTGAAGATGGTGATTGAAGACCGGCGATCTCCACAGCAAATGGATGACTACTAATGCCAGCAGTGGGTAGCTCCCAGTAAAGGGTAAAAATGGTAGTTGTCCGGATGTACGTGATGTTTGCCCGGATAAGCGAGCACCTCTCACTACGCCATAGATTGCATACGGCAACCCCAAAGATGTGATGTAGGAAGTGCAAAATAATGTTGGTATATGCCAAAAATTATCTCTGGCAACACTTTTTTGGGGTTGCCTTTTGCCGCGTTTCCTTAGAGTCAAAGGCAATGACTTTGCTATCCTAAGGTAACATCATTACAGGTGTTACTACAGGCTCTAAATTTACATAAATGTGGGGACCACTAAATTCTAAATCTCGGGATCAGGGAATCTTGTTGCGCCCCTAAAGTCTGTAGTCGGGTTCACGGAATCCTGGTTTGGGGCCCACATTTATGTAAATTTATGGCAACACTATATCATAGCTATGACAACATTTAACACTACATACTGCAACATTATATCATAGCCATTGCATCATTATATAACATACTGTAACATAACAGCAATTACCATCACACATTGAAATTAATAAACAACTTTTCATTTCAAATTAATAACCAATAACAAAAATACTGGTTAGTCAACTACAGAATAACAAAAAATAGCCAATAAATTCATTTTTACAGAGTACTTACAAACATAGCCGGTACTAAATTCATGTTTACATCAAACTAAAACAGTTTCAAATTAATAAAGCCTGAATGCATACCTCTCTACTGCCTCCTTCACTTGCAAAATAAAGCAGTTTCAAAAGTCATGCATTTCAGCAAAAGCCTTTAGTACAACTAATGCATTTCAGCACAACCAAAGTCATGCATGCCTTGGCTACAAACTGATGCAATGCCTTGTTTACATTGCAACACGAAATGGAAGACATGCATGCCTCAGTTGCATTTCAGCACAAACTATGGCCATAGTATAACTGACTTGCCCTTCAGCACAAGGACATTTCAACACAAACTATGGCCAGAGTTTCTTTTCAGCATAGAATTGCATTCATAATCTATGGCCGAGTTGCAAATTGATGCAATGACTCTGCTTGTTCAAAGCATTTACGATATCAAGAAATGCAACAGATTGCCTGAGGCACTAAAAATTTAGACATGCCACGACTCTTTCAAGTACAAACTCAACCATTGCATCAATTACGAACTGACACGATCATTACTGATTAAAGAGGAAATAAAATTCTTTAAATTCTATACTTCATTATTGAAGCATCAGCCTTGTACATGGTCAGTTACATACTAGCATTAAACTACAGAATTGTAAGAATTAGACTGATGCTTCAGCAAGCGGAAATTGTAATAATTTTGAAGCATACCACGAGCCAACAATAAAAATAAGCAAAAATACATACCAGCAGTGTGTGTCTGTATACGATCTCCAATTTGCACAATTTGTGAGGGCCTTGGACTACAAAAACATGAAATTAAGAAGCCATGTTTTTCACTTTGCTAGGTGGAAGGCGGATTCGTCTTATTGGGATATCATCTATACACCAACGAACATCAAAATCTTGATTTCCCATTCCATAAGCAGGCTGGATATCATTCAAATCTTCATTTTCATATTCTCTTTCGAGTTCACACCAGTCTTTCGTCAATTTCTTGATAACATTGTGGCACATCTTATCAATTGGATCTACTATTTAAAACACCTGTTTTACCTGTGAAGCCATAATATAAGAATCAGATTTCTAGCATAATCGATTAAAATTGACACGAGTCAGCCCATATAAATCTCTCTTCTTGGAACCAGCGACACTTAAATAAAACCACACTAAATTCTCCCCAATAATCTAGTTCTAATATTTCTTCAGTTGATCCATAGTAATTAACTTCACCAACCAATGGATTTTGATCTTTCGAACTTGCAATGCTAGTAGTCAAGGCTATCAAAAATACACTACTGTTTTGTGTTGCACATTTGGCATATCTAAACCTTGTGTAAAATCTGTATCCATTGATAACATATCTTGTAAACTGCTTAGCTTTTGGAAGAGGCCACATTGCAAGAAGTTGTACTTCTTTTGAAATGTCCTCCTTTTTCCCAACCTCTTCCTTTAACCATTTCCAAAATTCTTCACTATGTTCTCTCTCTCTTTTATATTTTTTTGATGATGCATGACCATCAATTAAAGCCCGATGTTCCCTTGAATAAAGGCCAGGTTAATAAATGATAGAAACAAATTTGGTGTGATCTATTACTAAAGTTGAAACTGACCATACCGAAAACAATTCTGTATGAATGAGAACATAGCTTAACTACAAATCATGCCTGAAATCCCTGAAAGTGCTGAAACTTGGAATTTACAACTAACACTATGTGAGGCTAGAATAAATAACATGTTTGTAGATTGTTTAAAAGAACTGATTTTCCTGGCAAAAGGATGACATCAAAAATAGTTTTTTTTAATAGTTGACATCATTTCACAAGCTACGCGAAGAATATTATTACTGATGTTAACCGAACTTGTCCACTTTTCTAATTAAATAACCATTGTAAACTTTAATTGCATAAAATTCCATCTGCCAGGTTCAAAAAGGAAAACATTATTTATTATGAAAAAAGGAACAAAATAACTAATAAAGGATTCATAAAGATAGAGATAATTATTCAATACTTACTAAATTAAAAATACTTACGCAAGTATACTCTCTATTTCCTTGTTACCACAATTGAATAGAATGTAACGATGACATTCATTCCATTGAGAATTTTTAAGATGAATAGTTTTTCCATCTTTGTTTCTTCTTGTGCCAATAGGATATTCCAGATTTTGTGGACATGTTTCAAATTGCATTTTTCCTGCTCCATCGCCACCTAAGAACCTTGAATAGAATATCAACCATTTCTCTACAAGATAACCTTCAGCATTGGACGCCTCGGGTTTAATTTGTTGCGAACATATGATTTCAGTTTACAAAGATAACGCTCAATAGGAAACATATAACGAACATGTGCAGGTCCACCATATTCAAGTTCCTTGCATAAATGAACTAGCAAGTGCACCATTGTATCGAAGAAAGCATTTGGGAATATCATCTCAAATTGACAAAGAATTTCCACAATTTCCTTTTGTAGCCTGTTGAGATCAGCCAAATCGATACTTTTACTCCAAACACTTCTTAGAAATGCACCTAATCTTATCATAGGGATTGCAACTTCAGGTTTTACAGATTTCTTCATGGCAAACTGCCGCAAGTAGTTGAGAAGAAAATGAGCATCGTGGCTCTTATACCCTGCAATTTTCCTCTTTCTGGTTTACATACTGGCTGATATTAGCTGCACAACCATAAGGCGGTTTAGCATTCTCCAACACCGAGCAAAATAGTTCTTTCTCCTTGTTCGTCATTTCAAATATGGCAGCCCTCATCTCAAGGTAATTCCCATCAGTTGATAGAACCGTATGAAGGACCTCCCTGATGTCTAATCATACCGAGCATTAAATGGTCTTTCGACTTCCCATCAATATTTAGTAAAGTACCACGTACGTTATCACAAATGTTTTTCTCTATGTGCATAACATCAAGGTTATGTCGACATACATTTTGACTCTAATATGGTAAATTAACAAATATTGACTTTTTTTTAAAAGGAGATTCATTCTTATGCTTCTTGATCACCTCTTTCTTCCGAAAATTATTTTCATAACCAGCGAACAATTCTTCGATGTCAGCCCGGATAAAATACAGGGAGGTGTTTCCATTTCAATTTCACTATTGAACTTTTTCTTATCAAACTCCACTTGTGTCCCGGGTCTAAAAATTTCCTATGATTCATGTAGCACATTTTTCTACTATGTTTCAAGTAAGTTGAAGAAGTCTTGAAATGGCATATGGGACAAGCTAAATAACCCTTCGTGCTCCAGCCGGATAACATTGCATAGCCCGGAAAGTCGCTGATCGTCCATAACACGCTTGCACGTAATGTGAAATCATCACCAGTGAAGGCATCATAAGTTTGTATGCCAAGATCCTATAATTCTTTCAATTCTGCGATAAGAGGCTGCATGTAGACATCAATGTAATTTTTAGGAGATCTAGACCAGGGATAAGGGTTGAAAGTATCAAATTTTCTATCTTCATACATAACCAATGTTGAAGGTTATGATTTACCAATACGATCGGTCATGTGCTATGTTGTGTAGTCATTGTACGAAAAGGACTGAATCCATCAAATGCAACTCCTAACCTGATATTTCTGTTATTTGATGACAAATTAGGATAATTGGCATCCGTTGTCTTCCATACCTCGCCATCAGCTGGATGTCGAAGTCTGCCATCGTTTTTTCGTCCTACTGCATTCCATGACATAAGTTCTGCGTATTCCTTCGACATGAACATCCTTTGCTACCTTGGTTTTAGTGGAAAATAACGCATCACTTTTGTTGGTACTTTGTGAATCCGCTTCTCCGAATCTTTGTCAATACCCACTTTCTTTTCCAGTATAACCCACCTTGAAAAACCACAACTTTTGCAGTTTTTTTCCTTTTCATTTTCTGCCCAATATAGCATGCAGTCAATTGGACATGCATGTATTCTTTGGTAAACGAGACCTAAATCTTTAATGATATTTTTGGTAGCATTGAAAGATAAAGGGATGTGAGTTTCTGGAAAAGTTTCTTTCACCAACTCTAATAAATCGCTGAATGTAGACTCAGTGATTCTATGTAGGCATTTTAAAGAATAAAGCATGACAATGAAACTTAATCGCGAAAATTTATTACACCCGGGATATAATGGCTGTTTTCCCTCTTCAACACTTTGATGAAATTTTCTAGCATCGACATCTATTCCATTTGACCCGTCAGAAGATCCATCTTCATTGTTCTGCATATTTCCACAAGTACGTTGCAACATCTCATCGAGATTATCTCCAAAATTTATTCCTGCTTCACAATCCATATTACTATCGCTCCTTTCAGGATCTAAACAGGAAACTTCACAAATCCATTTCTGTACAATTCAGATGTACCATTCCAAATCAGATGGTTGTAGACTACTTCTTGACAATACCACTTGCGATTATGACACTTTTTGCAAGGTCATGTACTTTCATCACCTATTGCAAATCTAGAAAAAGTATTTCGAATAAAAAGTTTCACTCCACTGATGTACACTTCGCTGAATTTAGGAAGTTATGCCCATAGTTTTTCCTTGTCGTTCATTGAGTGATACCTTGAAGCAGTAAATTAGGCACAAGTAAAGCAGTACATTACGCAACACAACAATCAAATCATAAAAAATTGAAATATTTATTAAGCGATACATAAGCAACAGATTAAATCGAAACCCTAACTAAAATCTGATACCCAAGACGAACCCCAATTGAAGACCTAATTGAACTTGAACTCGAACTCGAACCTTCCCTAGTTGAACCCTAATTAAGCTTGTAAACTTGAACTTTTAGCCCTAATTGAACCTGAGAGTGTGTGTGTGAGAGGTTGAGCAGCGGAGTACTTTGTTAAAGTTCGATTGAAATTTTCAATATTTTTTTTAGTTTCCTCCCCCCTTTGTTTTTTCTTCCTGCCCTTGACATTGTTTCACACGTGGATTGCTAATCTGGACTAAACATTTCTTCACGCGGATCGCTAACCTGGACCGTTGGATCGTGTTGATGCGGATTGATAATTTTGTTCACGAGGCTACTGCAATAGATGTTGATATATATGCTAACACATTTAAGTCGGCGTTGCAGTAGACAAAAAACAGCATAGCAATGGGAACATTGTGGCTAGCAACACCATGCATTTTCGTTGTGATACCCATCTACTGCGTAGTGTCTCTTCCGTATTGGACGTACATGACGTGGAATAAGGTGTCTCCGGTTTCATTGAGACCCAGAACGGACCAGTAAATGGATGTGTGTCCGACGTTGAATTTCATTCTATGTGAACTGATTTCTATTTAATATATATCTGTTTGGTGGTGGAGAATTTATTCTCTTGCTTAACACCTTTCTCTGAGACGCATGAACTCAGAGGTTATATATTGATAGTTATTGATCGCATGACGTGAATTTTCAATGTGGCATGCCAAGATGCAAATGATCGAGGCTTTGTTGAAAAGCAGAGCCTTGCGGTTGATGATCACCGCACGGCCTGTTTAGGCGTACCTTTATGCATAGCGTTACTTCACGAGCCTCACACCCCTGTACGAGTCAGAAACGGGATAAGGGAACACAGGGAGTGCACACGTTTCTTTCTAGCTAGAAGTGGTGTCATAGTATGGAGCCCAGACATTTTTACTTATGTGGATGATGGATTACGAGGCCTCGGTTATATTTGTCGATAGTGGCCAATTTATAGGTTCAATAGGACCAGGAAGCGTGTGTTCAGGCATAACTAATCCACTAAAGTTTTTGTGGACCGACCCTGTAGGATCCAAGGTTCGTCAGCGTCCGAAATTTAAGACATTTGCTAGAGTGTTTCAAATCGGTAAGGAGATTATTCCTAACCTTGACTCATGATGGAAACCCAGTTTCCAATATGACATTACGGTTTTGATTGTAAACCTATATATGGCGACATAGTATATGGTAGTTATGCCGTCTAGGATTGATACATTTACTTTGAAGTATTTTTAAAACTAATTAGACACCAATAATAATATTAAAATATTATTTTCTACATATAAAGCATGTTTGATCATTATAAGGTAAAACTCTATCTTCCGGTTTGCGTTGCATTATGTGATGGGACTTGAGTCTTATAATGATTTCATTTTTCAAAAAAGCATTGTGTTGTTTTGAATAAAAATTTATTTAATTTATGCAATGGCAATCCGATGGAGTAAACCCGTTCCGCGTCAGCGGCGTGGTCATGTGATTAGCCATATTGTTAGATAAGTTAGGAAAGATTTCTCATACCAGTCCCATGACTAACTCGTAGTTTGTTTCACTTTGCAAACTCGGTGCCCTCTTTTTCACACAGGTAGCCAAGTGACAGGTTCAGGTTGTTATGGGCATGTGCTGGATTGGAGTATGTTTATGGAAGGAAGACGAAGATCATTTTTATCTTTTATTTCTACTTTGAAACATTTAAACATCACTTATCTATGCTGTACTTGATGTTGATTTAGACTTATTTTCTATTCTCTAAGACTTTCTATATGCTAATTTTATCCTGTAACTGTGCCACTCTGATGTTCTGAGGTTGTGATGCTGGTGACATTTCTATTTCCGCTGCTATGATTTATGTGTTATGTTGTTATCTGAGATCTGCTATTGTTGTAAATATGTTATATTCCTATGATTATCCTAGCTTTCGTACTACGAAAGTTTGGGGTTATCACAATTGGTACAAGAGCTAACGGTTAACCTTAGCCTCGGAGTAGAAAACGTTTAAAACAATTCGTCTAGACAGAATTAGCAGTATTCTAAGGCGTATGGCTCATTAGAGATAGGATTAGTATTGTCCTAGAATGAGCACAACAGAATAGTACATATTAATCAGTCATTACATCATCATCTTTCCATATGTCCTTTACTTTTACCTTCCCTTTAAAAATTATCATTTCTGTTGGTCTGACTCTTTCGTTGATGGTATAGAACTGGCTGAAAATGAGCATTAGAGCGAGAGCCCGAGACAGAGGCGAAGCCAGAGGACCGGGGAAGGATGAAACCCCTATTGTTCAGGAGTAGCCTAATACCGAGGCTGTAGCACCACCACCACCTCCACCCCCACAACCTTTTGACCTAGAAAAGTTAGCTAAGAAGTTCAAGAATTTGGGTGGCGTGTCGTTCACATGCCGAGAGATAGTGATGGAAGCTCAAGCATGGCTAAAGTCTTGTGAGAAGATATTTGGAGGCTTGGAAATTGAAGACCACCATAAGCATTTCATGGCATCGTGCCTATTGAAGGATGAAGCTCAGAATTGGTGGGAGACTATTAAAATTGGAAATATTGACGCCGACATGTCTTGGACAAAATTCGAGGAGCTCTTTAATGAGAAATTTATTCTTCCGCAAGAAGTCGAGCGTCTTCACGATCAGTTTGCCAACTTGCAACAAGGAGATAAGTCCGTTTCTGAGTATGTGCGAAAATTTGAGGAGCTTTCACGATATGCTCCTGAATTAATTCAGGACCGCTTCTAGAAGAATAAGAGATTCATTAATGGTCTCACAAGGAAGTATCTTAATAGAGTGACAACACATATTAAGCTTCCATTTAATGAGGTGGTCGAGATGGCTTGTCAATATAAAGATAATGACAGGAATTCTCAGCATGATCACGAGTTGAATCAAAATAACAACAAGTGGAAGCAGGCTGACAAGAAACCAGAGGCGAGCAACTCTTCATCCTCTAAGCCTCAAGGAAGTAAAAAGGCCAAGGTGAGATGCTTTAACTGCCAGAAAATGGGACACTTTGATTACGAATGCTGAGGTCCAAAAACACCAAAGAGAAATGAGTAAGGGCCCAGCCATAATTCTCGCGACATTAGGGAATGCTTTAATTGCCACAAGCCAGGGCATCTTATCAAGAATTGTCCACTGCTGAAGAAATATGAAGTGGCTCATGTATACGATGGAGTGGCTGCCCCAGCTTCTTCCGAGGGAGCAGGTAAACCCGATGTTTTAGGAGGTACCCTTACTATTAGGAACATTCCTATTATAGTATTGTTTGACACTGGTGCATCACGAAGTTTCATTTCTACTGACACAATTAAAAAGTTAAAACTGAAACCAAGAAACCTTAAGGAATCGATTAGATCGTATAGTCCGATAGGAGGTTCTATTATTCTCGATCAGTATTGCCGAGTGCCTGTTTCTTATTCCTATTTCCAATTCACTTTTAATCTGATCATCATGAATTTCTCCGGATATGATATCATACTTGGACTGGATTGGCTAACAAAGTATGAGGCTCAGGTAATATGCGCTGAAAGAATAGTCAAAATTAAAAACAAATTTGGAGATATTATTGCTGTACCATGCCACGGCTCGGTAACTAATAGGAAAGAATTCTGGTATTCTCTAGAAGTTGCTCCTGCTTCTGTTGAGGATATTCCTATCATAAAAGATTATGCGGATGTGTTTGAAGAAGTTGATAGCTTACCTCCGCGCAGAGAAATCTACTTCAGGATTGACTTAGTTCCGAAAGAAAGGCTAGTTGTGCATCCTATTCGGAGAATGACGCTGAAAGAAAAAGAGGAACTGAGCAATCAAACTAAATAGCTTTTGTGGAAGGGTATGATCAGGCCTAGCTTCTCAAATAGGGGTGCAGCAGTGGTGTTTGTCCTAAAATCAGACGGTACTCTCAGGCTATGTGTGGATTACCGTGACCTCAATGAGCAGACACTGAAAAACAAATATCCATTGCCGCGTATTGATGATCTATTAGACTGCTTGAATGGAGCGCAAGTATTCTCTAGAATGGACCTAGCTACAGGTTTCCATCAATTGCGCATTGTCGAAGAATGTGTTCCTTTGACATCTTTCAAAGGGCCAGACTTATTCTATGAATGGCTAGTAATGCCGTTCGGCTTATGTAACGCTCCTGCTTCTTTGTCGATCTGATGAACATAGTATTTTTGGGATGTCTTGAATAAATTCGTGCTGGTTTTCATTGTCGACCTCTTAATCTTCTCTAAATCCACTATTGAGCATGAAAAGCATCTGAAAGACATTTGGAAATTCTAAGAAAGAATGTGTTGAAAGCCAAATTCTCTAAATGCATATTCTGGAAAGAAGAAGTGAAATTCCTCAGTCATGTTGTATCGAAGAAAGGCATTTCAGTAGACCCAGGAAAGATCTCAGCCATTCAAGATTGGAAGTAGCATAGCACTCCTACATAAGTCTAAGTTTCCTAGGATTGGCTGGCTATTATCGGAAATTCATTAAAGATTTTTCGAAGTTATCTTTTCCATTGACGAAGCTGACCAAGAAGCATACGAAGTTTAATTGGACACTCGAATGTGAGGCAGCTTTCCAAGAGCTAAAATTGAGGTTGAACACTGCTCCCGTGTTGGCCATTATTGATGGCAACCAAGATTTGACAGTCTATACTGATGCTTCCATTGAAGGCATTGGTATGGTATTAATGCAAAGAGGCAAAGTTGTTGCTTATAATAGCCGTCAGTTGTAACCGCAAGAGAAGAGATACCTCACACATGATCTGGAGTCGATGGCCATTATGTTTGTTTTAAAGATTTGGAGGCACTATCTTTTGGGTGAGAAGTTCGAATTATATACTGATCATAAATCCTTGAAGTATCTGTTCACCCAAAGGGACTTGAATTTGTGGTAGCAACGTTGGTTAGAATTTCTTGCGGCCTATGATCTGGACATCTTATATACTCCAGGGAAAGCCAATGTTGTAGCCGATGCGCTCAGCACATAGAATGCGGCCAGCGTCAATCTTACCATCACCAATCTCATTATTACACCTTCCTTGATTGATAAGATCTCTGCTCTTCAAAAGAATGATGAATATATTCAGAGAATTAGCAAAAGAGTTAGGGAAGGTGAACCCACGAGTTTCCAGATTGACAACAAAGGGGTTTTAAGGTTGTTAGGCCGAATTTGTGTTCCGAACCTTCCTGAGCTCAAAAAGGAAGTAATGGATTAATGTAATAAATCTAAGCTTAGTATTCATCTAGGGGTGAGCAAGATGTATCATGACCTCAAGAGCACATTTTGGTGGAGATCTATGAAGAGGGACATTTCCATATATGTTAGCAGATGTTCCACTTGCCAACAAGTTAAAAGCGATCAACAGAAGCTCACGGGATCGTTGCAACCACTAGAGGTTCCAAGTTGGAAGTAGGATCAAATTTCTATGGATTTCATTGATGGCTTGCCCCGAACCTGAAAAGGCAATGACAGTATATTGGTGATTGTAGATCATTTCTCAAAAACCGCCCATTTTATTCCTGTCTGATCTAATAGAACAACTTGAAGTCCAGCGCAGCTTTATTTCAGAGACATTGTCAGACTACATGGAGTTCCCAGCAGCATTGTCAGTGATCGCGATCCGATACTTGCTAGTAAATTTTGGGAAGCATTCCAAGAGAGCTAGGGACAAACTTGAATCTAAGAACCACTTATCATCCTTAGACAGAAGGCTAGACTGAGAAGGTGAACCGTATACTTGAAGACTTATTGCGAGCATGCGTCCTTGATTTTGTTGGGTCATGGAAAGATCACTTACACTTGGTTGAGTTCTCTTATAATAACAGTTACCAAGCAAGCTTGCAGATGTCGCCATTTGAAGCATTATATGACAGGCCATGCAGATCTCCCGCATGTTGTGTAGAACTAAGCAATCGGTTAGTATTGGGTCCCAACATGATTCGTGAAGTATCAGATAAAGTTGATTTTATTAAGAAGCGACTACTGACTGCAGAGCCGACAGAAGATCTATGCGGACTCACGAAGAAGGGATTTAGAGTTCTCTGTTGGTGATTATGTGTACTTGAATGTTTCCCCACTGAGAGGTGTAGTTCATTTTGGGAAGACTAGGAAGTTGGCGCCGAGATTCATTGGCCCCTTTCCTATTCTCCAAAGGATTGGAACTCTCGCATATAAGGTGTGGTTGCTTGACTGGTTGCTAGGGGTGCATGATGTATTCCATGTATCTCAACTTCGAAAGCATGTACATGATCCAGACTTGATTGTGGAGCAAGCAACACAACAAGATTTGGAGATTACCCCGAGCTTAGAAGTAAGAAGGGAGCCAGTGAAAATTGTTGGCAAAGAGACCCGAGTTCTGAGGAACAAGAGGATCCGCTTAGTCAAAGTGCAGTGGAGCGGGGATCGTAGAGATTATACATGGGAGACCGAGGATAGCATCAAACAAGCTAATCCCAAGTGCAGAGTGGATATCTCCAAGTACATCTTGCGTTGAGGTACATTGACAATATTTTGCACTTTCTGTTTTGTTTCCTACTTTACTATTGTTTCCTTTTCGGGGATGAAAAGTATTTAAGTAGGGGAGATTGTAACAATCCGGAAAATCAGAACCAATTTAAAAATGTTATTTTAAGGATTTTTTTGGAAAATGTCCCAGAATTTAAAAATTCCATTTTTAAATACTAAAAAAGCTATTAAAAATAGTCATTTTATAAAAAACCTCCATTTTTGACAAAACAATTTTTGTCGGATCTGGAACGTCAAATTATTGCTTAGTTTAATTTTCCATAACTTTTGGAATTAATATGTGAGCCTGGTAAATTAAACTACATTCGATAATTTCTGTCGAATTTAATCGACCATTAAAAGGATCATTTTTCAAACAATCCCCAAATCCAATGAAATTAATTTTGTTAGCACCGTATCGTCAAAACATAGCTAGATTTATTTTTCCGGAATTTTTGGAGTCCGTATGTGGCCCCGGTTAATTTAAATGTACAATCGAATTTAATAAATAAATGATTTAAATTTTAAATTAAGGAAAATAGACTGAAAATGATCGATTGGGCAGACGGGACCTAGCCCATGTGTCCGGAACGGGGGCATTTGGGTAGGAACAATTCTTGTTGGGCTGAAATTGGAGCTGAAAAGGGTTAACGGGCTTAAAACTAATAATTAAGAGTTTTAATAATATTTTATTATAAATATCTAATTGCCAAACCCTAATCCTTATTATACAACCACCGCCTCCCTTTACTTTCAATGTCCAGAATCGTTCTTTCATCCTCCACTAATTTCCTTCAATCCGTACTATAAAACTTCATCCTTGTTTTGACTTTATTGAAGAGAATTTCATAAGCTTCGATTCCATATGGGGTTGATCAAAAACCGTGGAGTATTCATGATGAACTAGAGACCCAAACCTCCACTCTTTGCGTCGCCGTCCCTCCCCTTGCTCCGATCGAGCTGCTCGTCGTGGGTCCCCTCGGGGCGTGCCTCCTTCCTCTCCGGTGTGGTGGTGTCGGATTGTCGTGAAGTCAAGTGGTTGGATCAAAAATCTAAGACCTAAGTTTGAAGGGAAAACCAATCCCGCTTTGTTATGTTAGAAGAAGAAGAAGGTGATATGTTTATTTTAATTATTCAATTAAATAAATTTAAATTATTAACAACACAAATAAATTCTTATCTGATGCATACGAACTCGGAATTGAACAATTTTAGAACCGCTGCGATCGTGAGTCTGAGATCAACATTTCTGGACTGATTAGAATGAATTTGGAGAAGATCAGATTTTGGGCAAAAATTCAAATCTGAATTATATAGGATTGAAAATACTATGAGAAATTCTACATTTTTTATATATAATTAAAATTATTTAATCATGATTGTGGTATTACCCATACGCTGTTAAATTCTATTGATCGTCATACGTGATTTGATCTAAAATTGATATTTTTATGTAGATCTATTGATTTAATGATTGTTGTGTTGATTAAAAATGGTTTGTTGTTGCATTTTAACACTTGAACATCCTGGCTTGTAAAAAGTAGAGGATGACAAAAAGATACGTTTTTAGAAGTTAAATACTAATTTTTTTTTACAAAAATGATATGGTTTGCTTAAGGGCATCTGCAATGACTTGGTAATTAAATAACTTACATGTTTACAGTCCCATGCTTAGTTGGTGTCTTATGGTTTAACTGTGCTATTTAGTGTAAACCTGTAAATCTAAACTGCATACTGAATTGCATACTGGACTGTGTACTTGCATAGTGTAAACATGGAAATATGAACTGCATAGTGGACTTCATACTAAAATGGTAACCAATTTATAATTACATATATGTTTTACATTTATTACTCTAGTTAACCTAGGAATACACACTAATTATTGATTCACCATGTTTTAACTTGGAAGAAATCTCTTAAACTGGAATTCTTGTTGTCTTTTGAGTCGACAACCTACCTTGTTCATTGTTGTTTACTTGAACACTGAATAAACGCATTGTTGCATTGCTGGGTTGCTGAGATATACATTCTTCCAACATATGTATATGTGTAGAAATACACTATAATTACCTGAATGTTGATACGGAAATACCCTATTATAATGATGTTCACCAAATATTAAAAAAGAAAAACTGTGTAGTTGAGTTAAATTAATACTAAGGAATGTATTGAATGTAAGTGGGCTGTGGATACAAGTATATGATACCACCATTGCTGCTTTGCTTACCTGGGTCACATGCATAGTGTAAATGGAACTCGAAATAGCTATACTCCTCCACTATTATATCATGATTGCGCCTTGTTCATTTGTGATGTATGTTGTGCCATATTGGTGGTCAAAATTTTGACTTAAATAGATTTACCCACCCAAATATTTTTTTTGTTGGATCCTCCTTATAAAATTGTTGTGAAGTCTCTGACTATGGTCTAAATTTAGTTTTTATTTTATTTTTGTTGCATGCACCGATCATCCCTTATTAGCCAAGTCGCATGTACTGTCCCGTACTTCGTGGTGTTTTTCTTGTCTATCATCGACATGATTTTTAGTATATATATGTGGTGGCCGATGTACACATATGTATATATATAACACTATGTATGTATATATATTTTATCGGCATACGTATATATATGTAAATCCATATGCCGTCCTGATTTTTTTTTGCCCTAAGTTGCTATGATATACAGGATAAACTATTATATTCCAGTTTCTATTGAAATCAATTTACTTGTAATACGATTTAATCCAGACTCGGGTGTTTTATGTTTTTGCTTCGAATGCTCGCGTCAGACCTGACTAGTACAGATGTAAAGATCACAGCTTATGATTCGAACATTGGCAAAGCTGGGGATTTAATGAAACGCGCACTCTGAAGATTTTTAAAAATAGAAAATATTTCTTTGTATTAAACTGTATTCCGCTGTATATAGAAAGGTATGGTATTCAAACTTTTTGATTATAAATAAAAAGTTTTATTCCGCTATTCAATACCATGTTATCATTTATTCTGTATTTTGGTGTTGATTTTGTTTTTAAATCGGTAAGCTAAATAACGAACCGTCGATTTGGACGTTTTAAGTTGGTTTAATTACCAATTTGAAGCGGTCAAAAAGGCGGGACGTTACAGTTTATTTCATATTTTAAATTAAAAATAGCTTTGAAATAAAAATATGATTTTAATATAATATAGAGTTGAATTAGAAAGGTGATTATATATATATATATATATATCTTTGAATAAAAATCTGATTTATATATACATACCATCGAATAAAAATGTGATTTTTTTCTATATAGCGTTGTAATAAAAATGTGATTTTTATCTATATAGCATTGTAATAAAAATTTGATTTTTATATAAATATCATTGTTTAAAAATGTGATTTTTAATATAAATCATGTGAAACAGATTGCGTTGGAATCACTGTAAAGAACACTATGCACTGGAAACAAATCCAAACCGCCCAATAAAGAACGACGGATTGGAAACCAACTATGAGAACTCTCTCTCACTCAAACTATTTTACAGTTATTGTATAAAAGGTTGCCGATGGGGCTTAGTAGCTCCTGACACTATTTTTTATATAGACTATGGTTGATTGTTTGTTTGGATTGTGTTTGGGATGGGCCTAGATTGATATTGTTGTATATAAAAATTATTTATATAAACTGCATACAAAAATTATCATCAAATGAAAATAAAATAAATATTCATTTAAAATCGGGCGGTTTGTTTATGTACACTTATTTATCTGATATTGATTGGGAAGATTAATTTTACACATCGCCCAACTACACAAATAATAATCAGTGTTTGTTGTTTGAAAACACCACATGGGTATTGGGATGATATTTGACATACAATGATCCCAATAATTTGTGGTATGTCAATCGATGGTTTGACAGACTGCATAAGCATTATTTATCTATTTTAATGCTTATACAGTTGTAAAATGCACTCTGGACGTTGTATAAATTTGTAATGATTGCTTATCAATATTGTTGTATACATGTGATGTATGAAATCCATATTACTGAAATTATATGTTACCTGATTGAGTTTGATTCTAGTTCAGAATTAACGAATATTTTAAAATAATATTCAATTTATATTGACATGTTAAGCCATGTTAAGTAGTTAAACGCCATTTTAACACAAACGAGATTTTCTGTCAATTTTATTCATTTATAATGAATATCGAAAAGTGAATTCAAAATCTGATATTTTGACAATATTATCATTATAAAATTATAGTGATATGGAAAATTCAATTTTGATTTAAAATTGAAAATGAAGTTGAAATCGTTATTAAATGAATTTATAAACGATTTATAAAATATGTTTTAAATGGAAATCGACGAAATATATATAATATATATTACACATATATTAAATGGCCTGAATAGAAAGCATCGCACAACGACCGTTCGCGAATTTCGAACATTAACTTCAAATGGATGTAATGGGAGATTCGACCATCAGATTCTCCTCAAATCGGAACCGTTGGGTTCGTATCGAAAAGAGATTTCCAATGAGTATCAGGATTTGAAATCTAATGGATAGATTTGGAACCATGTCTAAATCAATTTCAGAAAAGGTCACTATGAATGCAGTTCGGTGGCCGTTATTGGAAACCGGCTGTAAGGCCTCAATAAAATTATTAAAAATAGGGAAAATTTTATTATATGCCTTTTAAGGCCACTTTATGCCAATTCACAATTTATGTATATTAAATATTATCCCGTCATCCCCACGCTATTCGTACGTTTTCATATGACATATGTTAGACTCGCAAATAGTCTAACTTGTAAAAAGAAAAACAACATCACATAACACATAAAATTGATCTAAGGATCATGACATAAGATTACATGGCCAGTAACTTGCATATGAATTTCATTCAAACTAGCATATGATACAAAACTAGCGTAGGTAATGGGCATAAACTTGCATAACTTATGTACTGCTATAGGTCCAAACATAAAGGTGTGAACTTGCATATGGATCTAAACATAAAGATGTGAACTTGCATATAGATCTAAACATAAAGATGTAAACTTGCATAAAGATCTAAACATAAAGATGTAAACGTGCATATAGGTCTAAAAATAAAGATGTAAACTTGCATATGGATGTAGACATAAAGGTTAATGTCACATAAACTAGCATATGCATATGCATGTCTCACATATATTTTAACAACCCAAACATGCATAAGATTCATACACGAATATATGATCCAATCATCACAAACTTGCATAAGATATATGATTCAACTTGCATAAGACTAACATATGATTCAACACCACAAACATACATATAATTTACATCACATGATTCAAAATCATATTCTCATAATCCCATTTATATCTTATCATAATTAAATTAATTAATTATTTTGTGAAAGCTATCAAACTCACAATTAAAACGAATAGTCTTTTCTTTCTAGGATCTGTATTCTGAAACTGAATTGCTCGCCTTTGATGTAGACTAATTGTTTATATTTGATTTGATTTTGATTCAAGCTTCTATCTTGGTTTAGGCTTGAAAGTGTATGGCGGCTACTCTAGGTTCTCCATTGACGGCATGGCGGCTCTTGTTATGAATTAATGTGATTAGGGTTAGGGGTTTAGGAGTGTTTTTATAGAAGTTAAATTTTGTAAGAGACGTCGGATTAACCTAGGGATAACCAGAACCATCAGGACCACTCAGATGCCACATCAGCCCTTAGGGCGAATCGGGCCACGAGTTGACAGCCAAACACCCTCGATCGACCCCTAGTCGACCCAGCGGGGCTCGGGTTGACTCCAAAAATGGTGCAGTTCGTCTATTCCCCCTCTCGATTCGCTGTTTTGAACTTTTTTTTAATAATATATATATATCCTTCATATGCATACAAACTTCAAGGCTTAATAACTTCTTCATAAGTTATCCGTTTTATTCAAACCAAATGTCTATCTTGACACAAAACTTTGAGACGAACATAATAGTGCAACCCATTTCACTTAATTCTTCTTCTAAAAATTATGTATACTTTAATTTGTGAATTCTAATGTTATAAAATTACGGGGTGTTACATTCTCCCCTCCTTAAAGAATTTCGTCCCCGAAATCTCTAAGTTAAGAAGAATGTGTCCTACCAACCAATCATCTATCTACTCAACCATCATCCACAAGCATCCATTGTCCTTAAAGAAATTTCTAATGCTATATGTACTTAGGCAAAAATGTGTGTATATGTTCCTTATCTAATGCAAAGATCAGGCGGTCCACTGATTCAGTTGACCTCCTTAATGCAAATCTTGATAGTGCCATGCGTCCATTATGTATGCGAAAGAATCCTATCGATACATATTATTTCTACAAGTGTGCACAACCATTCATCAAAATGCAGCATCCATATGATAACACAACCATTAATTTAGACATGCACATGCATTTATAGGCAACATGAAGGTGATTGAGCCGATCTAGTGCCTAATGTGTGTGTACATTAATCCACGACTAACCACGAGCAACCACTTGCATCCATTTGCATCCACCAAACATAACATGTCTCAAACACATGTTTGCAACCATAGGGTTCTTCTTAACTAAAGATCGAAGATGTCATCGCAAAGATAATACTAAAAGATAGGACAAGTGTCAACAAAGCGGTAGAAATATAAGAAATTAAAACATACCCTAAAAAGGAAAGGGTACAGCGTACGCATTTTGTCTTCCATCTCCCAAGTCGCGTCTCTTTGATCATCTCCCCATTGCACTTTGACCAACTTGACCTCTTTGTTGCGAAGCTTTTTGACCTCCGATCCAAGAATGCGTGTAGGAGCTCGTCTGATCGTGGCATTGCGCTCTACTTCCACTTCTTCGAGCGTGCTCGGCTCTACCACTTCCGCCGTATCGTGTAAACACTTATGCAAATGCGAAACGTGAAACACGTCATGAACTCCGCTGAGATTCTCTGGTAACTTTACTCTATATGCCATCTGTCCAATCCTCTCCGTAATTGGAAAGGGCCCTACGAACCTCGGTGCCAACTTCCCTACTGATCCAAAACGGACAACGTTTCTTAACGATGACACCTTAACAAAAACCTTGTCCCCAATATTGAATTCAAGATCTGTTCGTCTCCTATCAGCATAGGACTTCTGTCGGTCCTTCGCCGTCTTCATTCACCGTCGAATCAGGTCTATCATCTCCGAAGTCTCCCTAATCATGTCGGGTCCAAGCAAAACTTTATCAGTGGATTACCACCAACATGTAGGTGATCGGCACGGTCGTCCATAAAGAGCCTCAAAAGGTGCCATACCAATGCTAGCATGAAAACTATTATTACAGGCGAACTCCACTAGTGGAAGGCGTTCTTCCCATGTTCCTCCAAAGTCTAGGATGCATAGTCTCAGATAGTCTTCTAGAACCCGATTTATTCTCTCGGTCTGGCCGTCTGTCTGAGGGTGATAAGCGGTACTTAAGCATAATTGCGTTCTAATCGCCTCTTTTAAGCTTTTCCAAAATTCACTTGTGAAAATGGGATCTCTATTGCTCACAATGCTAAAGGGTATGCCATGCAAACGAACTATCTCTCGAAGGTAAACAGATGCTGACCACGCGGCGGTCCTTCTACTTTTAACGGGAATAAATGGGCACTTTTGGTAAGTCTGTCTACAATTACCCAAATTCGCGTATTACCCTTCCTTGATCTTGGTAACCGATCTACAAAATCCATGGAAACGCTTTCCCATTTCCAAAGCGGAATCTCTAAGGGATGGAGCAAACCTCCAGGCTTCTTTTGCTCCGCCTTGACTTGTTGGCACACTAAGCATCTGGCAACGAACTCGGCCACGTCCTTCTTCATTCCGACCCAAAAGAAAACTCGTTTCATATCCCTATACATCTTATCACCACCAGGATGTATGGTCATCTTAGACCGATGTGAGTCTTCAAGAATTGCCTTCCTCAAACACTCGTCTTGTGGCATGCAAAGTCTTCTATCTCTACGTAGCCAACCTCTCTTATCTATAGCATATCTATCAAGATGACTCGAGGACTCACCTCCTATAAGCATGCCCACTATCTCAACCAACTGTAGGTCATTTCGTTGTGCCTCTCCAACTCGACCCAAAAGCGTAGGTTGCACCTCTAACGATGCCAATAATCCGGTACATAATCGACAGAGGGTCTGAAATCAAAGGAAGATATATACTCCAAACTCTGCCGCTCTACGAACAAAGGACTTAAAGTTAACTTCTTTCTACTTAAGTCGTCGGCTACAACGTTACCCTTGCCAGGGGTATATGCGATCTCAAAATTGTAGGATGCCAAAAACTCCATCCATCTCTGTTGCCTCAAGTTTAGGTCCTTCTGAGAGAATAAGTACTTTAGTGACTTATAGTCTGTATACAACTCAAACCTCTCGCCAAGAAAATAATGATGCCATAAATTAAGCGCAAAAACTATGGCCGCCAACTCTAAGTCGTGGGTGGGGTAAATTTTTCTCGTGGGCTTTCAACTGTCTTCCACCATAGCATATCACCCTTTCCTCTTGCATTAAAACTGCGCCAAGCCCTGTCCCGCAAGCATTGGTATATATAGTGAATGTCTTACTCCCATCTTGCAAAACTAAGATTGCAGCTATTGTCAAAGCCCTCTTCAGACGTTGGAAAGCATCGTCACAGCCAACGTCCCAAGTAAAAGTCAAATTCTTCTACGTTAATCGAGCGAGAGGGGCTGATATCTTCACGAAGTCCTTATTGAACTTCCTATAATAGCCAGCCAGCCCTAAAATGCTTCTTACTTCTGTTGCATTCTTAGGAGTTTTCCAATCTTGGATTGCCACCAACTCAGCGGGATCCACAGCTATCCCTTCCTTAGAGACCACGCGTCCTAAGAACCTCACTTCCTTTCTCCAAAAATAGCACTTGGAGAGCTTAGCTTTTAGGTGATGCGCTCGTAGGGTCTCTAAGACTTCCCTAAGATGTAGGGCATGCTCTTCTTCATTTTTAGAGAAAACCACAATATCATCTACAAAGACTACCACAAACTTGTTTAGAAACTCCCTAAACACCCAACTCATTAAGTCAACAAGGTATGCGGGTGCATTCGTCAAACCAAAAGGCATGACGAGCCACTCAAAGAAACCGCCAGGAGTTCTAAAGACAGTCTTATCGATGATATCTTCAGCCACCCTTAGCTTATGAAACCCTGTAGCTAAATCCAGTAGCGAGAAAACTGAAGCACCCACCAACTGATCGAATAAATCGTCTATCCTCAGCAATGGGTGCCTGTTCTTCTTTGTTAGCTTATTCTTCTCTCTATAGTCCACGCACAATCGAAGTGAACCATCAGCTTTTGTAGCAAAAACGACTGGAGCACCCCACTCCGAAATACTTCTTATGAACCCCTTCTCAAGAAATTCTTTCACTTGCTTACTGAGTTCTCTTCTCTCTCTCGGAGCCATGTGGCGCACAGGTAATGCAACTGGTTTTGCATTATCTACTAGATATATTCGAAAGTCTATCTCGCACCTCGGGGGTAAACCTTGAACTTCATCGAAGACGTCACTATATTCGCGGACCACGCGAATAGATTTAAAATTATCATTAGATGTGTCTAGGGATTCTAGGTAGTTAAGCATTACCGGACCTCTAGGGTCACAAGAAATATCAATGGTCTTTCCATAACGAGTCAACAATCTAACTACCCTTCTTTCATAATCTAGGATGGAACCGTATCTAGTTAGCCAATCCATACCTAGAATCAAGCCGTAGCCCATGAAGCCAAGAACAAAGGTGTTGCATTCAAACCCAACGCCCAAGATAGATACTCTCAAATGCCGACAAATCATAGAAAGATGAGCCGAACCACCAATAGGATTTGAGACGGCTTTGGGATCCGTAACAAGACTAGTATTTAGGTGCAATGTTTCAACTAACAAAGCAGATAAAAATGAGTGTGAAGCACCATAGTCAAACATAGTACGAACATGATGATCAAACAGAAAAACTAAACTTTCAACGGAAATGTTTCTACCTCTCTCCTGTTGTGACGGCAAGGAATTTCGCTCGATCTGAATCAGTCGTTAAACCGATCTAAACCGTTCGAAACCCCTGAACGTTGAGAACATGACAAACCAGAACACAAACAGAAGAACATTTCATTGTATATTACAACAATTCCATCAGATACAAGAATATACAGAGTATAAATGAATAAATATTACACAGAAATATCAGAGATTTAAATTACATTTAAATACATAGCAGCGGAAAAATAATATAAAGCACAACTGAAGGTGATATACGGATACAGAGCTTTCCGGATATCATTCCAGCTGTAAACCAGGATCCTGTGAATATAAATCTGCAAAACCAAAACTACTAGCTGCCCGTGCGGAAAATAGGGGCACCCAGAGTTTAGGTTAAAACAATAAACTCCAGGTCAGTCATGTGACTGGTGTGAGAACTAAAACAGTTATTTAAAACTTTACTTTAAAAGAGAGTAATTCAAGGGACCACGCCGTATAACACGGAACGGGTTTCCTCCCAAGAATACCAGTGCATAGAATAAACAACGCAATGCTTTTTCGAAAAATGAAGCTATTATAAGACCCAGGTCCTATCATACAATGCAACGCAAGCCGGGGGATAGGGTTTTCCCTTATAATAGCCAAACATGCTTGATACGTTTTAAAACAAATCATTTGATACTATAATAAGTGTATAGTGTCAAAACATTTCAATCATAAGTATAAATCATAGACGGCATGGGTACCATATATCATGTCGCCATACTAGTTCTACAATTAAAACCGCGATACACGTATTGGAAATTGGATTTCCGTCATGAGTCGAGGCAAGGGGCAAGCTCCTCTCCGCGTTCGAGACACTCTAGCAAATGTCCCCGGGATTACGCACACTGGGTAACCCCTGGATGCGGCTGGGCCGGTCCTCACTTACGTTAGAGGATTAATTATGCCTGAACACACGTTTCCCGGTCCTTACAGACCTATAATCGAGGCGCCTCATTCCAACAACCACAAAGGTGAAAAGTATATATATGTCAGGGCTGGTAAGTCACTGACACCACCAAAGCTAGAAAGAAACGTGCGCTCTCCCAGCGGTCCGTATCCCGTTTTTAACTCATACCGAGGTGTGAGGCTTGCGAATACACGCTATACACAAAGCTGCCACGTAGGCGTGCTTTGATCATCAACCACAAGACTTTGCTTTTCAACAAAAGCCTTGATCCATGCAACTCAGCATGCCACACAGGCAATTCATGCCATGCGATTGATATCTATCGATATATAACCTCTAAGCTCGTACGTCTCAGAGAAGGGCGTTAAGCAAGAGAATAAATTCTCCGCCGCCAAGCAGATATATATTTAATAGAAATCAATCAACACAGAATAAAATCCAATGTCAGGCACACAATCCATTTACAAGTCCGTTCTGGGTCTGAACGAAACCGGAGGCACTTTCCTCGCATATCCATCCATCTCCAAGTACGTCTGGACGACCACTAACTATTTCCATCCTCTTGGGTGTACAGCCCAATCAGGATCGTCAGTAATTATCCCTACGATGTGAAGACTTCCGGTCTTCAACCACCGTCTTCATCTTCGACATATCGTCGAATCGGTTATTCAGAATGGGTATAAACCCGGACTTTCCGAACAACCCGCGTATATTGAAAACAAATGTTACACAAACACAACATACGCCTCATTCTAATTCATTAGTCACTAACCGCAAATTAGCAAGAGAACAATTTCCCGAACATTAACCCCGAAGGCCGAAACCAACATCAGATCAATACCCAGGAAACCATTCTTCATAGCCAACCTACAGCTAGTTTCTAAATTCCACATTCTTAGGGAAAAGTTCCCATTAATTTTATCCAAGATAAATTCTTTAAAATTTATCCTGAAATCTTCCTTTGGATGTCATTTAAAACCAAATTATGGTTTTCCAACTAGTCGAGATTAGCGAACCACAACGAAGTAATTATTTATTTTATTTCCCAATCCCAACCTATTCATCCCATGAAGCAAAACTGGTAATACTCCATATCTAACACCGTGGTGTTATCGGTAAAATTAATTACCATTTCACGTTCAAATCTAATTAAAGATTTAACTATCGCTTTGGAGCAAAACTGGTGATACTCCATTCTCGCTCATTTCTAAATTTGATAATTTAGATTATCAGTTCGAATTTCAATCTAATTGCAGATTCAATAAAACTCCTTTTACTGGGTTAAAGAACTAGGTGTTATTTAAAACACAGTTCACAACAAACCCAAATCACATTCTATTTGTTATCGGGTTAAAGAACTAGTGTTATTTAAAACACTGTTCACGATAAACCCATCTCAAACTTAATCAAACATATTAGAAATTCGATTATTTAAAACCCCTTTTTAAATCTAATTCATTTATTTTAAAAATGATTGGGTTTTAAATTTAGTTCAAAACTAGTTCATTTTGATAAAAATCTATTTTTATCTTTTCAAATATGGAGTTTTTCACCCCAATTTTTCCCAAATCATTTCTTATGATTTTACACAAATTATTGATATTTTTAATAATTTTATCAAGGCCCGTACAGTCGATTTCCAACGATGGCCATCGAACTGCACTTACAGCGACCTTTTTCGAATTTGATTTGGACGTATCTCCAAATCCAACCGTTAGATTTTGAATTTCTAATATTCGTTAGAAAGCTCTTTTCGATACGAACCCAACGGTTCCGGTTTTAGGAGAATCCGACGGTCGGATCTCCCGTAATGTCCGTTTGAAATAAATGGTCGAAATTTACGAACTGCCGCGGCGCGGCGCGTTCTATTCAGGCCATTATATTATATATATAATATATATAATATATATTTCGTCGATTTCTATTTAAAACGAATTATATATTTAGTTTTGAATTCGTTTCAAAAACGAAGTCAACTTCTATTTCAATTCAAATCAAAATTGAATTCTTCTTTATAAATTCGTTTTAAAATTCATTTCTATTCAATTCAAATTTCAATTTAATTTGAATTCATTTCACTTCATTTTAAATTCAATTCGAATTCGTTTTTCAATTCAATTCAAATCAATTCAATTCAAATTGATTTTCTATTCGATTCAAATTCATTTTCTATTCAAATTAATTCGTTTCGTTTTCTATTTGAATCAAGTTCATTATATATTCAATTTGAAATCAAATTGGTTTTCTATTCCATTCAAATCGAAATCGTTTTATATTCAATTCAAATCGAAATCGTTATATATTCAATTCATTTCGAAATCGTTATATATTCAATTCATTTCGAAATCGTTATATATTCAATTCATTTCGAAATCGTTATATATTCAATTCATTTCGAAATCGTTATATATTCAATTCATTTCGAAATCGTTATATATTCAATTCATTTCGAAATCGTTATATATATCGTTCGCGTCAAAATGGCGCATCACTATTCAACACGGCTTTATATATTCTATTTCAAATATTTCTTTTTGTCAACACACGACTAATCTCAACGAATGAGTACCGTCCATGTGTGACTATTTTTGGTTAAATTATTTCGTTCAACACATGACTAATCTCAACGAATGAGTACCGTCAACACATGAACCTTTATTTTATATTGATAAAGATGTAAATTTTATTATAAAAATAATTCGTTCAACACATGGCTATTCCCAACGGATGAGTATAGTCAACACATGAACCTTTATATTATATTGATAAAGATGTAAATTTTATTATAAAAATAATTCGTTCAACACATGACTATTCCCAACGGATGAGTATAGTCAACACATGAACCTTTATTTTATATATTCTTTATTTTTCAAATTGGAATGAGGCCCAATCAATCACCATATAAAATTAATTATATGGATTTTCATACATCACATGTATATAATAGTATTGAAAAATAATCAACCATCAACCAAAGTGCACTACACTGTATAAGCATCAAATATAGATATCTAACGCTTATAACAGCCTGTCAATCAATCGATCGACATATTTAATCAATCAGGATGAGTGGACTTCATATTTCATCCCAACACCCGTGTAGGGTTTCAAACAATCAAGCACAGATTTTATTTGTGCAGTTGGGCGATGTGTAAAATTTATCGACCCAATCAATATCAATCAAATAGGTGTACATAAACAAACCGTCCGGTTTGTAAATGAATATTTATTTTATTCACTTTCACTATATTCATATTCACGTTAAAAATTATATTTTTAACGATAAAATATTTTATTTCGACATATGAATATCTATTCAGTTCATTCTTTAAATAAAATGTTATTTTTATTTTTCTAACATGTTTTAGAAAATTTCGGCGGCATAACGGCACGATACTAGAAACGGGACAAGGCCTAGCCTTATCCCCGGTCTAGTGAAGGCCCACGCCATTCACACATCAATCAAATTCACTTTCGTTATGCAAGCCACAAAATTTGGAGTAAGGGTCTAACCTAGCCTTACTCCTTCGCCTTATAACGGCGCACGTCTAATCCTAACCAATTTATCGATTCGATTTTTCACACCACAAACCACATTCAAATCAATATCTCAATCAATCACCAAACATCCAAACAAACAAGTCCATGGTATGTGGACGGTTGTGTCGGGTGCTACTAAACACCGTCTGCATCCTAGTATATATATATATAAATATAACTAGAAATAAAATTGAAAGGGTGAGAAATTCTCACTTATAGCTATCCTAGCTCCACGGCTCTTCTTTGATAGAAATCTTCATCGCTATGGCATTTTCGTCAGCTTCGTCGTCCGTAGCCACTACATATATAAAAATCGAATTTTTACCTTGCTATTCAATATTTAAAAATCATATTTTTATTTCGAAGGTCCATATATAAAAATCAAATTTTTAGTTCAGAGTTCAATATATAAAAATCGAATTTTTATTTCAAAGTTCTATATATAAAAATCGAATTTTTATTTTACTTCGAAGTTTACTATATAAAGATCTCGTCTTTTCAAATATTTCGCCTTTTCTACTTTAAAGATTACGCCTTTTTGAATTTAAAGATTACGCCTTTTTGAATTTAAAGATTACGCCTTTTTGAATTTAAAGATTACGCCTTTTTGAATTTAAAGATTACGCCTTTTTGAATTTAAAGATTACGCCTTTTTGAATTTCCTATTTTAAAGATCAAATCTTTTTAAAGTTCAAACCATTTTCTTTTTAAAGTTTAAACCTTTTCTATTTTAAATCTTAAAATAAAATCAGTTTTTCAAACTTTTAAAAATCTCAGTTTTGAATCTTAAAAATAAAAACAGTTTTCTATATTTAAAAATTCAGTTTTAAAAATAAATTAAAAATCAGTTTTTAAAATACTTTTAAAAATCTCAGTTTTGATTTCTAAAAAAAACAGTTTAAAAATTCTTTTTAAAACAGTTTTTTTTTTTATAAAATCAATATAAAAGTAAAAATAAATAAAATAAAATAAAAAAACTACCTGGGGCGCTGTCGGCTTTGTCGGGGGGGGGGGGGCTTCGCTTCATCTTCGTCGGCGGCAGGAGGGTACTGGACTTCGCGAGTGGGGCGCGACCATCGACAGGGGAGGGGAAGCGGTCATCGACAGGGGGGGGGACTGCGGTGGCGTGGATCGCTATTGGCGATGGCGTACGATGGGGCGACGGGTTTGGGGTTCGGGGATCATCGAAGAAGAAGGGGAAAGGGCGGCGATGCATCTGGGGAGGGGCGGTGGTCGGAGCTGGCGAAGAGGCGGCGTTGGGTGGCTCTGGCGACGGATCCTGGGGGGGGCGATCGCGATTGGGGGTTTTTCTTTTTTTTTTTTTTTTTTTTTTTTTATTTATTTGATTTCTGTTTTTAGAATGAAAACGAGAGGGGGGGGGTTTATATGAAAAATATATATATATTTAATTATTTAATTACTTTCAAAAAGCAACTTTTATTTTCGACCTCAAAACGAGACCCACCGCCTGTCGTCCATAGCGTTTCACCCCCATTCCGAACACAATGAAACATGTATCGCAAGCTGATTCGATTGTTACAGTCAGTTTCCCTTGAATTTACTTTTAAATCACTATATTGAATTTTAAACGTATATTTCAAATTACCGGGGGCACAAACTAACTCGAAAAATTCCAGAAAAATATTTTCTAGCTTCGTATTGACGATACGGTCCTAACAAAACTAGTTTCGTCGAATTCTGAGACCGTTAGAAAAATGGCCAATTTCCAGTCGATTAAAATCAACTGAAACTGGTCAAACGCGTTTTCCTTTGCCACGCTCACATATTGATTCGAAAAATTATGAAATTTGGAATCTAGCAATAATTTGACATCACGGATCCAACAAAAGTGGTTTCGTCGAAATCCGAGGTCATTTGCAAAATGGCTATTTTTAAGGGCTATATATTATATTAAAATATATATAAATTCCACAGCGACTATTTCTAATTTTCAACTGGACATATCTCATCATTTCTAAAATGAAATCTCAGTTTGTTAACTTCGTTACAAAGATATAGTTATACAGATTCAAATATTTCTTGTTTCGTTCAATTCTGACTTATATTGAATTCTGTATATTCATTTGAAATTAGAAATCGAATTTTCGAACTACCGCGCCATTTTCTTTTCTATTTATAATTATATATAATTATTTATATTCTAACGACGACGTATATAATATATACGTCGATTCTATATTGAAAATAAATTTTCCGTCGCCATTATTTAAAATAATCTATTTTAAATATTCAAAATTCGCTAAAATGGCCAAAATAAAAATTTTAAACTGGCCCAGATTTTGCGGGTTATTACAATCTCCCCCACTTAAAACTTTTCGTCCCCGAAAAGGAACAAAGTCGAAAGTGGTTTGATTATTCAACTCTATGTTCGTTCTGGCTTCCATTCTCCAACTCTTTAGTTTCTGAGAATTTCCAAAACTTCAAAAATTTGGCTAACACCCTAAATTTTCGAAAAATTTCGCCATAACCTCCCCTGCACCGGGAGCATCGGGAAATTGCAAATAGCGTTCCCGGTCCTTCAGATCTCAAAAAGAAAAAGAAAAAGCCAAGCGGCTAGCCAATAGGCTCACAAAATCATCATCACCCAAACAAAACAGTAAATTATGTAATAAACATGTACCTATTTGTCGGGCAAACAAATTCTATTCTCGGCTCTAGCCTCCTTGCTATGACCTGTTCAATGATATATATATATATATATATATATATATGCAAGCAAACGCGACCAATTTTCAATACAATTCAATATTTGATTATATTAGGCATAAATGGTTAAAAATCAGCAAACAATTAAACAAACAACACAAACATCAATCAATTAGTGGATTAGAGTTTCAAATTCATAAATTTTGATATATATAAAGAAAATCATGTTTTTGATGCCAATTCACAACAATGTGTTCTAACTATATAAGTTTTGGGTTCTCACACCAGCCTAATGGAAATATATAGAAAATCACGCCTTCGTCACTCGAAAATAAATACTGGTGATGGTATACTTCATCATCAGGACCATGTCCGGGTGCCTAGAGTGTGACTCTATATCTATCTAATATATTAAAACTTCGGATATACGTTCATGACGCGTATATGCAAAACCTTTATATACTAGATTGTCCACATTCAAAATAAATAAATATTCAAATACGTATAGCATGATTTAAATTTTCAAAACAAAATTGTTTTCATTTGAAAAATATACTCTTCACACTCGTTCTAGGATACTACTGATCCTATCTCTAACGAGTCATTCTAATTGGATATTACTAATCCAATATCTGATGAATTCTTTCGTATGGTTCTAATGTGTCTTGTTCTCGAGCTCTGTAAACCAAAGCTCTGATACCAAATGTGACGGCAAGGAATTTCGCTCGATCTGAATCAGTCGTTAAACCGATCTAAACCGTTCGAAACCCCTGAACGTTGAGAACATGACAAACCAGAACACAAACAGAAGAACATTTCATTGTATATTACAACAATTCCATCAGATACAAGAATATACAGAGTATAAATGAATAAATATTACACAGAAATATCAGAGATTTAAATTACATTTAAATACATAGCAGCGGAAAAATAATATAAAGCACAACTGAAGGTGATATACGGATACAGAGCTTTCCGGATATCATTCCAGCTGTAAACCAGGATCCTGTGAATATAAATCTGCAAAACCAAAACTACTAGCTGCCCGTGCGGAAAATAGGGGCACCCAGAGTTTAGGTTAAAACAATAAACTCCAGGTCAGTCATGTGACTGGTGTGAGAACTAAAACAGTTATTTAAAACTTTACTTTAAAAGAGAGTAATTCAAGGGACCACGCCGTATAACACGGAACGGGTTTCCTCCCAAGAATACCAGTGCATAGAATAAACAACGCAATGCTTTTTCGAAAAATGAAGCTATTATAAGACCCAGGTCCTATCATACAATGCAACGCAAGCCGGGGGATAGGGTTTTCCCTTATAATAGCCAAACATGCTTGATACGTTTTAAAACAAATCATTTGATACTATAATAAGTGTATAGTGTCAAAACATTTCAATCATAAGTATAAATCATAGACGGCATGGGTACCATATATCATGTCGCCATACTAGTTCTACAATTAAAACCGCGATACACGTATTGGAAATTGGATTTCCGTCATGAGTCGAGGCAAGGGGCAAGCTCCTCTCCGCGTTCGAGACACTCTAGCAAATGTCCCCGGGATTACGCACACTGGGTAACCCCTGGATGCGGCTGGGCCGGTCCTCACTTACGTTAGAGGATTAATTATGCCTGAACACACGTTTCCCGGTCCTTACAGACCTATAATCGAGGCGCCTCATTCCAACAACCACAAAGGTGAAAAGTATATATATGTCAGGGCTGGTAAGTCACTGACACCACCAAAGCTAGAAAGAAACGTGCGCTCTCCCAGCGGTCCGTATCCCGTTTTTAACTCATACCGAGGTGTGAGGCTTGCGAATACACGCTATACACAAAGCTGCCACGTAGGCGTGCTTTGATCATCAACCACAAGACTTTGCTTTTCAACAAAAGCCTTGATCCATGCAACTCAGCATGCCACACAGGCAATTCATGCCATGCGATTGATATCTATCGATATATAACCTCTAAGCTCGTACGTCTCAGAGAAGGGCGTTAAGCAAGAGAATAAATTCTCCGCCGCCAAGCAGATATATATTTAATAGAAATCAATCAACACAGAATAAAATCCAATGTCAGGCACACAATCCATTTACAAGTCCGTTCTGGGTCTGAACGAAACCGGAGGCACTTTCCTCGCATATCCATCCATCTCCAAGTACGTCTGGACGACCACTAACTATTTCCATCCTCTTGGGTGTACAGCCCAATCAGGATCGTCAGTAATTATCCCTACGATGTGAAGACTTCCGGTCTTCAACCACCGTCTTCATCTTCGACATATCGTCGAATCGGTTATTCAGAATGGGTATAAACCCGGACTTTCCGAACAACCCGCGTATATTGAAAACAAATGTTACACAAACACAACATACGCCTCATTCTAATTCATTAGTCACTAACCGCAAATTAGCAAGAGAACAATTTCCCGAACATTAACCCCGAAGGCCGAAACCAACATCAGATCAATACCCAGGAAACCATTCTTCATAGCCAACCTACAGCTAGTTTCTAAATTCCACATTCTTAGGGAAAAGTTCCCATTAATTTTATCCAAGATAAATTCTTTAAAATTTATCCTGAAATCTTCCTTTGGATGTCATTTAAAACCAAATTATGGTTTTCCAACTAGTCGAGATTAGCGAACCACAACGAAGTAATTATTTATTTTATTTCCCAATCCCAACCTATTCATCCCATGAAGCAAAACTGGTAATACTCCATATCTAACACCGTGGTGTTATCGGTAAAATTAATTACCATTTCACGTTCAAATCTAATTAAAGATTTAACTATCGCTTTGGAGCAAAACTGGTGATACTCCATTCTCGCTCATTTCTAAATTTGATAATTTAGATTATCAGTTCGAATTTCAATCTAATTGCAGATTCAATAAAACTCCTTTTACTGGGTTAAAGAACTAGGTGTTATTTAAAACACAGTTCACAACAAACCCAAATCACATTCTATTTGTTATCGGGTTAAAGAACTAGTGTTATTTAAAACACTGTTCACGATAAACCCATCTCAAACTTAATCAAACATATTAGAAATTCGATTATTTAAAACCCCTTTTTAAATCTAATTCATTTATTTTAAAAATGATTGGGTTTTAAATTTAGTTCAAAACTAGTTCATTTTGATAAAAATCTATTTTTATCTTTTCAAATATGGAGTTTTTCACCCCAATTTTTCCCAAATCATTTCTTATGATTTTACACAAATTATTGATATTTTTAATAATTTTATCAAGGCCCGTACAGTCGATTTCCAACGATGGCCATCGAACTGCACTTACAGCGACCTTTTTCGAATTTGATTTGGACGTATCTCCAAATCCAACCGTTAGATTTTGAATTTCTAATATTCGTTAGAAAGCTCTTTTCGATACGAACCCAACGGTTCCGGTTTTAGGAGAATCCGACGGTCGGATCTCCCGTAATGTCCGTTTGAAATAAATGGTCGAAATTTACGAACTGCCGCGGCGCGGCGCGTTCTATTCAGGCCATTATATTATATATATAATATATATAATATATATTTCGTCGATTTCTATTTAAAACGAATTATATATTTAGTTTTGAATTCGTTTCAAAAACGAAGTCAACTTCTATTTCAATTCAAATCAAAATTGAATTCTTCTTTATAAATTCGTTTTAAAATTCATTTCTATTCAATTCAAATTTCAATTTAATTTGAATTCATTTCACTTCATTTTAAATTCAATTCGAATTCGTTTTTCAATTCAATTCAAATCAATTCAATTCAAATTGATTTTCTATTCGATTCAAATTCATTTTCTATTCAAATTAATTCGTTTCGTTTTCTATTTGAATCAAGTTCATTATATATTCAATTTGAAATCAAATTGGTTTTCTATTCCATTCAAATCGAAATCGTTTTATATTCAATTCAAATCGAAATCGTTATATATTCAATTCATTTCGAAATCGTTATATATTCAATTCATTTCGAAATCGTTATATATTCAATTCATTTCGAAATCGTTATATATTCAATTCATTTCGAAATCGTTATATATTCAATTCATTTCGAAATCGTTATATATTCAATTCATTTCGAAATCGTTATATATATCGTTCGCGTCAAAATGGCGCATCACTATTCAACACGGCTTTATATATTCTATTTCAAATATTTCTTTTTGTCAACACACGACTAATCTCAACGAATGAGTACCGTCCATGTGTGACTATTTTTGGTTAAATTATTTCGTTCAACACATGACTAATCTCAACGAATGAGTACCGTCAACACATGAACCTTTATTTTATATTGATAAAGATGTAAATTTTATTATAAAAATAATTCGTTCAACACATGGCTATTCCCAACGGATGAGTATAGTCAACACATGAACCTTTATATTATATTGATAAAGATGTAAATTTTATTATAAAAATAATTCGTTCAACACATGACTATTCCCAACGGATGAGTATAGTCAACACATGAACCTTTATTTTATATATTCTTTATTTTTCAAATTGGAATGAGGCCCAATCAATCACCATATAAAATTAATTATATGGATTTTCATACATCACATGTATATAATAGTATTGAAAAATAATCAACCATCAACCAAAGTGCACTACACTGTATAAGCATCAAATATAGATATCTAACGCTTATAACAGCCTGTCAATCAATCGATCGACATATTTAATCAATCAGGATGAGTGGACTTCATATTTCATCCCAACACCCGTGTAGGGTTTCAAACAATCAAGCACAGATTTTATTTGTGCAGTTGGGCGATGTGTAAAATTTATCGACCCAATCAATATCAATCAAATAGGTGTACATAAACAAACCGTCCGGTTTGTAAATGAATATTTATTTTATTCACTTTCACTATATTCATATTCACGTTAAAAATTATATTTTTAACGATAAAATATTTTATTTCGACATATGAATATCTATTCAGTTCATTCTTTAAATAAAATGTTATTTTTATTTTTCTAACATGTTTTAGAAAATTTCGGCGGCATAACGGCACGATACTAGAAACGGGACAAGGCCTAGCCTTATCCCCGGTCTAGTGAAGGCCCACGCCATTCACACATCAATCAAATTCACTTTCGTTATGCAAGCCACAAAATTTGGAGTAAGGGTCTAACCTAGCCTTACTCCTTCGCCTTATAACGGCGCACGTCTAATCCTAACCAATTTATCGATTCGATTTTTCACACCACAAACCACATTCAAATCAATATCTCAATCAATCACCAAACATCCAAACAAACAAGTCCATGGTATGTGGACGGTTGTGTCGGGTGCTACTAAACACCGTCTGCATCCTAGTATATATATATATAAATATAACTAGAAATAAAATTGAAAGGGTGAGAAATTCTCACTTATAGCTATCCTAGCTCCACGGCTCTTCTTTGATAGAAATCTTCATCGCTATGGCATTTTCGTCAGCTTCGTCGTCCGTAGCCACTACATATATAAAAATCGAATTTTTACCTTGCTATTCAATATTTAAAAATCATATTTTTATTTCGAAGGTCCATATATAAAAATCAAATTTTTAGTTCAGAGTTCAATATATAAAAATCGAATTTTTATTTCAAAGTTCTATATATAAAAATCGAATTTTTATTTTACTTCGAAGTTTACTATATAAAGATCTCGTCTTTTCAAATATTTCGCCTTTTCTACTTTAAAGATTACGCCTTTTTGAATTTAAAGATTACGCCTTTTTGAATTTAAAGATTACGCCTTTTTGAATTTAAAGATTACGCCTTTTTGAATTTAAAGATTACGCCTTTTTGAATTTAAAGATTACGCCTTTTTGAATTTCCTATTTTAAAGATCAAATCTTTTTAAAGTTCAAACCATTTTCTTTTTAAAGTTTAAACCTTTTCTATTTTAAATCTTAAAATAAAATCAGTTTTTCAAACTTTTAAAAATCTCAGTTTTGAATCTTAAAAATAAAAACAGTTTTCTATATTTAAAAATTCAGTTTTAAAAATAAATTAAAAATCAGTTTTTAAAATACTTTTAAAAATCTCAGTTTTGATTTCTAAAAAAAACAGTTTAAAAATTCTTTTTAAAACAGTTTTTTTTTTTATAAAATCAATATAAAAGTAAAAATAAATAAAATAAAATAAAAAAACTACCTGGGGCGCTGTCGGCTTTGTCGGGGGGGGGGGGGCTTCGCTTCATCTTCGTCGGCGGCAGGAGGGTACTGGACTTCGCGAGTGGGGCGCGACCATCGACAGGGGAGGGGAAGCGGTCATCGACAGGGGGGGGGACTGCGGTGGCGTGGATCGCTATTGGCGATGGCGTACGATGGGGCGACGGGTTTGGGGTTCGGGGATCATCGAAGAAGAAGGGGAAAGGGCGGCGATGCATCTGGGGAGGGGCGGTGGTCGGAGCTGGCGAAGAGGCGGCGTTGGGTGGCTCTGGCGACGGATCCTGGGGGGGGCGATCGCGATTGGGGGTTTTTCTTTTTTTTTTTTTTTTTTTTTTTTATTTATTTGATTTCTGTTTTTAGAATGAAAACGAGAGGGGGGGGGTTTATATGAAAAATATATATATATTTAATTATTTAATTACTTTCAAAAAGCAACTTTTATTTTCGACCTCAAAACGAGACCCACCGCCTGTCGTCCATAGCGTTTCACCCCCATTCCGAACACAATGAAACATGTATCGCAAGCTGATTCGATTGTTACAGTCAGTTTCCCTTGAATTTACTTTTAAATCACTATATTGAATTTTAAACGTATATTTCAAATTACCGGGGGCACAAACTAACTCGAAAAATTCCAGAAAAATATTTTCTAGCTTCGTATTGACGATACGGTCCTAACAAAACTAGTTTCGTCGAATTCTGAGACCGTTAGAAAAATGGCCAATTTCCAGTCGATTAAAATCAACTGAAACTGGTCAAACGCGTTTTCCTTTGCCACGCTCACATATTGATTCGAAAAATTATGAAATTTGGAATCTAGCAATAATTTGACATCACGGATCCAACAAAAGTGGTTTCGTCGAAATCCGAGGTCATTTGCAAAATGGCTATTTTTAAGGGCTATATATTATATTAAAATATATATAAATTCCACAGCGACTATTTCTAATTTTCAACTGGACATATCTCATCATTTCTAAAATGAAATCTCAGTTTGTTAACTTCGTTACAAAGATATAGTTATACAGATTCAAATATTTCTTGTTTCGTTCAATTCTGACTTATATTGAATTCTGTATATTCATTTGAAATTAGAAATCGAATTTTCGAACTACCGCGCCATTTTCTTTTCTATTTATAATTATATATAATTATTTATATTCTAACGACGACGTATATAATATATACGTCGATTCTATATTGAAAATAAATTTTCCGTCGCCATTATTTAAAATAATCTATTTTAAATATTCAAAATTCGCTAAAATGGCCAAAATAAAAATTTTAAACTGGCCCAGATTTTGCGGGTTATTACACCTGTCCTGGTGCCATGAGAGCCTGAATCTGCCATCTCGCCTGCCCTGGTGCCATGAGAGTCTGAAGCTGCCCTCCAGAAGTTCGTTACCCTTGCCCCTATTTCCTTGGGCAGTCCTTAACTAGATGACTTGCCTCTCCACAGTGGAAACAACCAGTCTTCTTCTTTTTCATACAGTCTTGGCTCAAATGGCCTGGTGTATGTAACACCCCGTATGTTGAATAACTTGCTATAATACAAAACAGGGTAGAATTAAATCTTAAAATCTGAACCAGGGGAAACGGGCTATGCCATTGCGTTCGTATCGGAAAAATACGCGAAATAGAGTTCAAGTTTTCGAAAATCGGAGTCCGTATGACCTAGATATGGCCCGAAGAAGTTTCAGAAAATTTAAAAACAGATTTAAAAACAGAAATTTTAAATTTCAGAAGTGGCGGGAAAATTCCCGCCAGACCCAGGGGGTCGACTGGGGAGTCGACCTGCCCACCAGGTCGACTGGGGAGTCGACCCTAGTGTCGACCTGGGGGTCGACCTCCCTGGTCGAGCCCAGGTGACCTGGGTGCATCAGTTTGGCTTTTGGGCTGTGTTTTGGTGGCTAGGACATGATCTGATGGCTCTAATCTAATTTAGGGTTAATCTAAGGGCCTAAAACACCTAACTAATCTATAAATACACCCTAAGACTACCCTAATTCATACTAAAAATAGCTACAACACCGTTATGCCGTCAAAATGCAACTTGAAGGAGCCTCCATAAATCTAAAGAGGAAGATAGCTTCTCAAATCAATCTCTAATCAACTCTAGCAACTTAATCTTCTTCTTAGGAGTGCTAATCAACAAGTTGTGAGTTTTCTATAGCCTTAATAACCAATTGTTGAAATGATTATGATAGGATATAATGAGGTTATGGCTATGAATGTGGATCAATGCAGGATTATGTTATCATATGCTATGTGTTTGTGATGTTATGCAAGTTATGTGCTATATGTTCATGAAGTTATGCAAGTTATGCAAGTCATATGATACATGTTTATGATGTTATGCAAGTTATGCAAGTCATATGATACATGTTCATGATGTTATTCAAGTTATGCAAGTCATATGCTATGTGATTATGATGTTATGCAAGTTATGCAACTCATATGATACATGTTCATGATGTTATGCAAGTTATGCAAGTCATATGCTATGTGATTATGATGTTATGCAAGTTATGCAAGTCATATGCTATGTGTTTGTGGTGTTATGCAAGTTATGCAAGTCATATGCTATGTGTTTATGATGTTATGCAAGATATGCAAGTCATATGAGAAACATTGATCCATTATGACACCATGATATGCAAGTTTGGTATATGATTATATGCTAGTTCATACATGATATGTTATGCAAGTTTGGTGTATGATTATATGCAAGTTCATATATGATATGTTATGCAAGTTTGGTGTATGATTATATGCAAGTTCATACATGAAATGTTATGCAAGTTCGGTGTTTGATTTTATGCATGTAACATGTGCAAGTTTACACCTTTGTATGATATGCATACATATGCAAGTTAACCCCTTTGTATGTCATACATACATTTGCAAGTTTACCCCTTTGTATGACATAAGTAACTTATGCAAGTTAATCTCTTTATGACATATGTGATTCATGCAAGTTTGGGTTGATTATTTATGCTAGTTGGGTTTGATGCTATATGCATGTTGACACCTTTAAAACCAATGTTGATGCTAATGTTATGCAAGTTGAACCCATTGTATTTGTGATGAATCTTCCCTTTTATGTCATGTTCGCGAATTACGTGGGGAACAATGGGGTTAATATACATGTTAATGAAATGGTGTGAAGTTGGTATGATTATGCATACCATAAAGTGGATGGACATAATTGGGTCAATTATGTACATCGTTAAATTTGTAATTAATTAGAGATAATTAATACAAATTATGGGGGTGATTAATTAGGTGTAATTAATCGACTAAGACACGAGGTTGGACCCGTTTGTAGCATAAGACTGCCCGGAACCGGCCGACATATCCAGCGGCTACAAATGATTGGCCCAATGTGAGAGGTCTTTGGGACAAACTAAATACGTTACAAGTGTATATACATGAGGTTAGACTCGGTTATGGCGTAAGCCTACCCGGACCCAACCGGCAAATCCAGCTGCCATAAAAGATAGTCTAATGTGAGAGGTCTTTACAACGGTTACGTTCTTAATCAATTAAGAAACACTTAACCAGATAAGCATGTAGTGGGGCATGAAGGGTTAAGTGGGTGCCTTGGGTGGCATGTGGAGATTAAGTAAGTGCCTTGGGTGGCATGAGAAAATCTAGTAGTTGCCTTGGGTGGCAATAGAAAATACGATTAGAATACTTAACCAAAGTGGAACATGTAATTAAACATGATTAAAGGGTTAAGTGGGTGCCTTGGATGGCATGAAAAAATCTAGTGGTTTCCTTGGGTGGCAATAGAAAATACGATTAGAATACTTAACCAAAGTGGAACATGTACTTAAACATGATTAAAGGGTTAAGTGGGTGCCTTGGGTGGCATGAGGAAATCTAGTGGTTGCCTTGGGTGGCAATAGAAGATAAGATTAGAATACTTAACCAAAGTGGGACATGTAATTAAACATGATTAAAGGGGTTAAGTGGGTGCCTTGGGTGGCATGTGGAAAAATCTAGTGGGTTGCCTTGGGTGGCATCAGAGAATACGACTAGAATACTTAACCAAAGTTGAACATGTAACTAAACATGATTAAAGGGTTATGTAACAACCCGTATTTCGATAACACGTTAAAACAAGAAATCAAGGCAGAATTTAATTATAAAACCTGAATCAGGATAAACGGGTTGCGCCATTGCGTTCGTCTCGGAAAAATACGCAAAATAGAGTCCGAAATTTTGTAAATCGGAGTTTGTATGACTGAGATATGGCCTCGCAAAGTTTCACGAAAATTCAAATCCGAAAACAGATTTGAAATTCAGCCCAATTAAGACACCACTCCATTTTTAGGCCCGGTTAAGACACCACTCCATTTTTTAGACTTGGCTTCTTCCCCAAGACTTGCTTTGATGGCTTGGATTGAATCTAGGTTTAATCCTATGGCCTAAAACACTTGCCTAATCTATAAATAAGAACCTAACCTATCCTAAATCCTCATTATTCATTCATGCAACTAAACTATGGCAAAATTTTACCTCTCATGGCCTCCACTCTCTTCATAAAATTTCTAAATGGTTTCTATGAGAGATTTTCCATGCATACAAGTGTTTTCAAGCTTGTATGAGTGTCATTAGCTTGCATTCAAGTCAAGTTTCTATCTTTGCATCATAAAGCAAGGGTTTTGATCATTTTGGCTCAAGGGTTTTTATGTTAGAGCTTGCATTTTGGGTCTATTTGATTGCATAAGGGCTTTGTCATATCTTTTGTGCCTTCATAGCAATGTAAGCCCTTTCCCTACTCTTAGATATTAACTATGAAGTTAAATGTTCATGTTGCAAGTTTGGGTTTGATCATTGAGTATGATACATGCTATCATGTCATGCAAGTTTATGAAGTCATTATCTTGATCTTGTGAGCTAAAAGCTACAACCTTTATGTTGAAATGTTGCATTAGGCAACATGAGAACCCTCATAACCTTTATGTCAACTTGCATATGAAGTCATAACCCTTATATGATGATATATGCGAGTTACTAGTCATCATTCCATATCTTTTGTCACCATGATTCGCTTATGTGCCAAGTTTGGGTTTATGCATGTTTTGAGGCTTAAAAATGTAACATGCAAGTTAATGAACACATTTGTGCCTCATTTGCCACCATGATTAACTTGTGGCTTAATATCCATTTTTGTCATGCCTTTGCCAAGTCTCTTCTTTTAATCCATTACGTTGTCGCGAACGTATATGCGAGTTTAAAAGCGTTGGGTTATGTTATGGGTAATTTCTAATGACATGAAAATACAACTTGAAAACATGGCTTGAAATATAACATGGAAGTTGACATGTAAGTATGCATAAAAACATAAGCTTGGGAATTTACCTATTAAGTTAGGTCTACCCTTTGGGAATTTACCTATTAAGTTAGGTCTACCCAAATGCTTGAAAACTTGTAACATGTTTTGGGAAACATGATGGACATGACACTTAGATAATATAAGTGTGGCCAACTCGAGGTTGGGTTGAGTTTGCAACGTAAAACTACCCGGAACCGACCGGCCTAACTAGTAGTTGCAAACAATAGGACCCAATGTGAGAAGTTGGTCATGTTGTGCTTGAACCCGAGGTTAGACCAAGTTGTGGTGTAAAGCTACCCGGAACCGACCGGCTTAACTAGTAACCACAACAAAGTCTAATGTGAGAGGTGAAGGTGCATTAAGTAATTAATGCCACATGATAGGGTTATGTTAATTTGATTAATGACTCTTAACCAAATATGACATGGATAAATGGGTTAAGTAATTTGATTAGGCTAATGATACTTAACAAAACATGACAAGGTTGGGTAGGTTAAGTAACTTGATTTGCCTAATGATACTTAACCATTTTTATATGACTAGTGGATGGGGTTAAGTTAACCAACACTTAATCAATCCAACGCGATAACTTGGTAAGGTTAAGTAAGTTTTCTTAATGACGCTTAACCGAAAAATATGGTTAACGAATGGGGTTAAGATTAGACTCAACTAGTCTAAACATGGAAATCGGACGGGGTTAAGTTAGCCTAGACTTAATTAATCCCACTTGGTAGTTTAATGGGGTTAAGTTAAACACTTAACTAATCTAAACGTGATGAATTGATGTGGTTAAGTGACCTATACTTATCCAATCTAACTCGTTAATTTATTGTGGTTAAGTTAACCAATACTTAACCAATATAACGTGAAAACATGATAAGGCTAAGTCAAGAATCGCTTGAATACACTTGACCGATTCGACTAAGTAAATTGATAGGGTCAAGTTAATATATACTTAACCAATCTAGAATGATAATTGGACGAGGTTAAGTCGTGAATTGCTTAATATACTTAACCAACTTGAGCATGGTTTGTAGGGTTAAGCCTTGAACTTGGATACTTAGCCAATTTTGACAGGATTTGTAGACGGGTTAAGTCATGAACTTAAGTGACACTTAATCCATTATGTAAACCCTAGTTCTGAGGATTAGGTGGATAACCGTAGTTAACAAGGATAACGGGAACAATGCTAAGTGGTAAACCTTAGTTGAAGAATAACTAAGTAATGATTCTTAGTCAAGGAAGTTTAGACCAGTTCATAGATAGATGAGTAACCTAATACGGTAGGTCATCGTTTAAGTATACGAGTAGGAGAAAGTATCTGATTTGGATAAAGGCTCTAGCGAACTGGGTAACGAAGCAGCGGCTTCGGGGAACGTGAGGGTATTCTTGGTATCCCTCTATGAGATGCCAGGTGATTATACTAGGCTCATGAGAGGTTAAGGTCTGCGTTAGAAGAACCAAGAGTATGCCTTGGTTGCTATACGAGCGACCTAAAGACGGGGATGGATAGGGGATAGTCGACGATACACGGTCGTACCCTAGATAGCATTTCGTCAGGCTACCTACCATCTTTGGTCAAGCGTGTACGTACGGAAAGGCAGAGAACACCCAATAGACCATAATTGCTATCTAATTATGGTTGCGGTAAGGCTTGGATGTGGGTTGGCCAGTGTTGTGTTCTCATACAGGATTTATCCTGTGTAACGCCCCGCCTCCGCTAGGGTCACTCGCAAAGGAATGCACTAGCTTTAGAGGGGCATTATTGGTAAACATGCACAGGAATATCACAAGACAGAACATATATAAATAGCGGAAGTAAAATCAAACTTTCATAACATGAATAAATAAGGTCTAAAGCCTTTTACATCAGGGTACATCAAAACCTGTCTTGCAATAGTAAAGAAGCATAAAGACTTTTTAATAAATTATTCCCCAAGTAAAACAGTAAAGTAGCCATAGCCAAGAGAAGTCCAAGCCATCCATGATGACCTTCAAGCAGAAGAAGTCCGAACTAAACAGCATTGTTTCCTCCCTGAAACCTGGGGGGGGGGGGAACGGAAGAAAAGAGGCGAAACAAAACGGGTCAGTCAAAAAGACTGAGTAAGTCCTATCTACTTCCAGTATAAAAACAGGTAAAGGTAACGTGACATGCATAAACTGAACGTAAACATAAGGATAACTACAAGATAGATAAACCAGGATAGCCGGTTGAACTACTGCGGCAAGGTAAATTAAGGTATCATGATATACTACGGTGTTATGATAAGTCAAGGTATCACATCATCAGATTTCTATTGAGTACATTATCCCAAGGTATCTACCCCGTCTAACATCCCACGGTATCTATTATGTATATTCTTCCTAGTTCTAACATGTATATTTGCTCTGCACCTCTCGTACTAGTATCCCTACCCGCGTCATGTGTTAACCATGAATGTCCCTTGCCCCATGTCATGAAATGGTCCATGTCAACCTAATATATCGCATATATAGGTTACTCAAATCATATGTTTCTTTCCATGTATATAAGTTCAGTCCTTTGCCGTACCTCGTACGGGCTTCCTCATGTCGTATTATCCTTGAAACCGTTTGGACTGTCACCCTTGTTCTAGCTAGGCTCTTCCATATGAATCATTGTTTGAACTACTAGGACTTACGCCACCTAGCACCACTAGGGATTACGCTTACCTATTGCACGCTTTCGTATTTCGGTTTGGGTTAAACCACCTAGGCCACTAGGGATTACGCTAACCCTCAACCGCGCCCTTTTTTCCACGCATTCATCGTGAATCGTTTTTCTATAACTGTATGCACATGCATCACATCGTGCCATCCGAGTCCTGTCACAGGGCAATACCAGAAATACAGGACTCGGTCGGGAGCTTTAGATTTATCTGCCGATGCAGATACTAAGGTCTGCTTTTCTACACGTGGCTATGGTCCCACGAGACCACTCCCTCAACTAATGAAAGGCAACACAAGAGAAAATCTTGCATGAGAACTACACTCCGGCCAGCCCAAATCCTACGACCTACCTCACCCATAATTAGATAGCAATTATGGTCTGTTGGGTGTTCCCTGCCTTTCCGTACGTACACGCTTGACTCAAGATGGTAGATGATCGACGAACTTGCTATCTCGGGCACCTTATGTATTCGTCGACTCACTGCTATCCACCCAGTCTTTAGGTCGCTCGCATAGCAACCAAGGCATATTCTTGGTTCTTCTACCGCAGACCTCAACCTCTCGTGAGCCTAGTATAATGACCTGGCAGCTCACAGAGGGATCCCAAGAATATCCTCACGTTCCCCGAAGCCGCTGCTTCGTTACCCAGTTCGTTGGAGCCTTTATCTAAATCAGATAGCTTGCTCCTTCACGCATACTTAAACATTGACCTAACGTATCGGGTTACTAATCTATCTAAGAAATGGTCCAAATTTCCTTGACTAAGAATTATTACTTAGTTTCCCTTAACTAAGGTTTGCCACTTAGCCTTATTTCCATAATCCTTGTTAACTATGGTTATTTACCAAATCCTCTGAATTAGGGTTTACCTAATGGGTTAAGTGTCACTTAAGTTCATAACTTAGCCCGTCTACAAACCATGTCAAAATTGGCTAAGTATCCAAGTCCAAGACTTAACCCTACAAACCATGTGTCAAGTTGGCTAAGTATATTAAGCAATCCATAACTTAACCTCGTCTAATTCTCATTTTAGATTGGTTAACTATATAAATTAACTTGACCTTGTCAAATTACCGAGTCAAATCGGTCAAGCGTATTCAAGTGATTCGTGACTTAGCCTTATCATGTTTTCACGTTAGATTGGTTAAGTATAGATTAACTTAACCTCATCAAATTAACGAGTTGGATTGGTTAAGTATAGGTCACTTAACCTCATCAAATTAACGAGTTGGATTGGTTAAGTATAGTTCACTTAACCTCATCAAATCATCGTGTTAAATTAGTTAAGTGTTTAATAACCCCATTAAATTACTAAGTTGGATTAATTAAGTCTAGGCTAACTTAACCCCATCCGATTACCATATTTAGATTAGTTAAGCCTAATCTTAAGCCTATCCATTAACTGTATTATACGGTTAAGTGTCATTAGGAAAATTTACTTAACCTTATCACGTTATCGTGTTGGATTGATTAAGTGTTGGTTAACTTAATCCCGTCCACTAGTCGTATACAAATGGTCAAGTGTCATTAGGCAAATCAAGTTACTTAACCTACCCAAGCTTATCATGTTTTGTTAAGTATCATTAGCCTAATCAAATTACTTAACTCACTTGTCCATATCATATTTGGTTAAGCCTCATTAATCAAATTAACTTAACCCTATTATGTGGCATTAATTTAATTAATGCACCCTCAACCTCTCACATTAGACCTTGTTGTGGTTACTAGTTAAGCCGGGCGGGCCCGGGTAGATTTACACCACAACCTAGTCTAACCTCGGGTCTTAAGCGCGACATGACCAACTTCTCACATTGGGTCCTATTGTTTGCAACTACTAGTTAGGCCGGTCGGTTCCGGGTAGTTTTACGTTGCAAACTCAACCCAACCTCGAGTTGGCCACACTCACATTATCTAAGTTCATCATGTTTCCAAAACATGTTACAAGTTTTCAAGCATTTGGGTAGACTTAACTTAATAGGTAAATTCCCAAAGGGTAGACCTAACTTAATAGGTAAATTCCCAAACTCATGTTTTATACATACTTACATGTCATCTTCCATGTTATCTTTCAAGTCATATTTTCAAGTATAAACACATGTCATATTCACATTAAGATTTTTCGACATGTTCATGTTTATCTAACTACCCAAAATCGTGTTTTCCCAACGCAAGCAAAGCGAGTCAACATAGTAAGGATACTATGTCACATATTGGTCTCAAAACATGCATGATGCCAAAAAGGGCTTGGCTTCCACATGCATAACATCATAAAGGGATTGGCCATAAGCATGCATAGTGTCATAAGGTAATTTGGCCACAAACATACATATTATCAAAAGGGGTTTGGCCATAAACATGCACAACTTAAAAGGGGGGGGGGGGGGATTGGCCACGAGCATGCATAACCTCATAAAGGATTTGGCCACAAACTTGCATGTTAGCATAAGGGGTTTGGGTTCATAAACATGCATAAGCTCCAAAATCTTGTCTTAGCCAATGTTTCACACGTAAAGTGGTTCCTAAAGGTTCATGCTAGCATTTCATGCATAAAGATCCAAACTTGCAAGTTAAACTAGGTTATGCATAGCATAAGAGGCATGATTAAGTCACTCACATGGCCTAAGATCATAAATATGAACACAAGAGGCATGGTAAGGTTCATATAGATTCGCATAATCATGTTTAGCCTCATTTTATCCCATGTCAACATTAAAAATATCGTTTTGATCCAAAAGTAGCTAGAACTTACATAGCATGGCAAGAGGACTAGGAGCATGAATCGTTTTGGCGAAGAAAGGTGGCTCCTTTGATGAAGATTCGCCATGAAACTCGCATAGCAACGTCGATTTGGCCTTGATTTGGTGTAGGAAGCTTGCACCTTTTGATTTGAACTTGATTTGAGTGCATAGGCTCTAGGGATTTGAGATGGAGGCCATGATCAATATTGATTTTGGCAGCACTTAGTTGCTAGGTTTGATTTTTAGGGATTTAGGTTAGGTTTAGGGTCTTTTTGTAGAGATTAGGATAGTTTTAGGCCCTTAGATTAACCCTAGGATAGATTAGGACCATCAGATCTCGGAAGCTTCCAGACCCAGCCCAAGAACAAGACCAGGTGAGACAAACAGGTGCGCCAGGCTACTTGCCCCGGCCACCCCCTGTCGACAGGCAAGTCGACAGGGCTGTCGACTTGGTCTGGGCCCAAGTTGACAGGCCTGTCGACAGCCCTGTCGACATGGCCTAGGCGGGAAACCTCCCGCCTAGCCCCAGATCTGATTTCCAAAACTGTTTCCGAAATTCAAATTTCCAGAAATCTTCTTTGGGCCTTAACCGGGCCATACGGACTCCGATTTTCGAAAACTCGGACTCTATTTCGCGTATTTTTCCGAGACGAACGAAATGGCATAGCCTGTTTTACTTGATTCAGAATTTAAAATTAAATTCTGCCTTGATTCTCGTTTTAACATGTTATTGAAATACGGGTTGTTACATTCTCCCCACCTTTTAGGATTTCGTCGTCGAAATCTCCAAGTTAGGAAGAACATATCCTACCATCCATCATCCATCTACTCAAAACATCATCCACAAGCAACCATTGTCCTTAGATGATTTCTAATGCTGCATGAATATATGCAAAGCGTGTGTGTACATGTTCCTTAGCTAATGCTAATGATCAGGCCTGAAAAATCTTTTGAATGCAAAAATATGTTTAGTGCTATGAATCCATCATGTATGCAAATAGTCCTAGTCATATACACTATATGCGTGCACAAACATTCAACCATATGCAACATCCGCATGATAACACATTCAATTTCATCCATAAACAAGTATAAATACTCGTGCATATGCAATATGAAATGTGACCGAGTCGAGCTAATATCTAATGTAAATTCGTGCATCCACGAGCAACCACTTGCAACCATTTGCAACCATATCAATCATAACATGTTTCAAATACATGTTTAATTCCATAGGGCTCTACCTAAGATTCCCTGAAACAGGGTCGAGAAGATAAACAGGACAAACTCCTTACGGGGTTTGTAACAGAAAATAGGACCGAGAGGATGTCCACAAAAGATAGCCTACAAGTAAGCTTTACAAAAAACAGGGATCAAGGATATACTCCCAAAAAGAGATATCATGCGCGTATCTAGTCTTCGACCATCAAAGTCGTATTTCCTTGAGCTTAATTCCATTGTGACTTGACCGTCTTTTAACTTCGCGATTTCGTAGCTTCTTATTTCCTGTTTCCATAACATGAGCTAGAACTCATTCCTTCTTCACCTCTCGTTCCACTTGCACTTATCCTTTTTCTAGAATACTTGACGCAAACATGACTGCGTATTCATGATCTCATGCAAGCTTTCCAAAATTCACTAGTGAACCTTGGATCTCGTTTATATACTATAAGGTATTCCATGTAGAAGAACTTTCTCTTGAAAGTAAACAGATGTCAACCAGGTTATCATGCGCACTTACTAGGATGATCTCTATAACCCATGCATAAATGAAGTAAACCATCCATCTTATTGGCGAACACCACTCGATCGGGCTTCAAATTTCCAATAAAGGCATCAAGGGATTCTAAGTAACTAGTCATGACAGAACCTCAAAAAGGTTACCCGATACTTCGAGGGCATTACCAAGGCTAGTCAAAAGGTCTAACTACCCTCCTATCAAAACCGAGAGTGGCACCCCCTACTGGATAACCACTTCATCCCTTGAATCCATCCTTAGCTTTATAAACATAAGCATTATTTCCAAACTCAACACTTGGCATAGACATTCCCAAATCCAAACAAGTCATGTATAAATGGACTGATTCTCCAATAGGACTTTGAGACAAGAATGGGATACTCTATTACGCTAGTACTTAAGGTGCAGAGACTCAACTATCGAAGCAAACTTATATGATGCGGGGATCAAAACAAAGTCTTGGCGGGATGATAGAAGAGAAGAGCTAAACTTTTAACAATATCGTTACCCTCCTTCCGAGGTACCCTAGAAATGAGAGCACACTATTACCCTCCCGATGATCTTGTCCTTGTCCCATAATACTTAACTATCCACCCCGTTTTACCATGCCAAAGGTACTCTCTCGTCATGGGTTTCATTGTTCCTCTTTCTCCCTCCTTTGAGGACTAAGCCATACCAACAAGTTGTTCTTCCTTAAGCTCGTATCCTTTATCCTCTTCCTCACTATCCTTTCTTATAACGCGGCCACTGGTCTCTCGAGAACCACCTCCATCATAAGGAAAACACTTTCGTAGATAGAAAAGACTAGTCGCAGTTAAAACCACTGTGACTACAGATGGAGGAAAGAAAGGAAAAGAGATTCAATTAAGGAAACAAGGATAGTGCTAATGGCCTTTGGGGAATAGCCTTTTTCTTTTAAAAGAAAATTTTCTTGAAAAATGCTTCTTTATAAACGATTTTCAAATAGTTTTCAGAAGGTCTTTAAAAACTTTTGCCCAGTCTGGTAACCTTCTGCTCTGATACCAAATGTAACGCCCCGCCTCCGCTAGGGTCACTCGCAAAGGAATGCACTAGCTTTAGAGGGGCATTATTGGTAAACATGCACAGGAATATCACAAGACATAACATATATAAATAGCGGAAGTAAAATCAAACTTTCATAACATGAATAAATAAGGTCTAAAGCCTTTTACATCAGGGTACATCAAAACCTGTCTTGCAATAGTAAAGAAGCATAAAGACTTTTTAAAAAATTATTCCCCAAGTAAAACAGTAAAGTAGCCATAGCCAAGAGAAGTCCAAGCCATCCATGATGACCTTCAAGCAGAAGAAGTCCGAACTAAACATCATTGTTTCCTCCCTGAAACCTGGGGGGGGAGGGAACGGAAGAAAAGAGGCGAAACAAAACGGGTCAGTCAAAAAGACTGAGTAAGTCCTATCTACTTCCAGTATAAAAACAGGTAAAGGTAACGTGACATGCATAAACTGAAAGTAAACATAAGGATAACTACAAGATAGATAAACCAGGATAGCCGGTTGAACTACTGCGGCAAGGTAAATTAAGGTATCATGATATACTACGGTGTTATGATAAGTCAAGGTATCACATCGTCAGATTTCTATTGAGTACATTATCCCAAGGTATCTACCCCGTCTAACATCCCACGGTATCTATTATGTATATTCTTCCTAGTTCTAACATGTATATTTGCTCTGCACCTCTCGTACTAGTATCCCTACCCGCGTCATGTGTTAACCATGAATGTCCCTTGCCCCATGTCATGAAATGGTCCATGTCAACCTAATATATCGCATATATAGGTTACTCAAATCATATGTTTCTTTCCATGTATATAAGTTCAGTCCTTTGCCGTACCTCGTACGGGCTTCCTCATGTCGTATTATCCTTGAAACCGTTTGGACTGTCACCCTTGTTCTAGCTAGGCTCTTCCATATGAATCATCGTTTGAACTACTAGGACTTACGCCACCTAGCACCACTAGGGATTACGCTTACCTATTGCACGCTTTCGTATTTCGGTTTGGGTTAAACCACCCAGGCCACTAGGGATTACGCTAACCCTCAACCGCGCCCTTTTTCCCACGCATTCATCGTGAATCGTTTTTCTATAACTGTATGCACATGCATCACATCGTGCCATCCGAGTCCTGTCACAGGGCAATACCAGAAATACAGGACTCGGTCGGGAGCTTTAGATTTATCTGCCGATGCAGATACTAAGGTCTGCTTTTCTACACGTGGCTATGGTCCCACGAGACCCCTCCCTCAACTAATGAAAGGCAACACAAGAGAAAATCTTGCATGAGAACTACACTCCGGCCAGCCCAAATCCTACGGCCTACCTCACCCATAATTAGATAGCAATTATGGTCTGTTGGGTGTTCCCTGCCTTTCCATACGTACACGCTTGACTCAAGATGGTAGATGATCGACGAACTTGCTATCTCGGGAACCTTATGTATTCGTCGACTCACTGCTATCCACCCCAGTCTTTAGGTCGCTCGCATAGCAATCAAGGCATATTCTTGGTTCTTCTACCGCAGACCTCAACCTCTCGTGAGCCTAGTATAATGACCTGGCAGCTCACAGAGGGATCCCAAGAATATCCTCACGTTCCCCGAAGTCGCTGCTTCGTTACCCAGTTCGTTGGAGCCTTTATCTAAATCATATAGCCTGCTCCTTCACACATACTTAAACGTTGACCTAACGTATCGGGTTACTAATCTATCTAAGAAATGGTCCAAATTTCCTTGACTAAGAATTATTACTTAGTTTCCCTTAACTAAGGTTTACCACTTAGCCTTATTTCCATAATCCTTGTTAACTATGGTTATTTACCAAATACTCCGAATTAGGGTTTACCTAATGGGTTAAGTGTCACTTAAGTTCATAACTTAGCCCGTCTACAAACCATGTCAAAATTGGCTAAGTATCCAAGTCCAAGACTTAACCCTACAAACCATGTGTCAAGTTGGCTAAGTATATTAAGCAATCCATAACTTAACCTCGTCTAATTATCATTTTAGATTGGTTAACTATATAAATTAACTTGACCTTGTCAAATTACCGAGTCAAATCGGTCAAGTGTATTCAAGTGATTCGTGACTTAGCCTTATCATGTTTTCACGTTAGATTGGTTAAGTATAGATTAACTTAACCTCATCAAATTAACGAGTTGGATTGGTTAAGTATAGGTCACTGAACCTCATCAAATTAACGAGTTGGATTGGTTAAGTATAGGTCACTTAACCTCATCAAATCATCGTGTTAAATTAGTTAAGTGTTTAACTTAACCCCATTAAATTACTAAGTTGGATTAATTAAGTCTAGGCTAACTTAACCCCATCCGATTACCATGTTTAGATTAGTTAAGCCTAATCTTAACCCCATCCATTAACTGTATTATACGGTTAAGTGTCATTAGGAAAATTTACTTAACCTTATCATGTTACCGTGTTGGATTGATTAAGTGTTGGTTAACTTAATCCCGTCCACTAGTCGTATACAAATGGTCAAGTGTCATTAGGCAAATCAAGTTACTTAACCTACCCAAGCTTATCATGTTTTGTTAAGTATCATTAGCCTAATCAAATTACTTAACTCACTTGTCCATATCATATTTGGTTAAGCCTCATTAATCAAATTAACTTAACCCTATTATGTGGCATTAATTTAATTAATGCACCCTCAACCTCTCACATTATACCTTGTTGTGGTTACTAGTTAAGCTGGGCGGGTCCGGGTAGATTTACACCACAACCTAGTCTAACCTCGGGTCTTAAGCGCGACATGACCAACTTCTTACATTGGGTCCTATTGTTTGCAACTACTAGTTAGGCCGGTCGGTTCCGGGTAGTTTTACGTTGCAAACTCAACCCAACCTCGAGTTGGCCACACTCGCATTATCTAAGTTCATCATGTTTCCAAAACATGTTACAATTTTTCAAGCATTTGGGTAGACCTAACTTAATAGGTAAATTCCCAAAGGGTAGACCTAACTTAATAGGTAAATTCCCAAGCTCATGTTTTATACATACTTACATGTCATCTTCCATGTTATCTTTCAAGTCATATTTTCAAGTATAAACACATGTCATATTCACATTAAGATTTTTCGACATGTTCATGTTTATCTAACTACCCAAAATCGTGTTTTCCCAACGCAAGCAAAGCGAGTCAACATAGTAAGGATACTATGTCACATATTGGTCTCAAAACATGCATGATGCCAAAAAGGGCTTGGCTTCCACATGCATAACATCATAAAGGGATTGGCCACAAGCATGCATAGTGTCATAAGGTAATTTGGCCACAAACGTACATATTATCAAAAGGGGTTTGGCCATAAACATGCACAGCTTAAAAGGGGGGGGGGGTATTGGCCACGAGCATGCATAACCTCATAAAGGATTTGGCCACAAACTTGCATGTTAGCATAAGGGGTTTGGGTTCATAAACATGCATAAGCCCCAAATTCTTGTCTTAGCCAATGTTTCACACGTAAAGTAGTTCCTAAAGGTTCATGCTAGCATTTCATGCATAAAGATCCAAACTTGCAAGTTAAACTAGGTTATGCATAGCATGAGAGGCATGATTAAGTCACTCACATGGCCTAAGATCATAAATATGAACACAAGAGGCATGGTAAGGTTCATATAGATTCGCATAATCATGTTTAGCCTCATTTTATCCCATGTCAACATTAAAAATACCGTTTTGATCCAAAAGTAGCTAGAACTTACATAGCATGGCAAGAGGACTAGGAGCATGAATCATTTTGGCGAAGAAAGGTGGCTCCTTTGATGAAGATTCGCCATGAAACTCGCATAGCAACGTCGATTTGGCCTTGATTTGGTGTAGGAAGCTTGCACCTTTTGATTTGAACTTGATTTGAGTGCATAGGCTCTAGGGATTTGAGATGGAGGCCATGATCAATATTGATTTTGGCAGCACTTAGTTGCTAGGTTTGATTTTTAGGGATTTAGGTTAGGTTTAGGGTCTTTTTATAGAGATTAGGATAGTTTTAGGCCCTTAGATTAACCCTAGGATAGATTTGGACCATCAGATCTCGGAAGCTTCCAGACCCAGCCCAAGAACAAGACCAGGTGAGACAAACAGGTGCGCCAGGCTACTTGCCCCGGCCACCCCCTGTCGACAGGCAAGTCGACAGGGCTGTCGACTTGGTCTGGGCCCAAGTCGACAGGCCTGTCGACAGCCCTGTCGACATGGCCTAGGCGGGAAACCTCCCGCCTAGCCCCAGATCTGATTTCCAAAACTGTTTCCGAAATTCAAATTTCCAGAAATCTTCTTTGGGCCTTAACCGGGCCATACGGACTCCGATTTTCGAAAACTCGGACTCTATTTCACGTATTTTTCCGAGACGAACGAAATGGCATAGCCCGTTTTACTTGATTTAGAATTTAAAATTAAATTCTGCCTTGATTCTCGTTTTAACATGTTATTGAAATACGGGTTTGTTACATCCTGTCTTGTCTTTCACTAGTTGAGGGAGTGGTCTCGTGGGACCATAGCCACGTATAGGAAAAAACAAACCTTAGCATCTGCATCGGCAGATAAATTGAAAGCTCCCGACCGAGTCCTGTATTTCCTGGTCTGCCCTGTGACAGGACTCGGATGGCATGATGTGATACATGTGCATACAGTCATGGAAAAACGATTCATGGTATATGCGTGGGAAAAAGGGCGCGGTTTGCGGTTAGCGTAATCCCTAGTGGCCCTAGGTGGTTGAACCCAAACCGAGATACGAAAACGTGCAATAGGTAAGCATAATCCCTAGTAGCCCTAGGTAGCATAAGTCCTAGTTGTACAAACGATAATTCATGTTGGAAGACCCTGGCTAGGTTTAGGGTAACAGTCCAAACCGATCTTAAGGATCATGGAACTATGTTAAAGTAATATAGAATCTCATGGGAAAGCCCGTATGGTCTACGGCAAGGGACTGAACATTTACATGGAATAAAACATACAAGTTGAGTAACCTATATATGCGATATATTAGGTTGACATGGACCATTACACAACTTTTGCGTAAGGGTCATTCTTGGTTAAAACATGACACGGTGGGGATACTAGTACGGTAGGTGCAGAGCTAAAATACAGGATAGATATCACGGGGCGTTATACGTGACAGATATCTTGGGGATATTATACTTGATAGAAACCTGACGATGTGATACCTTGTTTTATCTTGACATCGTAATTTATCATGACACCTTAGTTTATCTGAGTTCAGTAGTTCATCCTGTTATTTTGATTTAGCTTATCTATCTTGTTATCATGCTTATGTTCATCTCAGTTTCTCATGTCAGTTAACTTTACTAGTTTTTATGCTAATAGTAGATAGGGCTTACTCAGTCTTTTTGACTGACCCGTTTTGTTTCGCCTCTTTTCTTCCGTTCCCCCCCCCCAGGTTATAGGGAGGAAATACTGTTGTTTAGTTCGGACTTCTTCTGCTTGAAGGTCATCATGGATGGCTTAGACTTTTCTTGGCTAATGGCTACTTTACTGTTTTTACTTGGGGAATAATTTATGAAAATGTCTTTATGCTTCTTTACTATTGCAAGACAGGTTTTGATGTACTCTGATGTAAAAGGCTTTAGACCTTATTTATTCATGTTATGAAAGTTTGATTTTACTTCCGCTATTTTATATGTTCTGTCTTGTGATATTTCTGTGCATGTTTACCAATAATGACCCTCTAAAGCTAGTGCATTCCTTTTGCGAGTGACCCTAGCGGAGGCGGGGTGTTACAGGTTAAGTGGGTGCCTTGGGTGGCATGTGGAAATCAAGTGGGTGCCTTGGGTGGCATGTAGAAATCTAGTGGGTGCCTTGAGTGGTAATTGAAATATGATTAGATGACTTAACCAAGCCTTAAACATGTAAGTGGACATGATTATTATAAAAGGGTTAAGTGGGATGCACTAGATAAAATGACAAGCTTAGGTGGGTAGCTTGTGGGGGCCCATTTCAACCAGTAACCCATATGTATCTTAGTGGGCTCGACCCATGTCGAGGACGGGACACGCGTACTGGGCTTGACTATAAGAGGCGAAAACGGGGGTAGCGGTGGCAACGCGAGTCCAACGGGTTTCATATGCGTGTGTGGACCCGGGCTGGTAGGTAAGACGTTGTTGCATCGTGTAGATATAAGCCGTGCACCATTGATTGTATCGGGTTGCCACTTTGGGGAGTGATACACCCCACTATGGGGCCAGCACGGGTATCTACGTTAGGGAGTCGATCGAATGGGAGTAGCAGGTACACCTAGTGGAGATAGGGGCAGACGGCACCTATGTAGTCAGCTAGGGGTACAAGAGACTACTACTAAAAATTACTAAGTTGTGGGTACACCTAGTGGAGATAGGGGCAGACGGCACCAATGTAGTCATCTATGGGTACACGAAACTATTATTAAAATTACTAAGTACACTTAGTGGGATCAACCTTTAAGTAGGAATTACCCTTGGGTGGGTAGATCTGGTGTGGTGCAGTGTAGGAATTATCCTTGGGTGGGTAGATCTGGTGTGGTGCAGAATAGTATTTATCCTTGGGTGGATAGGCGCGTCTTTACCGTTATCTTAGTTTATCCTAAGTCTAGTTGGCTACTTAGTGCAGTCATTTATCCCCAGTCGTACCGTACCAGGTTTATATCATACCCTAATTACTTTAATGATTGTATTGTTAAGGTTATAGGGCTCACTAAGACTTATGTCTGACCCCGTTGTTTTTATCTTTTTCCCCAACCCTCAGGTTCTCAGAGTGGGCCTAGCACTAGTGGGCTTTGATCAGATTGCTTTATCTATCCTTTGGAGCTTGGACTCTTGAAGAAAAGCTCGGTTATCTTTTCTATTATGGCTATTAGTATGTAGTGGGATTATATACTTATGTTTTAACGAGATGGATATTTTGTACTTGACTCTTGTTGGTTTTTGAGATGTAACCAAACATGTTTACCTTCTACTGCAATGAAATGATGTTTTAAATTTCAAGTACTACTTATATCTGTCTTGTTGTAATTTTTCAGTTCTATATTCACTTAAATACTCCACAGAAGCTAAGGCATTCCCTTTGTGAGTGACCATAGCGAGTGTGGGGTGTTACACGTGGTATCAGAGCTCAAGGTTACCAGAACAAATAAAACTTTTAGAAAAAATATTTTTCTAAAAACATTTTTGGAAGAAGTATTTTCAAAAACATGTTTTTGAGAGAAAAGTTTCTGAAAGAAAAGAACATAATCCCCAAGAGCCATATATCCTTCCTTCGATTCTCCGTTTTGAATCTCTTCCTCTTTCTCTTTTTGAATTTCCCATCCACGTAGAGATGTCTTTTTATGATAAATAAGGACTTCCGCATGAAGGACGGAAGAACCACTTCAAGGGACTAAGACGTTTGTCGGACTAAGAAGTTAGTCCAAGGAGGTGGAGGACTTGTAGGTACCTTTAAGATGGACGAGAGAGGCAGGTTCAAATAGCTGTTAGGTAAATAAAGGACGAAACCTTATCGTGGTAAGAAGGCCACGAAAGGAGAATGGGAAGGGGAAGGCTAGTTGTCTTGGAGAAATAGGACACCTTATTAGGGTTGTCCAAAGAGGTAAGGACGAAGTACAGGATCTGCTGGAGGGTAGATGTATTCCCTCACGACGAGTATACCTGAGGAGGGTAGGACCGTCTAAGTTGAAATTTGGTTCTCCCGATCATCTTGTTTGAACTTTATTCAACTCTAGGGCACCACATTCGTTTATCTCATCATCATTAGTTGAGTCACTGCACCTAGACACCAGTTTAGTAGATGATCCCGTGGTTGTTTCAAACCCAATTGGGGGGCTCCACTTATTTGTCCATGATATGTTTGGGTTTGAAGATTTCCATACTTAGCGTTGAGTTTAGAGGTGATGCTCTTGTTTTGGGCTTCACGGACTATGGGTTGATTTTGGGCATGGACTGGTTATCCAGTAATGGTGCCGTTCTTGATTGCGAAAGGAGAGTTGTTAGGCTCATGACCCGCTTGGGTAACACTCTCGAGATCTCTTGTAATCCCATAGATTCTGTTTTGCTAAGTTATTTTGAATCGCTTGACGCTTCGGTCGAGAGTTTGCGATCTGTTAGAGTGGTCCGGGAATACTCGGATGAGTTTGAGGAGGTGAAGGGCTTACCTCTGAAGCGGGAGATAGACCTCCGAATATATCTGGTAGACGATGCTAAACCAGTATCTTTGTCAGTGCGCCGCATGGCTCCTCGTGAGAGGAGGGAACTCCATAAGCAAGTAGGGGAGTTGCTTGAGAAGGGGTTCATAAGACGAAGTATATCGGAGTGGGGTGCTCCAATAGTTTTTGCCACGAAGGCGGATGGGTCCCTCAGACTTTTTGTAGACTATAAGAGAACTCAACAAGCTCACAAAGAAGAATAGACTCCAATTGCCAAGGATTGATGATCTTTTTGATCGGTTGGTTGGCGCCTCAGTGTTTCACAGTTGGACTTAGCCACGGGGTTTCATCAGTTGGGAGTGACTGAGGATAGTATAGAGAAGACCGCCTTTAGGACTCCGGATGGTTTCTATGAGTGGCTTGTGATGCCATTTGGTTTGACGAACGCCCCCGCATACTTTGTTGATTTGATGAGTGGAGTGTTCAGGGAGTACCTAAATAACTTCGTAGTGGTCTTTGTGGATGACATCTTGGTCTTTTCTAAAGAGCGAAATAAGTTTTCGTGTGTGCTTAATGGGTTAAGCAAGGCCAGTTATTTGATCAACGGTGGTTTTGGAGCAAGATTGGCAAGGACATCCAGAGTTGGACAAGGGCTTAATTATTTAGCCGTTTTTACTAGTATCATCTCACGTAGGTCGTCTGAATTCGAAGGAGGTGTCCCTTAGGTGTTTGTCTGATATTGGTTTAGGCCTTTGGGGCTTGCACTTGGGGGATGGCGAGTTCGACTAGGATGGTCTGCGTGAGAGATGGATAGTTGTGACGATTTTGTATGGGAGAATATCCTAGTTTTCTCCAGAAGTGGAGAAAAGCATGCCCTACATCTTAGGGAAGTGTTGGAGACTCTTCGAGCGCATAGTCTTGAGACAGCAAAGGTGGATGGAGTTCTTAGCATCCTAAGATTTCGAGATAGCGTATACACCTGGCAAGGGTAACATGGTGGCGGACGCCTTGAGCGGAAAAAGGTTGTCCTTGAGTCCATTGTTCGTGGAACGACGAAGCTTGGAATTTATCTCGATGTTTGATTTCAGACCTTCCGTTGACTTTATGCCCGGTTGGCTAGCATCCTTGGAGGTCAGACCTACTCTTTTGAGATGGATTGGCGAGGCACAGCGAGACGACCCACAGTTGGTTGAGTTGGTAGAGAGGCTCGTAAGGGGGGAGTCATCCAGCCATTTGAGTAGGTACACCCTAGACGATAAGGGGTGCTTGCGTAGAGACGGTAGACTTTGTATACCGCAAGACAAGGGTTTGAGGAAGGCTATTCTTGATAAGGCGCATCGTTCTAGGATGACCATTCATCCGGGTGGGGATAAGATGTACCAAGACATGAAGCGAGTTTTCTTTTGGGCCGAGTATGTCGCTAGATGCTTGGTGTGCCAACAGGTGAAAGACGGAGCAAAAGAAACCCGGTGGGTTGCTTCACCCATTGAAAGTTCCGTAATGGAAGTGGGATGGCGTCTCGATGGATTTTATTGATAGGTTACCTAGGTCGAAGAAGGTAATACAGGAATTTGGGTTGTGATAGACAAACTATTAAGAGTGCCCATTTCATACCCGTGAAGAGCAAGAGGATTGCTCCATGGCTACCTTCAGTTTATCTTCGAGAGATAGTTCGGTTGCATAGGAAACATGACGTATTCCATGTGTCACAATTGAGGTAGTGCCTACATGAGACCGTAGAGGTGGTAGAGCCGAGCTTGCTGAGAGAAGTAGAGGTAGAGCGTGATGCGACTATTCGACGAGCTCCTACCCGCATCCTTGGGTCAGAGATTAGGAAGTTGAGAAACAGAGAGGTTCGACTAGTCAAAGTGCCAAGGGGAGAAGATGAGAGTAATGCTACTTGGGAGACAGAAGCGAAGATGCGTTCATTGTACCCTTTTCTTTTTGAGGGTATGTCTTTTAACTTCTCCTGTATCGTTTGTCTAGTACTTATCTTATCTTTAGTATGTCCTCTCATTAGTACCTTTGACCTTTAGATAGGGAAAACCTATGGTTGAAACATGTGTTTGAGACATGTTATGACTGATGGATGCGTGTGGATGCAAGTGGTTGCTAGTGGTTGCTCGTGGATGCATATACACACACTCTAGGCACTAGATCGGCTCAATCACTTCATATTGCATATTGCATATAATGTGTGTAGGTAGCTATATTAATGGATGTATAATGGTTGCGTTATCATATGGATGATGCATTTTGGTGTATGGTTGTGCACACATGTAGAAATAGTATGTGTCAATAGGGATCTTTCGCATACATATTGGATGCATGGCACTATCATGGTTTGCATTAAGGAGGTCAACTAAATAAGTGGACCGCCTAATTTTGCATTAGACAGGGAACATATACACACACTCTTTGCATATGGTCATACAACATTAGAAACTCTAAGGACAATGGATGCCAGTGTTTGATGGTTTGAGTAGATGGTTGTTTGTTTGGTAGGATACATTCTTCTTGACTTAGAGATTTCGGGGACGAAATCCTTTAAGTAGGGGAGAATGTAACCCCCCGTATGTTGAATAATTTGCTATAATACAAAACAGGGAAGAATTAAATCTTAAAATCTGAACTAGGGGAAACGGGCTATGCCATTGCGTTCGTCTCGGAAAAATACGCGAAATAGAGTCCGAGTTTACGAAAATCGGAGTCCGTATGACCCAGACATGGCCCGAAGAAGTTTCGGAAAATTTAAAAATAGATTTAAAAACAGAAATTTCAAATTTTAGAAGTGGCGGGAAAATTCCCGTCAGACCCAGGGGGTCGACCTGGGGGTCGACTGGGGAGTCGACCGGCCCACCAGGTCGACTGGGGAGTCGACCCTAGTGTCGACCTGGGGGTCGACCTCCCTGGTCGAGCCCAGGTGACCTGGGTGCATCAGTTTGGCCTTTGGGCTGTGTTTTGGTGGCTAGGACGTGATCTGACGGCTCTAGTCTGATTTAGGGTTAATCTAAGGGCCTAAAACACCTAACTAATCTATAAATACACCCTAAGACTACCCTAATTCATACTAAAAATAGCTACAACACCGTTATGCCATCAAAATGCAACTTGAAGGAGCCTCCATCAATCTAAAGAGGAAGATAGCTTCTCAAATCAATCTCTAATCAACTCTAGCAACTTAATCTTCTTCTTAGGAGTGCTAATCAACAAGTTGTGAGTTTTCTATAGCCTTAATAACCAATTGTTGAAATGATTATGATAGGATATAATGAGGTTATGGCTATGAATGTGGATCAATGCAGGATTATGTTATCATATGCTATGTGTTTGTGATGTTATGCAAGTTATGTGCTATATGTTCATGAAGTTATGCAAGTTATGCAAGTCATATGATACATGTTTATGATGTTATCCAAGTTATGCAAGTCATATGATACATGTTCATGATGTTATGCAAGTTATGCAAGTCATATGCTATGTGATTATGATGTTATGCAAGTTATGCAAGTCATATGATACATGTTCATGATGTTATGCAAGTTATTCAAGTCATATGCTATGTGATTATGATGTTATGCAAGTTATGCAAGTCATATGCTATGTGTTTGTGGTGTTATGCAAGTTATGCAAGTCATATGCTATGTGTTTATGATGTTATGCAAGATATGCAAGTCATATGAGAAACATTGATCCATTATGACACCATGATATGCAAGTTTGGTATATGATTATATGCTAGTTCATACATGATATGTTTTGCAAGTTTGGTGTATGATTATATGCAAGTTCATATATGATATGTTATGCAAGTTTGGTGTATGATTATATGCAAGTTCATACATGACATGTTATGCAAGTTTGGTGTTTGATTTTATGCAAGTAACATGTGCAAGTTTACACCTTTGTATGATATGCATACATATGCAAGTTAACCCCTTTGTATGTCATACATACATTTGCAAGTTTACCCCTTTGTATGACATAAGTAACTTATGCAAGTTAATCTCTTTATGACATATGTGATTCATGCAAGTTTGGGTTGATTATTTATGCTAGTTGGGTTTGATGCTATATGCATGTTCACACCTTTAAAACCCATGTTGATGCTAAATTTATGCAAGTTGAACCCATTGTATTTGTGATGAATCTTCCCTTTTATGTCATGTTCGCGAATTACGTGGGGAACGATGGGGTTAATATACATGTTAATGAAATGGTGTGAAGTTGGTATGATTATGCATACCATAAAGTGGATGGACATAATTGAGTCAATTATGTACATCGTTAAATTTGTAATTAATTAGGGATAATTAATACAAATTATGGGGGTGATTAATTAGGTGTAATTAATCGACTAAGACATGAGGTTGGACCCGTTTGTAGCATAAGACTGCCCGGAACCGACCGGCATATCCAGCGACTACAAATGATTAGCCCAATGTGAGAGGTCTTAGGCACAAACTAAATACGTGACAAGTGTATAGACACGAGGTTAGACTCGGTTATGGCGTAAGGCTGCCCGGACCCAACCGGCAAATCCAGCTGCCATAAAAGATAGTCTAATGTGAGAGGTCTTTACAACAGTTACGTTCTTAATCAATTAAGAAACACTTAACCAGATAATCATGTAGTGGGGCATGAAGGGTTAAGTGGGTGCCTTGGGTGGCATGTGGAGATTAAGTAAGTGCCTTGGGTGGCATGAGAAAATCTAGTGGTTGCCTTGGGTGGCAATAGAAAATACGATTAGAATACTTAACCAAAGTGGAACATGTAATTAAACATGATTAAAGGGTTAAGTGGGTGCCTTGGGTGGCATGAGAAAATCTAGTGGTTGCCTTGGGTGGCAATAGAAAATACGATTAGAATACTTAACCAAAGTGGAACATGTAATTAAACATGATTAAAGGGTTAAGTGGGTGCCTTGGGTGTCATGAGGAAATCTAGTGGTTGCCTTGGGTGGCAATAGAAGATAAGATTAGAATACTTAACCAAAGTGGGACATGTAATTAAACATGATTAAAGGGGTTAAGTGGGTGCCTTGGGTGGCATGCGGAAAAATCTAGTGGGTTGCCTTGGGTGGCAATAGAGAATACGACTAGAATACTTAACCAAAGTTGAACATGTAACTAAACATGATTAAAGGGTTAAGTGGGTGCCTTGGGTGGAATGTGGAAATCAAGTGGGTGCCTTGAGTGGCATGTAGAAATCTAGTGGGTGCCTTGAGTGGCAATTGAAATATGATTAGATGACTTAACCAAGCCTTAAACATGTAAGTGGGCATGATTATTAGAAAAGGGTTAAGTGGGATGCACTAGATAAAATGACAAGCTTAGGTGGGTAGCTTGTGGGGGCCCATTTCAACCAGTAACCCATATGTATCTTAGTGGGCTCGACCCATGTCGAGGACGGGACACGCGTACTGGGCTTGACTATAAGAGGTCAAAACTGGGTAGCGGTTGCAACGCGAGTCCAACGGGTTTCATATGCGTGTGGGGACCCGCGCTGGTAGGTAAGACGTTGTTGCATTGTGTAGATATAAGCCGTGCACCATTGATTGTATCGGGTTGCCACTTTGGGGAGTGATACACCCCACTGTGGGGCCAGCACGGGTATCTACGTTAGGGAGCCGATCGAATGGGAGTAGCAGGTACACCTAGTGGAGATAGGGGCAGACGGCACCTATGTAGTCAGCTAGGGGTACAAGAGACTACTATTAAAAATTACTAAGTTGTGGGTACACCTAGTGGAGATAGGGGCAGACGACACCTATGTAGTCAGCTAGGGGTACACGAAACTATTATTAAAATTACTAAGTACACTTAGTGGGATCAACCTTTAAGTAGGAATTACCCTTGGGTGGGTAGATCTGGTGTGGTGCAGTGTAGGAATTATCCTTGGGTGGGTAGATCTGGTGTGGTTCAGAATAGTATTTATCCATGGGTGGATAGGCGCGTCTTTACCGTTATCTTAGTTTATCCTAAGTCTAGTTGGCTACTTAGTGTCGTCATTTATCCCCAGTCGTACCGTACCAGGTTTATATCATACCCTAATTACTTTAATGATTGTATTGTTAAGGATATAGGGCTCACTCAAACTAATGTCTGACCCCGTTATTTTTATCTTTTTCCCCAACCCTTAGGTTCTCAGAGTGGGCCTAGCACTAGTGGGCTTTGATCAAATTGCTTTATCTATCCTTTCGAGCTTGGACTCTTGAAGAAAAGCTCGGTTATCTTTTCTATTATGGTTATTAGTACGTAGTGGGATTATGTACTTATGTTTTAACGAGATGGATATTTTGTACTTGACTCTTGTTGGTTTTTGAGATGTAACCAAACATGTTTACCTTCTATTGCAATGAAATGATGTTTTAAATTTCAAGTACTACTTATATCTGTCTTGTTGTAATTTTTCAGTTCTATATTCACTTAAATACTCCACCGAAGCTATGGCATTCCCTTTGTGAGTGACCTTAGCGGGTGTGGGGTGTTACAGTGTCCCACAATTAAAGCACTTCTTCTTTCCTTTTCCATTATTGTTCTTCCTGCCTTTCTTGTTTTGCTATTGTGGCTTCTTCTAGTCTCCTTTCTTCTCTGGTGCCTTATTAGCATTCGCACCTTTCTCTTCCTCATGCAAAAGCGCCATGTCAACCAATTTCTCAAAGGTAGCCCCCATTGGAATGTGGGTCATCGCCAACCCATGTAGCGGCTCATTCAAACCTTTAACGAACCTCAGGAACTTCTTCTCAGGTGTGTTTACCAATTCCAAGCCAAATATAGCCAACTGATAGAACTTGTTGACGTACTCCATTACTGATAAATCCCTTTACTTCAACGCCAAGAATCTTTCCATATATAAATTCTCTTCTGCTCGTGAGAGAAACTTCATTTCGAACCTACGCTTGAAATCCATCCATGTCTCCACCGGATGCTCTCCATTCGTGACCTCCCACCAAAACGAGGATTCGTCTTTCATTAACCAAGAAGCCAATTGGACCTTCCTTCCATCTTCTACTTCGAAAATACCAAATAGATCTTCCACCTCCTTAAGCCAATTTCGAGCTTCAACAAACGTCTCTGATCCATGAAAAGGTTTCCCACCCATTGCCCTAAAATCTTTGCATATCTTTGCAAAAGTATCAACACGGGGAGGGGGAGGTGGAGGAGGAAGAGAGGGAGGAGGAGGAGGAGTATTTGCTGGGCCTGCGACATTGGACTAGCTTCCAGATACCTTCTAAACCATCTTGGTATCGGTATCCCCTCGGGTATCTTGGACATTCCAGACATGCTGAAAAGAAAATGAAGAGATTCGAAACGGAGAATTCGAAAGAAAGATATATGGCTCTTGGGGGTTATGTTTTTAAAACAAACTTTTCTCTTGAAAAAACTTTCCTTAAAACATACTTTTGAAAGTATTTCTTTATAAAATGCTTGTTGAAAAATAGTTTTTCAAAATTCATATCTGGTCTGGTGACCTTTAGCTCTGATATCACGTGTAACACCCCACGTCCATTAATGTTACTCACAAAGGGAATGCATTAACTTCCATGGAGCGTATTTAGTGTATAGAATAGAATATAACAAGACAGATACAAATAATGTTACTTGAAAATTTTAAAACAACTTTTATTGCAGGGGAGAAATAGTTTGATTACAACAACTTCATAAACCGAGTACACTTAATATCCATCTTGATAAACTGTTTCAGAGTACACTAAATAAAAAGCATAAACCCCAACACAAGTATCCATAAAGGAGATGAGCTGAACTTTACTTTCAGCAATCCAAGCACTTCCAAAAGAGAGAGAAAGAGATCCGAGATCAAGCTCCACTAGTACTAGTCCCACCCTGAGAACCCGGGGGGGGGGGGGGGGGGGAGGGGGAGGGAGGGAGGAAGAAAAGAGGCGAAAACAAGGGGGTCAAACATAAAGTCTGGGCGAGTATAATAACTTTAACAATATAATTATTAAAGTAACTATGATAAGGCGTAAACTGGTAAGATAAGATATGACCATGAAACAAATGGGCATGCCAAAGCAAATAAGAGGAATATTCTGACGTTAATCTCATTCCTAATCACTATAGGATAATTACTATACTGCACCACCACTAGTCACCCTAAAGGTTGATCCCCCCTACAGAACTTAATAACGATAATGGTAGTTTCGTGTACCCCTAGCTGCCTTCATAGGTGTCGTCTGCCCCTACATCCACAAGTTGTACCCACTACCCCCATTCGATCGGCTCCCTAACTCATAGTTACTCGTGCTGGTCCTATAGTGGGGTGTATCACTCCCCAAAGTGGCAACCCGATACAACCAAAGATGCACGGCTTATATCTACACGATGCAACAACATCTTACCTACCAGCCCGGGCCCATGCACGCACATGACCCTGTTGGACTTGCGTTGCCACTGCTAACCCATTTTGACCTCTTACAATCAAATCCAATAACCGTGTCCTGTCCTCGACTTGGGTCGAGCTCACAAAGATACTTAATGGGTTACTAGTTTGAAAAGGGCCCTCATGCTTAACACAAGCCTTCCACCTATGCTTGGTCCCTACTAAGGTTTCACCACTTAACCCCATTCCTATTCATGTTTTCTTACATGTTTCAATCTTGGTTAAGTGCATCTAATCATATCACATGCCACCCAAGGCACCCACTTAATTTCACATGCCACCCAAGGCACCCACTTAACCCCCCATGTCCCACCACATGTTTATCTGGTTAAATGTTACTTAATTCGTTAGAACCGTAACCTTGTAAAGACCTCCCACATTAGGCTGACATTTGTGGTTGCTGGATTTGCCGGGCGGGTCCGGGCAGTCTTATACCGCAAACGAGCCTAACCTCGTGTCTTTACAATTGTTACGCATTTAATTCGTGCCTTTGACCTCTCACATTAGATTTGCATTTGTGGCTGCTGGATTTGCCGGGCGGGTCCGGGCAGTCTTACACCACAAAAGAGTCTAACTTCGTGTCTTAGGTGGTTAATCATTACACATCTTTATTTAACCCTAAATTGGATTAATATCCCTATACAAATTTATCAATAAATTCCAAATTTATTTATGTCCATAATTGTCTCTTAAAATTATGTCCATAAATAACAATTATGCCAATTAATGTCTCAAATTAATTATATGTCTTTTAAGGCCATTTTATGCCAATTCACAATTTATGTATATTCAATATTATCCCATCATCCCCATGCTATTCGTACAATTTCATATGACATATGTTAGACTCGCAAATAGTCTAACTTATAAAAAGAAAAACAACATCACATAACACATAAAATAGATCTAAGGATCATGACATAAGATGACATAGCCAATAACTTGCATATAAATTTCATTCAAACTAGCATATGATACAAAACTAGCATAGGTAATGGGCATAAACTTGCATATCTTATGTACTGCTATAGATCCAAACATAAAGGAGTGAACATGCATATGGATCTAAACATAAAGATGTAAACTTGCATATAGATCTAAACATAAAGATTGAAACAAGCATATAGATCTAAACATAAAGAGGTAAACTTGCATATGGGTCTAAACATAAAGATGTAAACTTGCATATGGATGTAGACATAAAGGTTAATGTCACATAAACTAGCATATGCATATACATGTCTCACATATATTTTAAAAACCCAAACTTGCATAAGATTCATACATGAATATATGATCCAATCATCACAAACTTGCATAAAATATATGATTCAACTTGCATAAGATTCACATAAGAACCAACATATGATCCAACTTGCATAAGACTAACATATGATTCAACACCACAAACATACATATAATTTACATCACATGATTCAAAATCATATTCTCATAATCCCAATTATATCTTATCATAATTAAATTAATTAATTATTTTGTGAAAGCTATCATACTCACAACTAAAAAGAATAGTCTTGTCTTTCTGAGATCTGTATTCTGAAACTGAATTGCTCGCCTTTGATGTAGACTAATTATTTAGATTAGATCTGATTTTGGTTCAAGCTTCTATCTTGCTTTAGGCTTGAAAGTGTATGGCGGCTACTCTAGGTTCTCCATTGACGGCATGGCGGCCCTTGTTATGAACTAATGTGATTAGGGTTAGGGGTTTAGGAGTGTTTTTATAGAAGTTTAATTTAATAAGAGCCGTCGGATTAACCTAGGGATAACCAGAACCATCAGGACCACTCATATGCCACATCAGCCTTTAGGGCGAATCGGGCCACGGGTTGACCGCCAAACACCCTGGATCGACCCCTAATCGACTCGGGTCGACTCCAAAAATAGTGCGGTTCGGCTATTCCCACTCTGGATTCATTGTTTTGAACATTTTTTTGAATATATATATATATATATATATATTTCTCTCATATGCATACAAACTTCAAGGCTTAATAACTTCTTCATAAGTTAATCCGTTTTATGCAAACCATATGTCTATCTTGACCCAAAATTTTGAGACGAACATAATAGCGCAACCCATTTCACTTAATTCTTCTACTAAAAATTAAGTATACTTTAATTTGTGAATTTTAATGTTATAAAATTACGGGGTGTTACAAATTTGGAAGATATAAATATATACCGTTATTCCTAATATAATATTTGTTGATTTTAGATTTTGATATTGAATATAAGCCGATATAACTTCTATCAGAGCCTTGTATTTGATATCAAATTGGATTTTGGGTTTGTCGTGAATGTTGTCTTTACTAACACTGTTCTTAAACCAAGTTGAGAAAATGATAAATCTTTAAATTAATATTTAGTGATGTTTTCCAATTAATTAATATTTAATTGGAATTGAAGAAAAGAATTGAATTTTTGGGTTTATCGTAAACAGTGTTTTAAATAACATTTGTTCTTTAACCCAATTAACATAGAATAATATGATTTGGAATTTATAATATTTTAATTAAGATTAATGGAATTTTCCAAAGTAAAGATTTCCAATTTAATATATTAAATTGGAATTGAATGGAATTCGATTCGTGATAATCGAGATGAGCTTCTGTGAATGAAGATAGTTACTATATATGAATTTAAAAGGCTTTGCCGTTATTCGATTTATGTTATTAGTCTGATACGGGAATTTATATCGATTATACACTGCTATGATTTCCGTGTAGGTTCCATAATTAATGGAATGTGATTTTGGGTTTATCGTGAACTGTGATTTCAATGACATTCGTCCTTTAACCCAGTTAAAGATAGGATTTCGTGTCTGGCATTGTATTTCGATGTTGTATTTATTGATCTTTGCTAAATATATATATCTGTTTTCTGGTGGAGAATTTATTCTCTTGCTTAACATCCTTCTCTGAGACGTATGAGCTTAGATGTTATATATCGGAAGAAATCAATGGTATAGTATTAGTTGTCAATGTGGCATTATTGTTTTCTTAAAGTTAAATAATCATTAAATAATGATTTTTGGAGATTAAAACAATGTGGAGTTTTAATGGGATTGGAAAGTGAATGTGATAATTAAAATTATCAATTCAAGAAAATAATCGAAAATGGAGTACCACCAGTTTTACTCCATACGATATTTAAATCTTTAAATAAATTTGAATGTGAAATGGTATTAATTTTACTGATAACACCGCGCTGTAAGATATGAAGTACTACCAGTTTTGCTCCATGGGATAACTGGTAGCTCCCAACCGTTGGTGATATACATTCGATACACTTAAGCGAAATGAGTGGTCGTCATGTGTGGGCCGGGTTGCAAGACGTTCTTGTTGAACCCGGTGTATTCAACTCTAGAGATACACTATCGGCAGGTGGTTCCATACCTTGTCATAGTCGGAATCCATTCTCCAATAAGCGCTCGCGGTTTTGTTTGTATACTATATATGTGGAGCATGAGATGCAATCGTTCTGCTATATTCTATTTATTTGAAATTAGACACTATTATAATATCAGAAAAGTATTGATTTTCAAAATTGTTTTGGTTGTTATAAGGTAAAAACCGTCCGTATTTATGTGTGGAATTGGTCTTACGATTATCCTTTTCTCTTCGAAAGGATTTTAACTTTAGAATCAAGTTGTGTGCTTCCTTTAAATTTAGCGGGTTTTTCTCACTCTAGTTCACCAGACTAACCTTGTGTTTGTAATGCTCGGGTTAGCTCGGGTTTGCAGGTTCAGGTTATAGGGTGTCATGAAGTCCAAAGACGTGTTGAAGAAGTTCAGACGTATGATATTATCCAGTATTTTTCGCTGTATGTTACATTATATAAGGACAGGTTATTATAAGTGTCCAGATGTGTGATGTACTTTGATGAATGTAAGTATTTTTTAAAGCTCTCAGTAAAGATTTATTTCTGTATTATATTTTGTTCCACTGCGATGTGAGACTCTGTGTTGTGTTGGATCTTCTTCTTCTTCTATTCTAATATTTTTTCTTTCTTATCCCACCCTCTAAATTCTTTCTAGTAACATCTGGTATTTTCGATACTTGAGTTGTGGCAAGTAATACGGATTATGTATTATTGTCAGAATTCAGGCATCGAATCCCTACCGGGTCGTTACAATTAAAATAGTTGTTAGTTAATTAATTAAATTATTAATCGTTAATAATGTTTTATTAATGTTACCTTCTTCCTCATCTCGTTCTCCAGGCAAACTGATTTCTGAACCCACCATCGATTCCCATTTCCCACCACCGCCACCTCTAGAGGCAGTCAGGCCCACATCAGACCATCCCCCCTCGCGCGCTGCCACATCAACGTCCTCCGCCGTGAGCAACGCTCAACTTGGTGAACCCCTCCTTTTTGAAAATGAGCTCGAACGCAGCACCTTGCTACTCGAAATTGTCCTTATTCACGCTACCACAACGATTACACTTGTACAGAATTGTAGATCTCATCTAGCTCTTGGACTTTAAAAATATTTCATTAATATTGAACGGATCGAAAGAAAAGGATGAAGAAAGGATTGAAGAATATCTGTCACGCGTGTTGTGAGAGGCGAGTTCAGAGGGTTTGACTGCGCGATGACTCCTTTGACCTAGGCATTAGTTAGACAATGGATATGTATATATTATATTTTAAATATTATTCAATTCGTAAAATATCTTGTTAAATAGTCAAACTCCAAGTCGAACCCAATGACTGTTGCGGCAAGCTAAATACCCCCATTGCGGACTCAATGGGATATGTTTCATAAGCCAATTCAAATATTTTGATTGGTTTTTCTCAAAATTAAAATATAAATCATTATATATTGAATTTAAACGTACATTTTAATTTACCGAGACCATATACTAATTTAAAAAATTACAGAAAAATAAATCTATCTATGTTTTGACGATACGGTCCTAACAAAACTAATTTCATCGAATTTGGAGACCGTTTAAAAAATGACCATTTTCTAGTCGATTAAATTTAAACTAAATTGACAAAACACGTTGAAATTTACCATGCTCATATATTAATTCCAAAAACTATAAAAATTAGAACATGATAATAATTTGACATTCTGGATCCAGCAAAAGTGATTTCATGGAAAACAGAGGTCGTTTGCAAAATGGCTATTTTAAGTGTTATATATTATATTAAAATATATATAAATTCTATAGCGACTATTTTGAATTTTAAACTGGACATAACTTTTAATTTGTAAAGTGAAATCTTAGTTTCTTACATTCATTAGAAAGATGTCATTAAACAGATTCTAATGTTTCTTTTTTTACTGAAATCCGATTTATTTTGAACCCTGTACGTTCAATTGAAATTAAAAATCAAAATTTCAAACTACCGCGCCATTTCGAGTTCATTTAGTATTTAATATAAATTTATATGTTCTAACTTTGATTTAAATAAATTTTTAATAGTTATTATTTAAAATAAATCATTTTAAATATTCAAAATTCATTAAAATAGCTAAAATAAAAATTTTAAATTGGTTTTGAAATTTCGGGTTGCTACAATATATAACAGTTATATATATAATAGTGCATGCATATTTCATTGTGTAACATTTATATAACCATACTGTTATTCATAGCAATGCAGCTTAATGCCTTATTCTTCACACTATAAATCTGAAATAAATGTCCAGATATCCATATTAAAATATAGACACCACCAAATTTTAGTGTATGTTAATTACAAGTCATATGTGTATCAGAATCAACTTGCAATTAAAACTGGTTTAGTGTAGAGACTATAATATCATGTGAGTTCACTAAAAATAGTGATTAATATATATATATATATATATATATATATATATATATATGTGTGTGTGTGTGTGTGTGTGTGTGTGTGCGCGCGCGCTAATACAACCTATATTATAATCAAAAAATAATAATTGCAGTACATTCAGTAATGTATATTTTAATTTTGCAAATCATATTTCCTCCGAACACTTGATGACTAGCATGACTAATGGATAAGTGCATAAGGTTATAGTTTTAACCTCAAAATTAAGATATATACTTAGAGCACATCAATGTATGATATATTATAAAGGGGTGCAAATCATATTTGCATGTTTCACATTATGAATTAAACATGAAAACATAAATGTGTATAAATTTTTATTTAAACAATTTAGTTAAAATCAGTAATCTATCCAAAGAAATAAAATATGTATATATGTATGTGCTGCCAATATTTATACAAACACATTCGTATTACTTTAGCCCATAGTATGATTGCTATATCTTTACTTGCGCAAGTGCACAATGGTTTGAGTAGAGCAATTTAACAACTTAATGATTTAATTTGTAACTTCACACATTATAATTTACAGCAAGATGTCAAATATATTTATATAAATATATAAATGTCAAATTTAATATCAAACAATATTTAGTGTCCTAACTAATATTACAGTGTATATGAAAATATAAACCCGCAGTTTAAAAGAAAATCACGATTGCATTAACCAGGTAGTATATATAATAATATGCAGCAATTTTGAAGTAAATTAATTTTCAATAACATTCATTACAACAAATATTAACATGAATCCAATGTTTATATTTACTATACTACGGTCTAACTGTAGTATATATATTAAAGATAATATAGTTTTAAAGCCTTTTGTGAACTGGTATACAACAAGTTAAGGATGATGTAAATGTGCTGTGGGTATTAATATCTTAACTCATGTAAGTTAAGATATCACCGTTTTCTCTTAACACACACACACACACACACACACACACACACACATATATATATATATATGTCAATACCTAAATATTTTGCAATAAAACAGAATGATATGTTTCATTTTATGATTAAAATTATGTGTGTGTGTGTGTATATATATACACACACACATACATTGTTAGTTCCAAAACTCAATGATCAAAATTTTATAATGATCTAGTTCATGCAATTAGCTATATAAAGAGTAGTAATCTTTCATATAGATTACATATTAAATAAATATATATATATATATATAATTCTGATCTAAAACAATTTTATATACAAAATTTTAAAATACAACAAAAATATGTGAGTTCAAAACTACATTATTTCTAAGCAAAACCATTAAATTAATTTAGAAAAATCAGTGGGACAAGAATACAGATTAGGTGTAAAACTATTCCAGGTATTTTAGATTGCAGAATTACCACAGATCTCAAAATAACAACAGGGTCTGCAAAATAGTTTTGCACTTAAAGAAATATTCCATATTTATCCATAGCTCAATCAAATATTTTTATTATAGGTTTTAATACTGATTATGCATTCAAACAGATCCATATACTTACATATGTATTCATGTAGATAACAAATAGATGATCTACATCACACATTATAACAAGTAAAACTAGAACTGTGAATACACATGACCGAATTAATATCATACATTAATTCTGGATTGATTACAAATAACAAAAAAATGTACATTATGAAACAATTTCGTTGCATAATTGACTGTGTATTATATTCCATATCCTATTTTTCAAACTTCCAGGTTAGGTTTTTAAAAGGTGTTAACCTTCTTGTTAGGAATTAGTCAAATACAGATAAAAAACTAAACATGAATTTTGTTCTAATAAAACATTTCGATTTATCTCCTTTAAGGAATTATTTTAAATAAGAAAATTTAAATTAATTAACCCAGAGATGAATATGAAACCAGATTCCAGAGTAAAATTATCAACTATGACAATTAAAATTAGAATTATGATAGAACAAATATCATATATTAATTCACATTACTATTTAGATTTTAAATAACAAAACAGATTTCGTTTATTATGAACCCATTCCATATCAAAATCAAATTCTTGTAACTTCCCATTTATCACTAGAATTAGCATTCATAATACTGATTTATCATACACAGCCTACTCAAACAATTTGAATTCGAAAAGCCTGGCTCTGGTACCACTGTAGGTTTATTTTGGATCGATTGCATCGGATTTAACTAATTAACCATCCCATCATACACATAATTTCAACATATTAAGTGAACCATGCAATTCACACCTTGATTTCCAATCGAAGAACACCTACGAGAATTGAAGCTGTTGATTTGAATCAGAGATCTCCAAATGTCGAGCCTCTACAGAAATCCATACGAAGGTTTTCCCTTCAATCAAATCGAATAGAAAAGGGATTTTAGGTTCTAGCCGCAAGTAAATTGGATTTCACTAAAAGGGGGCATTCGATAGGGTTTTATTTTTCGATCAATGTATTTTTAAAATGTGTCAGGTTTATGTATTTTTAAAGGAAAGAAAATATCCCCTTTATAATGAACTTGAGCCATAATAATAGGAACCAACTAATTTGCGTATTCCAATGTTTGATAAAATATCAACCGTTTGATATTTTATATATCCAAATAATGTTCTTCCCTGGTAACTTCCTAAGTGTGCGACCCTATAAGTTATTATAACGTCAGCAATAATTTCAATTGTGCTTAAATTATAAACAATGAGAGGTATCTAACAACACACTGATGTTACCCAAGTTATAATAAGATCAACAATTCAATACAACCTTTTCTATAACTAGTGTACCAATGTAATATAATCCATTTAATAAGTATATCCAGAATTGAAATCGAGGCATGGAATGTATCACCCTGTTTATAATTTAATTCTTTTATCTTGATCGATGAGTAGACTATATAAAACAAATCAATATTTTAGCACGACCATACATTTCATAGTTTCCCTCAATCAAGAGTCCCATGAATATCACTACAAATATTGTAGTGTTAATTTCCATCTGCCTCATTCTTTATTTTCATTCGATTTGAGATGTATCCAATGATCACCTTTATCGTCCACTTGGTCGAAAGTAACTTTTGATGATATCAAAACAAAAATATCCTCTAATAAAATTATAATGATTTTAGGTCTGAGGACCATTACATCACTGTCACTATGAGGATAAACTTATGCTACTGTTAATTATATTCCATGTTGTTTCTCACGTTGGGTCAGTCCAATATGCTATTCTCCAATACGTATTTATGTCTCGACATTAATATCATGCACATTAATGATCAATGAGATGTGATCATCGGTCAAACATACTAATGTCAATGTTTCATTGCTGTCCTATATAAACAATAAAACACGACTAGGGACATTTAAGAATTATAATGCTTAATATGTTATATAATCTCAAATTCAAGTCTTACTCGAACTACATAATTCCGTATTATTATTCTGAAGACTTATATTATGTTAATATTTATATTACCCAGTAAATATAATATAACAAAATATTTTTATTCCAAATAAAACAATAACATCAACAACGTTATTAATCACATCAAATGGATTGCCTCTAGGATATTAAATCTAATATCTTAAATAATATTGTTCGTAAACCCAATTCTAAAATGGAATAAATATTTTAAATAAGATTAAATGAAATTTTCTAATTTATTTAATTAAAATGGGATTTAATGGAATTCGATTTCATAGTAATCGAAATGAGTTTCTATAAAGGAAGGCCTTTATTATTTATGTAATTTAAAAGGCATCTCCACTATTTCATTTGTATTATTAGTCGCATACGGAAATTTATATCAATTATAAATTATTCAGATTTCCGTGACGATTCCGCATCAATGGAAGATGATTTGGGTTTATTGTGAATGGTATTTTTAAACAACATTTGTTCTTTAACCCAAGTAAAAAAGGATTAATTTCCTTCATTTCAATAATCATTAAATAATGATTTTTGATGTTTGAACTAAATTGGAGTTTGTAATGAATCTTTAATTTTATAGAAATGTAACTACCCGACTTTTTGCCCGGTTTTTGTCGGTAAGTAAACGAACTTAAACCATTCATAAAGACGGATTGTTATGGGTGCTTACACATTTGCACAAAATAAAATTTTCTTTTCCATTATCATTACAGTAATATTACATCAGAGTTACGAGAGATACATTAGAGTACATTGATTACAAAAAAAAGAGATACTAAACTCAAGGGAAGAATATGCATGCTCCAAGATATAATAGCTTCAGCTAAACCAGAATCCTGCTCCAACCAACTCCAAGTCTAACTCTACAAAGCAAACTACTAGGCTGCCCGTGCAAAATTATTGGCACCCAGAGTTTTGGTATGGGAACAATAAACTCCAGGTAATTCATGGGACTAGTGTGAGAACTCAATACAGTTATTTTTAGGGTTTATTATAAAGTTAGATAATTCACCGGACCACGCCGCTAATGCGGAACGGGTTTACTCCATGTGAATACCAGTGCATAGAAACTTCACAATGACTTTTTGAAAATTGAAATGAATATAAGGTCTCGCTGCACAGACACACAATGTAAATGCACACTTGGGCGAGGTTACTCCTTATGCAGTTAAAAATGCCTTCGATATGTAAAATCCTCTTCTAATACTATAATATTGTGTGAAAAACCATTTGAAAGAAAAAATATTAAAATAGCCATCATATGTACCATATACTATACTGACATATGGTATACAATCAAAATCGCGTTGGCTCGTAGTGGAGATTGGGTTTCCAACAATGACCAGGCAAAGGAACTTCCTTCCGAATCGAATCATGAACACCTCTAGAGGGATGTCCGAGGATCAACAGTGATGCCCCTCATGCCAACACAAGGCCAGGTTATCTCTATAACTAGGTAACTTAGATTACGCCTGAGTATGCCATCTCCCGGTCGTTACCGACCTTTCTAAACGGGCGCCAACAACAACCACAAAAGCAGACATTTTTACCGCATAGGTTAATACCTGGGGTCCGTACCGTAGTACACCTTTTATATTGAAGGAGAAAACACCCCAGAACCTTGCCGCATTTCTTCCTGTTTTGGCTATTTACCTAGGCGTGAGGCTTGCTGAGGTCACGATATCACAAAGCTACGCTTAAATAAGCCATGCTTTGATCATCCATAGCTCACCGCATAACTTAAGTATGCTACATTGTCTATTCACAATGCATCACTGATTTCCATCAACATAAACCTATAAACTCATACGTCTTAGAGAAGGGTGTTAAGCAAGAGAGTAAATTCTCCGCTACCAAATAGGTACATATTTAACATGGATCAGTGCTACATAGTCAATTACAATGTCAGACACATAATCCATACAAGTCCGTTCTGGGTATGAACGAAACCACAAATACGGGATTCCTTCACATACGTTTGGGCTTCTTTCAACTTAGTTGATATAAAATCCATCTACAAATTGGAGCTATCCATTTAAGGCATTCAACAAGTCAGCCTTACCATATGAAGGGTCCCGGTCTTCAATACTGTCTACAATTGCTCCACAACGTCGTATTATTACTTGGAATGATTTTCGAACATAAATCTCATTCTGGTCTTTCCAAATAATAAGCGCAATTTAAAAAAAACAATTGCAGAACATATGGGCTTTCAACCAAACATCCTTCCATCTTTGATTTTGTTAAATTAAGTTTCTTTAAACCATTCTCAAATTATCTTTAACAAAATCCATATTTTAGCTTTTCTCCTTTGAAACACATCCTTTAAATCAGAGATATTATTACCTCAAAACCTTAACCTACTTATTATTTAATGACTCGTTATCCAAGTCGGGATTCTTTTCGAAACCCCTTAATCCATATTTCAACCCTAGTTTCCAAATAGATCGATTTCCTAAGATTCACTTCTTTAATCTTAACTAAGAGATTATACTTCCTTCCTAATTTCTTATTTTTAACTTCCTCAATCAAAGATTTGATTAAATCCCAAATTACGATATGAATTTCCATAAGTCAGTCTCATTAGGTTTCAAGAATGATATTATTGAAGTTATGATTAATGACAAAACCTAAATCAATCGATATTTAACATAAGTTACACAGAGATTGTATCTACTTATATTCGTTATCAATTCTCACAATCAACGAATACTATAAGTGGAATAACGATATAATAATAATATCATCCAAATTCCTCAAATAGTATATGATTACACCACAAAATTTCATATCAAATACCCAAAGATTATTTCTATCCAACTTATTTAAATCAAATTGAGAAACGCGTATCTTAATTAAAAGATTTATCCAGCTCTTTGACGTTAGATCTGGATAGAAATACCATTAACTTATCCTTGATATTAATCTCTGTAACAACTTACACTGTATTCGGAATAATGGTGAAGTACCTTTTAAATTACTCTGACAGTAAGAGTCATCATCTACCGAATTAACATCAAACATCCGAAGATTTATCTCTAACCATACCCAATTATTTGAAATTGAAAAAACACGTTATAATATTAAATTAATCAATTTAAATTCCAAATAAAATATATCCAATACTTTTAAACCTTTGAAAACATTACACCAATCATTTACAAATGATTACTTATAGTTCGGAAAACAGTTCGCGGTTTAAAAACTTCAAAGTAGATTGTTTTTGAAGAAAGCGTCACAAAATTGTTCCAAAAAGCGTTACAAAATAGTTATCTTAACTACTTTGATCAAAATATTGTTTCTCTTAGCCAAAACTTAAACTTTACAATTGAAAACACTTTAACATAATTTATAATGATTTTACAAAAAAATTCCATATATTCAAAACATTTAAAATAACTGTTTATAGGTATGATCTACAATTTAACGACCTTTTCTGAATCGGTTTTAAACGTAACTTGAAAATTATAACCCAAAATTAAAATTTGCTTCTCCATTTGGAAGATCTTGTTAACGGAAGTCAAACGTTTTTCGTTTCATGGAAATCTATTTTAGATTGCAAAAGTTATAAGAATTTAAAGTTTGCGTCTAAAATACACGAATTGTCGATATGCGACAAGCTCTATTTTAACCATAATAACCATTATTTGCGGTACTTCAAAATACCTTTGAAAACCATTATATCGTCATATAAACCATTTAAAATTATTTAAAGTAATTTACATTGACTTTTTCAAGTTATTTTGGGATTAAAATTCAACTTTTATTTTTCACTTAACAAATCAAATTCCAATTCATTCCTAAATTCAAAAAACTTCAAATTAACCAACCCATTCGTCGGATCAGTTAGGGATAGCCAGGGACAGCAAGAAACTATAATTTCCAAACCCAAGCCTAGACACTATCCTCTCTGTCATCCTAAAACGTTCTGATATATATTGAATGAAACTTTATCAATATATATGAATTCATACATATGGTCTTTCCCAATTATTAACCTTTAATTTCAATAATAATATTGCTTTTAATTACGAAGGTGATTTGTCGATCATCAATGTGATACCATAATTGTTGTGTCATAGTGTGTGCGAAACAATATCGACAACCATTATAAATATCCATAGCAACTATTATTAATATGATTAAATAAATCTTAACTATGCACAAGCGTTATTGCACTAACGCTTAATAGCGTGTGTGTTTCTAAACTACGCATCCATCATCCATCTCAACAAACATCAACCATCGACCATCGTTAACCACTAATAATTCATCATTATATCTAAATTAGTATAACTACTAATTAAGTATATAAATTGTGGTAAAGAGTTACCACCAAACAGCTTTCCAATCTTCATAGTAGGCGTGCCTAGCTGAGTGAACCATCAGAGAGTATTTCGGTGCACCGTCTTCTTCACCAAAAAAACTATATATAGTATAATATATACAAATATCTCTTTCTATATATTATAAGAGGAGGAGGAGGAGGATGGCGAACATTGGTAAGGTGGTGGTGGAAAAGTGGAAGACATATGCCATGGAAACCATAGCCATAAGATTTAAGAAGAAGACAAAAATGAGGAAATGTAATGGAATGGTAAAAAAGGGGAGAAAAGGTCTCCTTTTATAGTAATGGAGGGTTAAGGAGGCGATGATACGTCAGGGGGTAAGTGGAAGGCATGCATGTAAGGAAACATGAAAAAATACAAGTGTCCATATACTTGTCTTAAGGTGGGAAAGTGATCTTTTGGTAGCATTTCCTTTAAAATGCTATGAAAACTATGGGCAACACTTAGTTCTAATGCTATTAATTCATATTGTAGTCTGATAAATCCTTATCCAACGACAAATAGTATTAATAAATCAAAACTTATTAATAATCATTCTCATTTATACTTCAAATAAAATTTATCATATAACGTGTCAAAGTTATTAAATATTCTTAACCATATGTATTTACGTCAAATTCAAATTAAGTAATAAAAATTACAATTTTAAATTAGTTAAAAATGTTGGATCGATATATTCACACCATTTTAAACTTTTCGTCCTCGAATAGGAATCATAACTACTCATTTGGTTTAAGATTAAAATTCTTTATACCAAAACTCCCATTTCTCATAATCGATATACCAGGTAGAATATTCTAACACATATTTACGGATTTTCATGTTTACCATGTCCTCCAACGATAACTTCCAATTACCCGTTATATTCGATTCATTGATTACTGGACAAATTACTTATACTTAACCGTTTACTGCTTTCTAGAAAATTCAGAGTTATAAATTTCTCTATGATCTTATCTTGCAAATAAAATGGTTATGAAACTTAATCCCTTCCGGTTCCCCAAAACTACTATTATTCTTTACATGAAAAACGCAATCACCTCAGAACTCATCTTGTCTAAACATTTCAATTTAAATAATTACTTTTTACTATTCCCACTTGCCAAATATCCTTTAATCAAATTGTGAAACTTAATTCACAAGGTATTCATGCTTACTTAAACAGTTCCTTTTATTTCCATAATATACTTTAGAACTTATCACTGTCCAAAATATCCGATAATTTCAGATTTTAATTTCTTATATGGTTTAAGTTTGGAAATCCTCATTAATTATTCCAAATTCAAGGTTACGAAACTTATTTCCTTCAAACTTTAGAGAAACCATTAGGATATATTTTTATCAACATCTTTAACCCATGCAGTCCTTAACCAAAATATCGTCAAATATCTTATCGTCATATTGAATTCTCAAGATATTTCTATTTTTAATTTAATTAGTTGGCGAGGACTAATTACAAGATGTCTTGATTGATTATTTCCAATTTAGCCTTTAGATCGTTTCCCGAACTAGTTTTCTATACTTGGATTGCTTATTTAAATTACAACTTTACAAAAATGTCTTCTAATTAACTAAGAAATTCCAATCACAAGATGTATGTGCTTAAGTTTTAAATAACCAATTATTTTCAAACATCTTGTTCCCTTATATTCGAAATACATTCTTTCAAAATTAGTTTCAAAGTAATTGCCAATTATCACTCAAAATTTTGATTTGAGTTTTCAAACTATATATCTTTTCAAACCATTTTTTATATCACAAATGCCCTTTCTTATATACTGTTTACTGGTTTATCCTCATTACATGTTTACCTGATATAATTCTTATAACTCCATCAAAATATCAAGTTCTCGCTTATTTATTCGAATTCACATCAATTTACCGAACATTTTCAAACACTTATCTAAATTGGTTTAAGTATATATTGATGTTTTAATCGTAATCATATATTCATCCTACTTTTGAAACTCGAAAATACATACTGATGATGTTGTAGTCATCAAAAGAATCATCTTCAAGTGACTAAAGTGTGATTCTATACCTATCTAGTACACTTAAGAATTTGTATATATGTTAGCTAGGCGTATATTCAAAATTTTCTTATACTTGATAGTCCAACCTCGACATCAAATTAAATACTCAAACGCTTATAATTTATTTTGATTTCGAACCATATTGATTAATTTCTTTAACGGAAAATTATCTTAACAAATTTAACCTAAGTTTATCCCTTAACAATTGATATACTATAATCTTATCAATATTTCGAAATGTTACCTAATAGTGAAATTAAGTCCAAATGGCATTTGTACTCGGATCATTTTCCTGACCAGTGGAAGGGGATTAATTACCATGAAATAAGAAGTATTTTAAGTGTAATTATAAACAAAAAATGTGACTTAAATCGTTTGATTAATTATCTAGGTTATAATTAACCATATACTTTCGAAATATATTTCTTTCTCGAAATATAACTTTTCAAAACTCATTTAATATTTTCAAATACGCTCTCTCGAATATCATACTCCAAAATCTCATTCTAGGGCATTACTAACCCTATCTCTAATGAGATATTATAACTTTGATGAGCTTTTCCTTTTGTTCAAATGAGTCTACCTCATAGCTCTGTATAAACCAAACCTCAGCTACCAACTATAACGCTGCGGCTTTTTGCCTAGTTTTCATCGGAAATTAAACCAACTTAAACCCTTCATAAAGATGGATTGGATTTACCATTATAATTAAAATAATATTACATCAGAGTTACGAGAGATACATTATGGTACATTGTGAAATGACCCAACGAAATCCGGTAGGCTTTGCAAAAATCCCTTCATCACCAAAGGTAGCAGGCTAACCTCCCACTATGGCTTACACTGATCCCCCAAACACGTTGTTTTATGGCCAGCCTTTCGACTACTCAACCAACCCTCAAAAGGGACAAGTAGGGGTAAGAGACCACTGTTCTCCACCAAACCACATGGTGAGAACCCCCTATCATGCGTACCGAAAAATCCAGTGTATAATCCACCAACATAATACATTGAACCCCTATCATAAGTAATAATGTCTATCAACCATCGATTGACATACAACTAAATAATTCGGATATATCCGTCACTACGGGGACGATGGATATGATGGTTGATATACTGAAAAAATTTAGACCTCATAGGGCGGGGAAACGTATTGTTCAGGAATTATAATCCACTAACGTAAGTGTGGGTCGACCATGTTGCTCCAGGTGCAGTTTCGACTGATTCTGAGGCTCAGCCTAGAGAGTCTTGAATCAGAAGGACGATTCATTGCCTTGGTTCATGATGGTAATCCAACATCCAATACGACATCGTGTGGTTTTAATTGCAGAACTAGTATGGCGACATAGTAGGATGGGGTACTATGCCGTCTATGATTGATACATTTATATTTGAAGTAGATTTCTTCACTTATAGTAATAATAAAATACGACATTTAATGTATCAAGCATGATTTGGCAATTATAAGGCAAAACTCTATCCTCCGGCTTGCTCTGCATTGTGTGATGGGACCTGAGTCTTATAATAGCTTCATTTTCTTTAATTAGCATTGCGCTGATTGTTCTATGCACTGGTATTCTTGGGGGTAAACCCGTTCCGTGTCATACGGCATGGTCCCCTAATTTACTTACCTAAAAATCAAGTAATAACTGTTTTTAGCTCTTACACCAGTACAATGACTGATCTGGAGTTTATTTTTTTAACCTAACCTCTAGGTGCCCCTATTTTCCACACGGGCAACTAGTAGTTTTGGTTTTGCAGATTTCTATTTTCCAGGATCCTGGTTTACAGTTGGAGCCATATTCGAAAGCTTTGTATGCGTGTATTTCTTTAAGTTGTATTTGTTAGTGTATTTTCGCTACGCATTTTATTAATTTTCTACTTCTTTGTAATTTAAATCTTTGATATTTTTCTGATGTATATTATTTATTTATACTCTGGAATATTCTTGTACTCTGATATAACTATTGTAATAGCAGTTAAATGTTATGTTGTTTGCGTTTTGATTTGTCATGTTCTCAACTCAATCCGGCCTTTTTCGTCTCTTCGGAGATCGGGAGATTTCAGATCGCTTTAGGTGGTACCAGAGCATTGATAGTCTTCTGCTGTGTTAGTTTATTTGTTTCCGCTACTTTGTATTACATTTATTGTAAATTAATCCCCCGCTGTATTATTATTTTTCAATGTACTCTGATATATTCTGTACTCTGACGTAACATTATTGTGATGTTTATAAAAGTCTTATGTTGTTTGTTCTGATGTGTTGTGCGCCCAGAGTTAGCGTATCTGGGTTTTGAACGGTCTTGGTCAATTTAGCAATCAATTAGGTCCGAGCGAAATCCATGTCTTTACAGCTGGTATCAGAGCCTTATATTTAATATTGAATTGGATTTTGGGTTTATCGTGAATGGTGTCTTCAGTAACACTGTTCTTAAACCCCGTGTGAAAAGAATAAATCTTTTAATCAAGATTATTAGAACTTCCAACTACATTTATTGATTGGAATAAAATGGAAAGTGAATTTGGGTTTATTTTGAACTATGTTTTAAACGACATTCGTTCTCTAACCCGATTAACAGTGAAATGTGATTTGGAAGTTATAAATCTTTTTATTAAGATTTAATGGAAATTTTCCCAAAGTAAAGTTTTCCAAATTAATATATTAAACTTTTATTGAATGGAATTCGATTGGGTAATAATCGAAGTGAGCTTCCGTGGAGGAAGACTGTTAATATATATGGAATTTAAAAGACTTTGCCATTATTCCATTTATATTATTAATCAGATACAGAAATTGATATCGATTATATGTTGATATTTTTTCCATGAAGATTCCATGATTAATGGAATGTGATTTTAGGTTATCGTGAACTATGTTTTAAATGACATTGGTTCTTTAACCCAGTTAAAGATAGGATGTATTTCCTAATTTTGAATAATCATTACATAATGAATTTTGGAGATTAAAACTAAGTGAAGTTTAATGAATCTTTAATTAGAATGAAAGGAGAATGTGAAATTTAAATTATCCAACTTGGGAAATGACCGAGAATGGAGTACCACCAGTTTTGCTCCAGGTGGTAATTAAAATCTTTAAATAGATTTGAACGTGAAATGGTAATTAACTTTACCAATAATACCGTGGTGTTAGATATGAAGTATTACCGGTTTTTCTCCATGGGGCGAATAGGTTGGGATTGGGAAATAAAACAAATGATTACTTCAGTAAGGTGCGCTAATCCCAACTAGTTTGGAAAACCTTAATTTTGTTTAGAATTGTGAAAAGATTAATGAATCTTTTGGAAATTGATATCCAAACGAAGATTAAATAATAAATTTAAAAGAATTTGTCTTTGATAAAATTAATGGGAACCTTTCCCTAAAGATGTGAACATTTGAATCAAAGAATATTCTAGATTGGAATGAGGCGTATGTTGTGTTTTTATAGCACTTATTTGTAAAATACACGAGTTGTTCTGAAAGACTGGGTTTATCTCATTCTGAATAATTGATAATACTAGTCGACGATGAAGATGGTTGTTAAAGAGTGGAGATCTTCACATCGTTTGGATGATTACTGATGTCTTGATTGGGAGGCATCCCAAGACAAGGTAATAAGTGGTGATCATTCAGACGTACTTGGAGATCGACCGGATGTGCGAGGACCACTCTCCTATATTGGACATATGGGATGAGGAATAAGGTGCTTCCGATTTCGTTCAGACCCAGAACGGACTTGCAAATGGATGGTATGTCTGACATTGTATTCCTTTATACTGTAATCTTTGATCTCTGCTAAATATATATATATATATCCATTTGGTGGCGGAAAATTCATTCTCTTGCTTAACACCTTTCTTGGGGACGTACGAGCTTAGAGGTTATATATTGGTGGAAATCAATGGTACGGTATGGAGTGACAGTATTGCATGCTGAGTACTTTATTTTTAACCTAAACTCTGGGTGCCCATATTTTCCACATGGATAGCTAGTAGTTTTGGTTTTTCATATATTATTTTCATAGGATCCTGGATATACAGTTGGAGCTATATATGGAACGCTTTGTATCCGTGTATCTCTTACTGATGTGTTATGTATTATTTTTCCGCTGCTTAGTAATTTAAATTTCTGATAAGTTGCAATGTGTAATATTTACTCATACTCTAGTATATTCTTTTACTCTGATGTAATTGTTGTAATAGCAATGAAATGTTCTGTTGTTTGCCTTCCGATTTGTCCTGCTCTCAACTCAATCCGACCTTCTTCCGCCTCTTCGGAGATAGAGAGAGTTCAGGTCGTTACAGCTTAGAACAAATGAAACGACCCCTCGCCCTTACGGGAAAGCCCGGATTGAGTTGAGAACAGGACAAATCCGAACAATAACAATAGAACATTCCATTGCTTATTACATTATAGTACAAGAATATATCAGAGTATGAATAAATATTACTCATTGGAAATACAATATCACAGATTAAAATTACATAGCAGCTGAAAATTAATACAATCCGTAGCGGAAATACATTAACAAATACAACTGAAAGATATACACGATACAAAGCTTTCCGAATATAGCTCCAACTATAAATCAGGATCCTGTTAAAAGAAATCTGCAAAACCAAAACTACTTGCTGCCCGTGTGGAAAATAGGGGAACCCAGAGTTTAGGTTAAAAAAATAAACTCTAGGTCACGATGGGACCGGTGTGAGAACTAAAACAGTTATTTAAAACTTTATTTTTAAGTTGGGTAAATCAAGGGACCATGTCGTATAACACGGAACGTGTTTCCTCCCAAGAATACCAGTGCCTAAGACAAATGGCGCAATGTTAATTAAAGAAAATTAAGCTATTATAAGACTCGGACCACATCACACGATGCAACACAAGCCAGAGGATAGAGTTTTACGATATAGTAGCCAAACATGCTTGATACGTTAAATTTCATATTTTATTATTACTATAAGTGAATAAATCAACTTCAAATATAAATGTATCAATTATAGACTGCATAGTACCCTATCCTACTATGTCGCCATACTAGTTCTGCAATTAAAACCGCACGTTGTCGTATTGGAAGTTGGATTTCCATCATGAACCAAGGAAGGGGACTGTCCTTCCGATTCGAGACTCTCTTGCCCATGCCTTAGGATCAGTCGCAACTGCACCTGGAGTGACAGGGCCAGTCCACACTTACGGTAGTGGATTATAATTCCTGAAAAATATGTTTTCCCACCCTATGGGGCAACAATCTGGTCAGTATATCGACCATCATATCCATCGGCCCTGTAGAGACCGATATATCCGAGTTACCTTGCTATCCATCAAATAATATGCAACATCCACATGAGTAAAATGTCTGGGCTCCATACCATGACACCACTCCTAGCTAGAAAGAAACACATGTCCTCCATAAGGTCCTCTCCCGTTTCTGGTTCACACTGGGGTGTGAGGCTAGCGAATTAACGCTATACACAAAGCTATGCTATTTAAGGTTGTGCTTTGATCATCAACCACAAGGCCCTGCTTTTCAACAAAAGCCTTGATCACATGCCACTCATCATGCCACACTGTCACTCCATACCATACCACTAATTTCTGTCAATATATAGCTCATACATCTAAGAGAAGGGTGTTAAGCAAGAGAATAAAATCTCTGCCACCAACCACATATGTATTTAGCAGAGATCAACGAATACAGTATAAAGGAATAAAATGTCAGACATACCATCCCTTTGCAAGTCCGTTCTGGGTTCGAACGAAATTGGAGGCACCTTATTCCTAGTCCCATATGTCCAATACAGGAGAGAGGTCCTCGCATAGCCGGTCAATCTCCAAGTACGTCCAGACGATCACCATTTATTACCTTGTCTTGGGATTCCTCCCAATCAAGACATCAGTAATCATCCAAACGATGTGAATATCTCCGGTCTTCAACCACAGACTTCATCGTCGACTGAGCGTCATATCTATTATTTAGAATGGGTAAACCCAGTCTTTCCAAATAACTCGCGTGTTTTATAAACAGTGCTATAAAAACACAACATACGCCTCATTCCAATCCAGAATTTTCTTGTATTCAAATATTCACATCTTTAGGGAAAGGTTCCAATTAATTTTATCAAAGATAAATTCTTTTAAATTTATTCTTTAATCTTCCTTTGGATATCAATTTCCAAAAGACTCATTTATCTTTTCACAATTCTATACCAAATTAAGGTGTTCCAAACAAGTCGGGATTAGCACACCTTACCGAAGTAATCGTTTGTTTTATTTCCCAATCCCAACCTATTCATCCCATGGTGAAAAAATTGTAATACTCCATATCTAACACCACGGTGTTATAGGTAAAGTTAATTACCATTTCACGTTCAAATCTATTTAAAATATTTAACTATCTCCTAGAGCAAAACTGGTGTGTAATAACCCGGAAATCTGGGCCAAATTAAAATTATTATTTTGGCAATTTTAGCGAATTTTGATTATTTAAAATGAATTATTTTAAATAATATCGACGAGAAATTTATTTTGAATATAATTCGAAAGTATATATTCGTTTGAATCGACGATAGAACATAAATATTTATTTATATTTATAAAAGGAATTGAAAATGGCGTGGTGGTTCGATAATTCGATTTCAAAATTCAAATGAATGTGCCGGGTGCAAAATAAACAGGATATTAGTGAAACCAAAAATATTAGAATCTAATTGAGAATATCTTTCCAACGAATCCGAAAAATCGAAATTTCATAGCGGGAATCAAAAGATATGTCCAAATAAAAATTCAGAATGGTCGCTATGGAATTCAGGCCCTTAAAAATGGAAATTTTGCAAACGACATCGGATTTCGACGAAACCACTTTTGTTGGATCCGGGATGTCAGGTTTTTACTAGGTTTCAAATTTCATAATTTTTCGAATCAATATGTGAGCGCGGCAAAGGAAAACGCATTTGACCAGTTTTAGTTGATTTTAATCGACTGGAAAATGGTCATTTTTCAAACGGTCTTAGAATTCATTTCAAAATAAAAATAAAAATAAAGAGAAAGAAGAAGACGGAGGAGCAGCGGTCGTTCCTCCGATCGGAGCGCCGCCACCGCCCAAGGTGGCACAGCCCACTGCGCCCCCCTCTAGACCCCCTCTTCTCGCCGTTCTCCCTCTCCTCTTCCATCGACATTCGCCAAACTGCCCCCCCTCAAATCGCATTCGCCGCCGCCCTAGGGCGGGCGCCACCGCCTCCTCCACCGACTTCTCCCTCTCCCCCTTCTTGTCTGCGAACCCGAGCCCAACCCCTCAGCCTCCCCTTCTCCTCTTTCTCCTTCCTCCACCTCCTCTCATACACCCGCGACCTCCCTCCTCCGCCTGGAACGCAACCGTCGCCGCCACCTCTGGTCCGACAACTGAATCTCCACCCCCTCCTCTTCTAGTTCGATGTAAGTTTTCCTATTTTATTTTAATTTTATTTTAAATACTTAGTTTAGGTTAATCACATTCAAAATATAATCTTTTATATTGTAGAAGTATAAAAATATAATCTTTATATTGGTAAGATAGTAAAAATATCGTCTTTATATAAGTACCGAAATAAAAATCTGATTTTTATTATATATACGTTGAAATAAAAATGTGATTTTTATAGTGATGAGATGAAAAGGCGAAATATTTATAAGTGGAAAGGCGAAATATTTATATTTGAAAAGGCGAAATATTTATATTTGGAAAGGCGAAATATTTATAAATGGAAAGGCGAAATATTTATAAATGAAAAGGCGAAATATTTATAAATGGAAAGGAGAAATATTTATAAATGAAAAGGAAAAATCTTTATATGAAGAATAGCGTGATAAAAATATAATCTTTATTATATGAACACCGTTATAAAAATAGAATTTTTGTCTATATAGTAATGATGTAAAAATAGAATTTTTATCTATATAGTAGCGGTGTAAAAATAGAATTTTTATCTATATAGTAACGATGTAAAAATAGAATTTTTATCTATATAGTAACGATGTAAAAATAGAATTTTTATCTGTGTAGTAGTAGTATCAAGATATAACTTTTATATACATAGCAACAACATAAAAATGTGATTTTTATATATGTAGTGGCTACGGGCAACGAAAGTGACAAAAGGCGAGAGCAGTGATGATTCCCTACATTGGAAGTGTCGTGGAGTTGGGATAGCCTTGGTGAGAACTTCTGACTCTAAATTTCCTTTTCTAGTTATATATATACTAGGATGCAGACGGTGCTTAGCAGCACCCGGCACCCGTCGTCCACAGACCATGGACGGCTTGTTTGTTTGACTGATGTGTTGTGAAAATTGATTGTGTTGTGGAATGATTGAATAATAAAATATTCTTGTGTTGAAAGGAAATAAAATATTTATATAGTTAAAAATATTTTATCATTAAAAACATAATTTTTAACATGAATGTGATTAAATAAATATTTATAAACAAATCGGCCGATTTGTTTATATACACTGATTTGACTAATATTGATTGGGTCGATAAATTTTACACATCGCCCAACTACACAAATATAAATCTGTGTTTGACTGTTTGAAACCCCACACGGGTATTGGGATGATATTTGACGTACACTAATCCCGATTGTTTAGTTGCATGTCGATCGATTGATTGACAAACTGTTATAAGCGTTGAATATTTATATTTGATGCTTATGCAGTGTAGAATGCACTTTGAATGATGGTTGATTATTTGTCATTGTTGATATACACATGCGTTGTATGGAAATCCATAGAAATAAAATCTATGGTAATTGATTGGGCTTCATTCCAGTTTTGAATAGAAATATTTGAAAAAGAAATATTTGAAATAGAAATATTTGAAAATAGAAATATTTGGAAATAGAATATTTGAAAATAAAAATATATGAAGTCGTGTTTATTAGATTGACGCCATTTTGACGTGAACGATATTTATATCGATTTTATTCATTTTATAATGAATATCGAAAGTGATTTCAAAATATGATATTTTGAAAAGAATTGAAATTCGAATTAAATTGGAATTGAAATCGATTTGAAATGAATTTAAAACGAATTTATATTGGAATATTCAATTTTGATTTGAAATTGAATATGAAGTTGTAACCGTTTTCAAAATGAATTTATAACGAGTTATAAAGAACGTTTTGAATTGAAATCGAAGAAGTATATATTATGTATATAATATAATGGCCTGAATAGAATGCGCCGCGACAGTTCGCGAATTTCGACCATTGACTTCGAACGGATATTGCGGGAGATCCGACCGTCTGATTCTTCTAAAACCGGAACCGTTGGGTTCGTATTGAAAAGAGCTTTCTAACGAATATTAGAAATTAGAAATCTAACGGTTGGATTTGGAATTATGTCCGAATCAAATTTGGAAAAGGTCGTTGTAAGTGCAGTTCGATGGCCATTGATGGAAATCGACTGTACAGGCCTTGATAAAATTATTAAAAATAGTAATAATTTGTGGTAAATCATAAGAAATGATTTGGGAAGAATTGGGATGAAAAACTCCATATTTGAAAAGATAAAAATAGATTTTTATCGAAATGAACTAGTTTTGAACTAGAATTAAAATTCTATTTATTTTTAAATAAATAAATTTGATTTGAATGGGTTTTAAAAATAACCAGAATTTCCAATGATTACATTGGAATGGATTTGAATCGAAATTGTCTTCGGAATATTTCGATGTTGGATTTCGTGATTATACAAATGTTATTATGGAAATTTGAAAGATATAGATATATATATCGTTATTTCCAATGCGATATTTATTGGTCGTAGAATTTGATATTGAATATAAGCCGATATATTTTCTATTCAGAGCCTTGTATTTAGTGTCAAATGTGATTTGGGTTTGTCGTGAATGGTGTCTTCATTAACACTGTTTTGAAGCCCAGTTGAGAAAAAGATTAAATCTTTTGTTTAGATTTAATGAAGTGTACCAATTAAATAATATTTAATTGGAATTGAATTGGTATTGATTTTTGGGTTTACCGTGAACAGTGTTTTAAATGACACTGATTCTGTAACCCAGTCACAGATTAAAACTAAGTGGAGTTTTAATGAATCATTTATTAGATTGAAAAGATCGAGAATGGAGTATCACCAGTTTTGCTCCAGGCGTTAGTTAAATCTTTAATTAGATTTGAACGTGAAATGGTAATTGAATTTACCGATAACACCATGGTGTTAGATATGAAGTATAACCAGTTTTACTTCATGGGATGAATAGGTTGGGATTGGGAAATTAAAACAAATGATTACTTCGGTAAGTTTCGTTAATCCCGACTAGTTGAATCGAAATTCAAAAGAGGATTAAAGAATAAATTCAAGGAATTTATCTTTGATAAAATTAATGGGAACCTTTCCCTACGAATGTGAAATTTAGAAACTAACTATCAGTTAGCTAAGCAGAATGGTTTTCTGGATATTGATCTGATGTTGGTTTCGGCCTTCGGGGTTAATATTTGGGGAATTATTCTCTTGATTAATTTACGATTAGTGACTGATGAATTGGAATGAGGCGTATGTTGTGTTTGTGTTGCACTTGTTTATAATATACGCGAGTTATTGGGAAAGACCAGGTTTATCCCATTCTGAATAACTGATACGACGATAAGTCGAAGATGAAGACGGTGGTCGAAGACCGGAGGTCTTCACGTCGTTTGGGTGATTACCGATGATCTGGATTGGGATGTACACCCAAGAAGATGGAAACAGTTGGTGATCGTCCAGACGTACTTGGAGATCGATGGATATGCGGGGTACTAGGTGCCTACGGTTTCGTTCAGACCCAGAACGGACTTGTAAATGGACTGTGTGTCTGACATTGGATTTTACTCTGTGTGATTGATTTCTATTAAATATATATCTGTTTGGCGACGGAGAATTTATTCTCTTGCTTAACGCCCTTCTATGAGACGTATGAGCTCAGGGGTTATATACTGATGGATATCAAACACATGGAGTGAATTGCCTGTGTGGCATGCCTAAGGGGCAAATGATCAAGGCTTCTGTTGAAAAGCAAAGTCTTGTGGTTGATGATCGAAGCACGGCCTTCATGGCATAGCTTTGTGTAATGTTTACTTCGCGAGTTTCACACCCGGTATGAACCAGAAACGGGAGAAGGACCTCAGGGAGGGCATGCGTTTCTTTCTAGTTAGAAGTGGCGTCAGTGGTTTTACACGCCCTGACGAGTTTGACTTATGTGGTTGTTGCTGTTGCGAGGCGCCTCGGTTTGATCGGACGATCCGGGTCCGATGGAGTCATTTGTTAGCTCATTTACGCCCCATAGGGCGGAGAGACGTATTGTTCAGGCATAATAATCCACATCGGTGGACCGGCCCTGACGATCCAAGGGGCAGTTGCGGCTGTTCCGGAGACATGGGCTAGATTGTCTCGAATTAGTAGTGGACGATCCCTGGCCTCGGTTCATAGATGGAAATCTAATTTCCAAATACGTGATAATTCGGTTTTAATTATAGAACTAGTATGGCGACATGATATATGGTACCCATGTCGTCTATGATTGATATTTATGATTTGAAGTTGTTTTATACACTATGCACTTATAATAGTATCAAATGATTTGTTTTAAACATATCAAGCATGTTTAGCTATTATAAGGGAAACCCCTGTCCCCCGGCTTGCGTTGCATTGTGTGATAGGACCTGGGTCTTATAATAGCTTCATCTTTCTTTATTTAGCATTGCGCTGTTTGTTTTATGCACTGGTATTCTTGGGAGGAAACCCGTTCCGTGTTATACGGCATGGTCCCTTGATTTACCTATCTTTAAAATAAAGACTAGTAACTGTTTTAGTTCTCACATCAGTCCCATGACTGACCTGGAGTTTATTGTTTTAATCTAAACTCTGGGTGCCCTTATTTTGACATGGGCAACTAGTAGTTTTGGTTTTGCAGATGTATATTCACAGGATCCTGGTTTACAGCTGGAATGATGTCCGGAAAGCTTTGTATCCGTATATCTCTTCTAGTTGTGTATTGTATTATTTTCCGCTGCTATGTATTTAAATGTAATTTAAATCTCTGATATTTCTGTGTAATATTTATTCATTTATACTCTGTATATACTTGTAATCTGATGGAATTGTTGTAATATACAATGAAATGTTCTTCCGTCTGCGTTCTCTTTTGTGGCTTGTTCTCGAACTATCCGCGCTTTCCTTCACGGGGAAGTTAGAGGTTTTTACATGGTGGTACTCCAATCTCGATCATTTCCCAAATTGGATAATTTAAATTATCACATTCTCATTTCAATCTAATTAAAGATTCATTAAACTTCACTTAGTTTTAATCCCCAAAAATCATTATGTAATGATTATTCAAATTTAGGAAATAAATCATGTCTTTAACTGGGTTAAAGAACCAATGTCATTTAAAACATAGTTCACGATAAATCCAAAATCACATTCAATTAATCATGGAATCTTCATGGAAAACAGATCAATATATAATCGATATTGATTTCCGTATCCGACAAATAATATAAATGGAATAACGACAAAGCCCTTTTAAATTCCATACTTACTAACACTCTTCCTCCATAGAAGCTCACTTAGATTATTTTCGAATCAAATTCCATTCAATTCCAATTTAATCCATTAAATTGGACAAATTTACTTTGGAAAATTATCCACTAAATCTTAAGAAAAAGATTTATAACTTCCAAATCACATTTCACTATTAATCAGGATAAAGAACGAATGTCGTTTTAAACACAGTTCACAATAAACCCAAATTCACTTTCCATTTTATTCCAATCACTAAATATAATTGGAAACTCTAACAATCTTGATTAAAAGATTTATTCTTTTAACACGGGTTTTAAGAACAGTGTTACTAAAGACACCATTCACGAAAAACCCCAAATCCAATTCGATATTTTAAATAAGGCTCTGAATAGAAATTATATCGGCTTATATTCAATATCAAATTATGAAACCAGCACATATCGTATGGGGAATAATGATACATATCAATCTTCCAAATCCCTCCACAATATCCATATAGTCACGGAATCCAATATTGAAATATCCCGAACAAGATTTCTATTCAAATCCGTTCCAATTCATATATTGGAAACTTTTGGTTAGATTAAAACCATTCACAAATCCAGTTTATTTGTTTAAAACGTTGGATTACCTTACTAGTTAATAACTAGTTCATTTTGATAAAAATATATTTTTATCTTTACAAACGTGGAATTTTTCATCCAAATTCATTCCAAATCATTTATTATGATTTTACATAATTTATTAATATTTTTAACAATTTTATCAAGGCCCGTACAGTTGGTTTCCACTAACGGCCACCGAATTGCATCCATAACGACCTTTTCCAAATTTGATTTGGACATATCTCCAAACCCAAATGTTAGATTTTAAATCTCTTAAATTCATTAGAAATATCTTTTCGATACGAACCAAGTGGTTTCAGTTTTAGGAGAATCAGACGATCCGATCTCCCGTAATGTCCATTCAAAGTTAATGTTGAAATTCGCAAAAGGTCACAGAGCGGTGCATTCTATTCAAGCCGTTAATATATAATATATATTTATATATATATCATTGATTTCCGTTTAAAACATATTTTATAAGTTCATTTATAAATTCATTTCAAAATGATTTCAACTTCATTTCAATTTTCAAATCAGAATTGAATATTTCTTAATAAATTCATTTTAAAACGATTTCTACTTCATTTCAATTTTCAAATCAAAATTGAATATTTCTTTATAAATTCGTTTTAAATTCACTTTAAAATGATTTCTACTTCATTTCAATTTTCAAATCAAAGTTGAATATTCCTTACCATTATAATATTAAAATGATAATATTTTCATAATTTCTGATTTTGATTATAGAATTGGTATTATTTAAAAATATTCGTTAATTCTGAACTGAAATCAAACTCAGTCAATTATCATATAATTTTAGTTATATTGATTGCATACATCGCAAGTATACAACAATACCGATAAACAATCATCAAAAATTCATACAACATCCAGAGTGCATTTTACCACTATATAAGATTCAAAATAAATTAATAACGCTTATACAGTCTGTCGACCCATCGATTAACGTACAGTTAAACAATTGGGATTAGCGTACGTAAAATATCATCCCACTACCCGTATGGAGTTTTCAACCAACAAATACTGACAATTATTTATGCACTTGGGTGATGTGTAAAATTTATCATCCCAATCAATGACAGCTAAATGGGTGTACATAAACAAATTGTCCGATTTGTAAATGAATATTTATTTCAACACACGACTATTTTATATAGTTCATACATTCAATAAAAATGATATTTTAATTGTTTAAATATTTTATTCACAATCAATTCACAACCAATTTTACAAATAAAATCCAAATTTCCATAATACAATCCAAACAAATAACCATGGTTTGTACAATAAATAGTGTCGAGGCTTCTAGCCCCATTTGCATCCTAGTATATATTCAACTGTAAATAGTTTGAGTGAGAAGGAGTTCTCACATTCATTTCCACTCTATCAGTCTTTATTAGACGGTTTGGATTTGCCCAAATTTCTAACTGTAAATTGGACCTGGTTAGTCTGGTTGTGAAGCTCTCGACTCCACGATCACAAGGGATATAGTTTCACGCGATTTGGACCTCTTATGGAAAAGATATTGATTTTTAAACATTGGGATTATTTAAAATGTAATTAATAAAATTAGCAACGCGTATAAATCGTTACCATTTTTAATTATCTTATCGTTCTATAGCACCGAAACCCAAAGCTTGAAAATTTGGGTTCCTCCTCGTGCGCAAAACAAGGTGTTGGACGACGATCAATCACCTCCATCCGAAGCTCCTATGTGGCATGCGCCTCCACCACCAACCGCTGTCAACTCGGTGGACCCCAGTCTCCGGAAAATGAGGTCGACTAGCAGCGTTTCAGTCTCTAAATTCGCGCCCAATACTAACCCATATTCGATCAATTAAGTATGGATGGAAAGAGGAGGAGAAGCTCTTTGATTTTCTCTTCTGGAGCATTGAATTTTATTGCGTAGGTTAAAAGAAATCGTGGGACGAAGTTTTAAAGAAAATCCGCTGTTCAATCGGGTTTGGAGGCGCTGGAACGCATTGACCACGCGAGAATGAGGAGAGGGTTTTTGACCAATCAGAATATATTTATATAAATTATTTTTAATTCCAAAAATACTCCTTTTTTCCTACGAACTCCGAATGGAACCCAACGACTGTCGTTACTAGCTATACCCCCATTCCGGACACGATGGGATATGTTTCGTAAGCCAATTCGACTGTTTCGATAAGTTTTTATCAAAATTAAAATATAAATCAATATATATTGAATTTAATTGTACATTTTAATTTACCAGGGCCACATACTAACTCCAAAAATTACAAAAAGTTTATATCTAGCTTTATTTTGACGAAACAGTCCTAACAAAACTAATTTCGTCGAATTTGGAGACCGTTTGAAAAACTGCCATTTTCTGGTCGATCCAATTCAAACTGAAACTGACAAAACACGTTTAAATTTACCACGCTCACATATTAATTCCAAAAATTATGAAATTTGAAACCAAACAATAATTTGGAGAACATTTGAAAAATGGCCTTTTTCTAGTCGATCCAATTCAAACTGAAACTTACAAAACACGTTTAAATTTAGCACGCTCACATATTAATTCCAAAAATTATGAAATTTGAACCTAACAATAATTTGACATTCCGGATCCAACAAAAGTGGTTTCGTCGAAAACGGAGGTCGTTTTTTTTCAGTCGATCCAATTTAAACTAAAACTGACAAAACACGTTTAAGTTTACCACGCTCACATATTAATTCCAAAAATTATGAAATTTGAAACCTAACAATAATTTGACATTCCGGATCCAACAAAAGTGGTTTCATCGAAAACAGAGGTCTTTTTTTCTAGTCGATCTAATTCAAACCGAAACTGACAAAACACGTTTAAATTACTATGCTCACGTATTAATTCCAATAATTATGAAATTTGAAGCCTAACAATAATTTGACATTCCGGATCCAACAAAAGTTGTTTCATCGAAAACGATGGTCGTTTACAAAATAGCTATTTTTAAGGGCTGTATATATTTTAAAAAAATATATAAATCCCATAACAACTATTTTAAATTTTAAACTGGATATAACTTTCAATTTATATTATGAAATCTCAGTTTTTCACATTCGTTAGAAAGATATAATTAATTGGATTCTAACAATTCTTGTTTCATCCAATTCCGATTTAAGATGAATTTTGTGTACTCAATTTAAATTAGAAATCGAATTTTCAAACTACTGCTCCATTTCTGGCTCATTTTATAACTAAAATAAATTTATTCGTTCTAACTTCAATTTAAATAAAAAAATTTAGTCGCTATTATTTAAAATAAATCATTTTAAATATTCAAAATTCATTAAAATAGCTAAAATAAAATTTAAAATTAGTTCTGAAATTCCGGGTTGTTACACATTGACTACACAACGAAGAGATACTAAACTCAACAGAAGAATATGAATGCTCCAAGATATAATAACTCCAACTAAACCAGAATCTTGGTCCAACCAACTCCAAGTCTAAAACTGCAAACCAAACTATTAGGCTGCTCATGCAAAATTATGGGCACCCAGAGTTTTGGTGTGGGAACATTAAACTCCAGGTCATTCATGGGACTAGTGTGAGAACTCAAAACAGTTGTTTTTAGGGTTTATTTTAAAGTCAGGTTATTCACCGGACCACGCCGCTAATGCAAAACGGGTTTACTCCATGTGAATACCAGTCCATAGAAAATTCTCAGTGACTTTTTGAAAAATGAAACTAACATAAGGTCTCGCGGCACACAAACACACAATGCAAGTGCACACTTGGGCGAGGTTACTCCTTATGCAGTCAAAAATGCCTTTGATACGTAAAACCCCCTCCTAATACTATAATATATTGTGAAAAAACTTTTGAAAGTAAATATGTTAAAATAGCCAGCATATGTACCATAAACTATACTGACATATGGCATGCGATAGAAATCGTATGGGCTCGTAGTGGAGATTATCTTTCCAACAATGCCCAGGCAAAGGAACTTCCTTTCGAACTGAATCTTGAACACCTCTAGAGGGATGACGGAGGATCAAAGTGATGCTCCTCATGCCAACACAAGGCTGGGTTACCTCTGTAACTAGGTAACTTAGAGTACGCCTGAGTATGTCATCTCCCGTTCGTTACCAACCTTTCCTAACGCGCGCCAACAACAATCACAAAAGCAGATTTTTTTAGGACATAGGTTAATACGTAGGCTCTATACCATAGCACACTTTTATCTAAAAGGAGACAACACTCCATAACATTGTCGCATTTCTTCCTGTTCTGACCATTTACCGGGGTATGAGGCTTGCCGAGTTCAGGATATACACAAAGCTACGCTTAAATAAGCCACGACTTGATCTTTCATAGCTCACTACATAACTTAAGTATACTACATTGTCCATTCACAACGCATTAATGATTTGCGTCAATATATAACCACTAAGCTCATACGTCTTAGAGAAGGGTGTTAAGCAAGAGAATAAATTCTCCACCATCAAACATCAATATATATATATATATATATATATATATATATATATAATAGAGATTTGTGCTATGCAGCCAATTACAATGTCAGACACACAATACATACAATTGCGTTTTGGGTCTGAACGAAACCTCAAATCCGTAATTCCTTCACATACGTTCGGGCTTCTTGCCACTTACTGATATAAAATCCATCTACATATGGGAGCTACCCATTTAAGATATTTACCAAGTAGTCCTTACAATACGAAGGATTATGCTATTCAATACCGTCTTCAGTTGCTCTACAACGTCGTATTATACTTGGAACGGTTTTCGGGAATAAATCTGATCCCGATCTTTCCAAATAATAAGCGCAATTTTAAAAGCAGAATTATAGAACACATAGCTTTTCAACCAAATCTCCTTCCATCTTGGATTTTGTTAAACAAAATTTCTTTAAACTGTTCTCAAATTATCTTAAATAAAATTCATATTTTCACTTTTCTCCATTGAAAAACATCCTTTAAATCAAATATAATCTAGCCTCAAAATTTTAACTAATTTTTTATTTGGTGACTCGTTATCCAAATCTAGTTTCTTTTGAAAACCACTTAACACATATTTCAACCCTAGTTTCCAAATAAAACGAATTCCCAACACTCAATTCTTTAATCCTAACTAAAAGATTATACTTCCTTCCCCATTTCTTATTTTTAATTTCCTCAATCAAAGATTTGATTAAATCCCCAAATTACGATATGAACTTCCATAAATCAATCTCATTGGGTTTCAAGAATGATATTATTGAATATATGATTCATGACAAAACCCAAATCAATCGATATTGAGCACGAGTTACACGGAAATTGCATCTACTTATATTTGATACCAATTCTCATAATCAATGGATACTATAAGTGGAATAACGATATAATAATAATATCTTCCAAATTCCTCAAATAGTATACGTTTACACCATAAAATTTCATATCAAATATCCAAAGATTATTTCTATCCAACTTATCTCAATCAAATTGAGAAACTCGTATCTTAATTTAAAGATTTATCCAACTCTTTGACATTAGATCTGGATAGAAATACCATTAACTTATTGTAATAACCCGAAAATCTGGGCCAGTTTAAAATTTTTATTTTGGCTATTTTAGCGAATTTTGAATATTTAAAATAGATTATTTTAAATAAAATCGACGAGAAAATTTATTTTGAATATAATTCGAACGTATATATTATACGCGTCGTCGTTATAATATAAATAATTATATATAATTATAAATAGAATTGAAAATGGCGCGGTAGTTCGATAATTCGATTTCAAACTTCAATTGAACATACCGGGTGCAAAACAATCCGGATTTTAGTGAAACCAAAAATAATGGAATCTAAATGATGATATCTTTCCAACGAATCCGACAAATCAAGATTTCATATCAGGAATCAAAAGATATGTCCAGTTGAAAATTCTGAATAGTCGCTATGGAATTCAGGCCCTTAAAAATAACCATTTTGCAAGCGACCTCGGTTTTCGACGAAACCACTTTTGTGGGATCCGCAGTGTCATGTTATTGCTAGATTTCAAATTTCATAATTTTTCGAATCAATATGTGAGCGTGGCAAAGGAAAACGCGTTTGACCCGTTTCAGTTGATTTTAATAGACTGGAAATTGGCCATTTTTCTAACGGTCTCAGAATTCGACGAAACTAGTTTTGTTAGGACCGTATCGTCAATACGAAGCTAGAAAATATTTTTTTGGAATTTTTCTAGTTAGTATGTGACCCCGGTAATTTGAAATGTACGGTTAAAATTCAATATAGCGACTTAAATGTAAATTCAACGGAAACTGATCGAAATAGTCGAACCAGCTTACGATGCATATCCCATTGTGTTCGGAATGGGGGTGAAACGCTATGGACGACAGGCGGTGGGCCTCGTTTTGAGGTCATATGAAAAAGTCAACTTTAAGTGGAATTAAATAATTAAATAATAATAAGAAAATAAAATAAAACCCCTCTTTTCACTTAAACCCCCCCAACCTTTATCCTTTCCCCCGTCAGTTATTCCAAACAAAAAAAAAAAAGAGAGAAGCGTAATCGAAGTCGCCTCCCCACGATGCCACCCTCATCGCCGTTAGCCGCCAGCACCACCGCGGTAGGAGGCGCCGACCTCCCTCTCCTCCTCGCGCTGAGCGCGATCCCATTTCTTCCCCCCCCCCAATCGATGGAAACCACCCTAGCCCGAAGGCTCGTCGCCCAGGCCAAAGCTCTGCCACCACTGGCCACAGTTGCGGCCCCCTTCCTCCTCCCTGACCTCCGGCGAGCCTAGCCCGTCTCACCCTCGACTAGCGCAACACCCCCTCCCCTTTTAATAACTGTAAGTTTCTCCGTTATCATTTATTCTAATTTATCTTGTAAATTTTGTTTTTAATATATAAAAGCCGAGATAGAAATCGGATTTTTATCTTTATAAAAGCTAAGATTTTTAATTTATAAAAGGTTCGATTCTTATAAAAAAAAAGTAGATAATAAAAATATAATTTAATTATAGTAGAGTAATAAAAATATAATTTTTATACTAGTGGCAAATGAAAAATATGATTTTTATATATTGAACTTCGAAATAAAAATATGATTTTTATATATTGAACTTCGAAATAAAAATAGGATTTTTATATGTTGAACTTCGAAATAAAAATATGATTTTTATATATTGAACTTCGAAATAAAAATAGGATTTTTATATGTTGAACTTCGAAATAAAAATAGGATTTTTATATGTTGAACTTCGAAATAAAAATATGATTTTTATATATTGAACTTCGAAATAAAAATTCCATTTTTATATATTGAATAGCGAAGTAAAAATTCAATTTTTACGTATGTAGTGAAAGCGGGCAACGAAGGTGACAAAAGGGCGAAACGACGAAGACTTCTGCAAATGAAGAGCCGTGGAGCTAGGATAGCTATAAGTGAGAATTTCTCACCTTTCAATTTATTTTTCTAGTTATATATATATATACTAGGATGCAGACGGTGTTTAGTAGCACCCGACACAATCGTCCACAGGCCATGGACTTGTTTGTTTGGTTGCATAGATTAATTGGATATTTGAATTGAAATTGAGTTGTTTGGGTGAATTGAATTGATTTGATTGATGTGTGAATGGCGTGGGCCTTCAGTAGACCGGGGATAAGGCTAGGCCTTGTCCCGTTTCTAGTATCGTGCCGTTATGCCGCCGAAATTTTCTAAAATAAGTTAGAAAAATAAAAATATCATTTTATCGAAGAAATGAATTGAATAGAAATTCATATGTTGAAATAAAATGTTTTATCGTTAAAAATATAATTTTTAACGTGAATGTGAATAAATAAGTATTCATTTACAAACCGGACGGTTTGTTTATGTACACCTATTTGAAGGACATTGATTGGGACGATAAATTTTACACATCGCCCAACTGCACAAATAAAATATGTGTTTGATTGTTTGAAACCCCACACAGGTGTTAGGATGAAATTTGAAGTTCACTCATCCTGATTGATTAAATATGTCGATCGATCGATTGACAGGCTGTTATAAGCGTTGAATATTTACATTTGATGCTTATACAGTGTAGAATGCACTTTGGATGATGGTTGACTATTCATCGTTGTTGATATATACATGTGTTGTAGAAAATCCATATAATTAACATTATATGGTAATTGATTGGGCCTCATTCCAGTTTCGAAAAAGAAATATTTGAAAATAGAATATTTGAAAAAGGAAATATTTGAAAAGAAATATTTGAGATAGAAATATTCGAAATAGAATATTTGAAAATAGAAACATATGAAGCCGTGTTGATTAGATTGACGCTATTTTGACGTAAACGATATTTATATCGGTTTTATTCATTTTGAAATGAATTGAATTGAAAGTGATTTCGAAATGAATTGAATTGAAAACGATTTCGAAATGAATTGAATTGAAAGTGATTTCGAAATGAATTGAATTGAAAACGATTTCGAAATGAATTGAATTGAAAACGATTTCGAAATGAATTGAATTGAAAACGATTTCGAAATGAATTGAATTGAAAACGATTTCGAAATGAATTGAATTGAAAACGATTTCGAAATGAATTGAATTGAAAACGATTTCGAAATGAATTGAATTGAAAACGATTTCGAAATGAATTGAATTGAAAACGATTTCGAAATGAATTGAATTGAAAACGATTTCGAAATGAATTGAATTGAAAACGATTTCGAAATGAATTGAATTGAAAACGATTTCGAAATGAATTGAATTGAAAACGATTTCGAAATGAATTGAATTGAAAACGAATTCAAATTGAATTGAAAGCGAAGTGAAATGAATTCAAATTGAATTGAAATTTGAATTGAATAGAAATGGATTTTAAAACGAATTTATAAAGAAGAATTCAATTTTGATTTGAATTGAAATGGAAGTTGAAAATGTTTTTGAAACGAATTCAAAACTATTTATATAATTCGTTTTAAATAGAAATCGACGATATATATATTATATATATTATATATATAATATAATGGCCTGAATAGAACGCGCCGCGCCGCGGCAGTTCGCGAATTTCGACCATTGATTTCAAACGGACATTTCGGGAGATCCGACCGTCGGATTCTCCTAAAACCGGAACCGTTGGGTTCGTATCGAAGAGAGCTTTCTAACGAATATTAGAAATTTGAAATCTAACGGTTGGATTTGGAATTATGTCCAAATCAAATTTGAAAAAGGTCGCTGTAAGTGCAGTTCGATGGCCATTGGTGGAAATCGACTGTACGGGCCTTGATAAAATTATTAAAAATATTAATAATTTGTGTAAAATCATAAGAAATGATTTAGAAAGGATTGGGATGAAAAACTCCATATTTGAAAAGATAAAAATAGATTTTTATCGAAATGAACTAGTTTTGAACTAGAATTAAAATTCTATTTATTTTTAAATAAATAAATTGAATTTGAAATGGTTTTGAAAATAACCAAAATTTCCAATGATTGCATTGGAGTGGATTTGAATCGAAATTGTCTTCGGAATATTTCGATGTTGGAATTCGTGATTATACAGGTGTTGTTAGGGAAATTTGAAAGATATATATTTATATCGTTATTTCCAATACGACATTTGTTAGTCGTAGAATTCGATATTGAATATAAGCCGATATATTTTCCATTCAGAGCCTTGTATTGAATATCGAATGTGATTTGGGTTTGTCGTGAATGGTGTCTTCACTAACACTGTTCTTGAACCCAGTTGAGAAAAGATTAAATCTTTTTATTTAGATTTAATGAAGTGTACCAATTAAATAATATTTAATTGGAATTGAATTGATATTGATTTTTGGGTTTATCGTGGACAGTGTTTTTAAAATAACACTCGTTCTTTAACCCGATAATTAATGAATGTGATTTTGGATTTATCGTGAACCGTGTTTTAAATGAAACTGATTCTTTAACCCAGTTGAAGATTAAAACTAAGTGGAGTTTTAATGAATCTTTAATTAGATTAAAATGATCGAGAATGGAGTATCACCAGTTTTACTCCAGGCAATAATTAAATATTTAATTAGATTTGAACGTGAAATGGTAATCGAATTACCGATAACATTGTGGTGTTAGATATGAAGTACTACCAGTTTTACTTCATGGGATGAATAGGTTGGGATTGGGAAAATAAAATAAATGATTACTTCGGTGTGGTTCGCTAATCCCGACTAGTTTGAATTGATATTCAAAGGTGATTAAAGAATAAATTTAAAGAATTTATCTTGGATAAAATTAATGGGAACTTTTCCCAAAGTATAGGAATATTTGAATAAAAGAATATTCTGAATTAGAATGAGGCATATGTTGTGTTTGTGTAACACTTTTATAATATATACGCGAGTTATTCAGAAAGACCGGGTTTATCCCATTCTGAATAACCGACTCGACGTGGTGTCGAAGATGAAGACGACGGTCGAAGACCGGAGGTCTTCATGTCGTTTGGGTGATTACTGATGATCTTGATTGGGCTGTACACCCAAGAAGATGGAAACAGTTAGGGATCGTCCAGACGTACTTGGAGATCGATGGATATGCGAGGTACTAGGTGCCTCCGGTTTCGTTCAGACCTAGAACGGACTTGTAAATGGACTGTGTGTCTGACATTGGATTTTAGTCTGTGTGATTGATTTTTATTAAATATATATCTGTTTGGCGGCAGAGAATTTATTCTCTTGCTTAACGCCCTTCTCTGAGACGTACGAGCTCAGGGGTTATATATTGATGGATATCAAACGCATGAAGTGAATTGCCTGTGTGGCATGCCTATGTGGCAATTGATCGAGGCTTCTGTTGAAAAGCAAAGTCTTGTGGTGATGATCAAAGCACGGCCTTTGTGGCGTAGCTTTGTGTAACGTTTGCTTCGCGAGTTTTACACCCGGTATGAACCAAAAACGGGAGACGGACCTCAGGGAGGACTTGCGTTTCTTTCTAGCTAGAAGTGGCGTCAGTGGTTTTACACGCCCTGACGAGTTTGACTTATGTTGTTGTTGCTGTTGCGAGGCGCCTCGGTTTGATCGGACGATCCGGGTCCGATGGAGTCATTTGTTGGCTCATTTACGCCCCATAGGGCGGAGAGACGTAGTGTTCAGGCATAATAATCCACATCGTTGGACCGGCCCTGACGATCCAAGGCCCACCTGAGTCTGGGACCTGAGACATGGGCTAGATTGTCTCGAATCGGTAGAGGACTATCTTTTGCCTCGGTTCATAGACGGAAATCCAATTTCCAAATACGTGACATTTGCGGTTTTATTTGTAGAGCCTAGTATGGCGACATAGTGGGATGGGGCGCTCATGCCGCATATGATTGATACTTATGATTTGAAGTTGTTTTATACACTATGCACTTATAATAGTATCAAACGATTTGTTTTAACCGTATCAAGCATTCTTTGGCTGTTATAAGGGAAAACCCTATCCTCGGCTGCGTTGCATTGTGTGACGGGACCTGGGTCTTATAACAGTTTCATTTTTCTTTATTTAGCATTGCGCTGTTTGTTTTATGCACTGGTATTCTTGGGAGGAAACCCGTTCCGTGTTATACGGTGTGGTCCCTTGATTTACCTGATGATTTAAAATAAAGATTAATAACTGTTTTAGTTCTCACACCAGTCACATGACTGACCTGGAGTTTATTGTTTTAACCTAAACTCTGGGTGCCCCTATTTTTGACACGGACAGCTAGTAGTTTCGGTTTTGCAGATTTATATTCACAGGATCCTGGTTTACAGCTGGAATGATATCCGGAAAGCTTTGTATCCGTATATCTTCTTCTAGTTGTGTATTGTATTATTTTCCGCTGCTATGTATTTAAATGTAATTTAAATCTCTGATATTTCTGTGTAATATTCATTTATACTCTGTATATTCTTGTAATCTGATGCATTGTTGTAAAGGACATTGAAATGTTCTTCTGTATGTGTTTTGTTGTGGCTTGTTCTCGAACTACCCGACGCTTTCCTTTACGGGGAAGTTACGGGTCTTTACACGTGGTATCAGAGCTTTGGTTTACAGAGCTCGAGAACAAGACACATTAGAACCGTACGAAAGAATTCATCAGATATTGGATTAGTAATATCCAATGAGAATGACTCGTTAGAGATGGGATCAGTGGTATCCTAGGACGAGTGTGAAGAGTATATTTTTAAAGTGAAAACAATTTTTGTTTTGAAAATTTAAATCAATCATTCGTATTTGATTATTTATTTATATTGATTTGGACAATCCGATATATAAAGATTTTGCATATGCGTCTTGCAAACGTGTATTCGAAGTTTTAATATACTGGATGGTTATAGAATCATACTCTAGTTGCCCGGGGATAATTCTGGTGATGGGGCACTGTCGCCAGTATTTATTTTCGAGTAACGAAAGTGAGATTTCTATATATTTCCTATTGACTGGTGTGAGAACCAAAATTAGATAGGGCCTATTGTTGTGATTTGGCATCAAAAATCCGATTTTTGACTATGTATCAAAGTTATGAATTTCAAATGATAAATCACTAATTGATTGATGTTTGTGTTGTTAGTTTATTTGTTTGATAATTTTGAACCATTATGCCTAATTGAACCAAATAATGAATTGTATTGAAATTTGGTCGCATTTGCTTGCATATACATATACTTATATTGAACAGGTCATAGCAAGGAAGCTAGAGCAGAGAATAAAATTTGTTTGCCCGACAAATAGGTACATATTTACTACATAATTTACTGTTTTGTTTGGGTGATGATGATTTTATGAGCCTATTGGCTAGCCGCTTGGCTTTTTCTTTTTCTTTTTGAGATCTGAAGGACCGGGGAAGCTATTTGAAATTCCCCGATGCTCCCGGTGCAGGGGAGGTTATGGCGAAATTTTTCGAAAATTTAGGGTGTTAGCCAAATTTTTGAAATTTTGAAAATTCTCAGAAACTGAAAAGTTGGAGAACGGAAGAATGATCAATCGTGGAGCTGAATAATCAAACCACTTTCGACTTTGTTCCTTTTCGGGGACGAAAAGTTTTAAGTGGGGGAGATTGTAATAACACGAAAATCTGGGCCAGTTTAAAATTTTTATTTTGGTTATTTTAGCGAATTTTGAATATTTAAAATAGATTATTTTAAATAAAATCGACGAGAAAATTTATTTTGAATATAATTCGAACGTATATATTATACGCGTCGTCGTTATAATATAAATAATTATATATAATTATAAATAGAATTGAAAATGGCGCGGTAGTTCGATAATTCGATTTCAAACTTCAATTGAACATATCGGGTGCAAAACAATCCGGATTTTAGTGAAACCAAAAATAATGGAATCTAAATGATGATATCTTTCCAACGAATCCGACAAATCAAGATTTCATATCTGGAATCAAAAGATATGTCCAGTTGAAAATTCTGAATAGTCGCTATGGAATTCAGGCCCTTAAAAATAGCCATTTTGCAAACGACCTCGGTTTTCGACGAAACCACTTTTGTTGGATCCGCAGTGTCAAGTTATTGCTAGATTTCAAATTTCATAATTTTTCGAATCAATATGTGAGCGTGGCAAAGGAAAACGCGTTTGACCCGTTTCAGTTGATTTTAATCGACTGGAAATTGGCCATTTTTCTAACGGTCTCAGAATTCGACGAAACTAGTTTTGTTAGGACCGTATCGTCAATACGAAGCTAGAAAATATTTTTTTGGAATTTTTCTAGTTAGTATGTGACCCCGGTAATTTGAAATGTACGGTTAAAATTCAATATAGCGACTTAAATGTAAATTCAACGGAAACTGATCGAAATAGTCGAACCAGCTTACGATGCATATCCCATTGTGTTCGGAATGGGGGTGAAACACTATGGACGACAGGCGGTGGGCCTCGTTTTGAGGTCGTATGAAAAAGTCAACTTTAAGTGGAATTAAATAATTAAATAATAATAAGAAAATAAAATAAAACCCCTCTTTTCACTTAAACCCCCCCAACCTTTATCCTTTCCCCCGTCAGTTATTCCAAACAAAAAAAAAAGAGAGAAGCGTAATCGAAGTCGCCTCCCCACGATGCCACCCTCATCGCCGTTAGCCGCCAGCACCACCGCCGTAGGAGGCGCCGACCTCCCTCTCCTCCTCGCGCTGAGCGCGATCCCTTTTCTTCCCCCCCCCCCCCCAATCGATGGAAACCACCCTAGCCCGAAGGCTCGTCGCCCAGGCCAAAGCTCCGCCACCACTGGCCACAGTTGCGGCTCCCTTCCTCCTCCCTGACCTCCGGCGAGCCTAGCCCGTCTCCCCCTCGACTAGCGCAACACCCCCTCCCCTTTTAATGACTGTAAGTTTCTCCGTTATCATTTATTCTAATTTATCTTGTAAATTCTGTTTTTAATATATAAAAGCCGAGATAAAAATCGGATTTTTATCTTTATAAAAGCTAAGATTTTTAATTTATAAAAGGTTCGATTCTTATAAAAAAAAAGTAGATAATAAAAATATAATTTTATTATAGTAGAGTAATAAAAATATAATTTTTATAATAGTGGCAAATTTAAAATATGATTTTTATATATTGAACTTCGAAATAAAAATATGATTTTTATATATTGAACTTCGAAATAAAAATAGGATTTTTGTATGTTGAACTTCGAGATAAAAATATGATTTTTATATATTGAACTTCGAAATAAAAATAGGATTTTTATATGTTGAACTTCGAAATAAAAATAGGATTTTTATATGTTGAACTTCGAAATAAAAATATGATTTTTATATATTGAACTTCGAAATAAAAATTCCATTTTTATATATTGAATAGCGAAGTAAAAATTCGATTTTTACATATGTAGTGAAAGCGGGCAACGAAGGTGACAAAAGGGCGAAACGACGAAGACTTCTGCAAATGAAGAGCCGTGGAGCTAGGATAGCTATAAGTGAGAATTTCTCACCTTTCAATTTATTTTTCTAGTTATATATATATATACTAGGATGCAGACGGTGTTTAGTAGCACCCGACACAATCGTCCACAGACCATGGACTTGTTTATTTGGTTGCATAGATTAATTGGATATTTGAATTGAAGTTGAGTTGTTTGGGTGAATTGAATTGATTTGATTGATGTGTGAATGGCGTGGGCCTTCAGTAGACCGGGGATAAGGCTAGGCCTTGTCCCGTTTCTAGTATCGTGCCGTTATGCCGCCGAAATTTTCTAAAATAAGTTAGAAAAATAAAAATATCATTTTATTGAAGAAATGAATTGAATAGAAATTCATATGTTGAAATAAAATGTTTTATTGTTAAAAATATAATTTTTAACGTGAATGTGAATAAATAAATATTCATTTACAAACCGGACGGTTTGTTTATGTACACCTATTTGAAGGACATTGATTGGGACGATAAATTTTACACATCGCCCAACTGCACAAATAAAATATGTGTTTGATTGTTTGAAACCCCACACGGGTGTTAGGATGAAATTTGAAGTTCACTCATCCTGATTGATTAAATATGTCGATCGATCGATTGACAGGCTGTTATAAGCGTTGAATATTTACATTTGATGCTTATACAGTGTAGAATGCACTTTGGATGATGGTTGACAATTCATCGTTGTTGATATATACATGTGTTGTAGAAAATCCATATAATTAACATTATATGGTAATTGATTGGGCCTCATTCCAGTTTCGAAAAAGAAATATTTGAAAATAGAATATTTGAAAAAGGAAATATTTGAAAAGAAATATTTGAGATAGAAATATTCGAAATAGAATATTTGAAAATAGAAACATATGAAGCCGTGTTGATTAGATTGACGCTATTTATACGTGAACGATATTTATATCGGTTTTATTCATTTTGAAATGAATTGAATTGAAAGTGATTTCGAAATGAATTGAATTGAAAACGATTTCGAAATGAATTGAATTGAAAGTGATTTCGAAATGAATTGAATTGAAAACGATTTCGAAATGAATTGAATTGAAAACGATTTCGAAATGAATTGAATTGAAAACGATTTCGAAATGAATTGAATTGAAAACGATTTCGAAATGAATTGAATTGAAAACGATTTCGAAATGAATTGAATTGAAAACGATTTCGAAATGAATTGAATTGAAAACGATTTCGAAATGAATTGAATTGAAAACGATTTCGAAATGAATTGAATGGAAAACGATTTCGAAATGAATTGAATTGAAAACGAATTCAAATTGAATTGAAAGCGAAGTGAAATGAATTCAAATTGAATTGAAATTTGAATTGAATAGAAATGGATTTTAAAACGAATTTATAAAGAAGAATTCAATTTTGATTTGAATTGAAATGGAAGTTGAAAATGTTTTTGAAACGAATTCAAAACTATTTATATAATTCGTTTTAAATAGAGATCAACGATATATATATTATATATATTATATATATAATATAATGGCCTGAATAGAACGCGCCACGCCGCGGCAGTTCGCGAATTTCGACCATTGATTTCAAACGGACATTTCGGGAGATCCGACCGTCAGATTCTCCTAAAACCGGAACCGTTGGGTTCGTATCGAAGAGAGCTTTCTAACGAATATTAGAAATTTGAAATCTGACGGTTGGATTTGGAATTATGTCCAAATCAAATTTGAAAAAGGTCGCTGTAAGTGCAGTTCGATTGCCATTGGTGGAAATCGACTGTACGGGCCTTGATAAAATTATTAAAAATATTAATAATTTGTGTAAAATCATAGGAAATGATTTAGAAAGGATTGGGATGAAAAACTCCATATTTGAAAAGATAAAAATAGATTTTTATCGTAATGAACTAGTTTTGAACTAGAATTAAAATTCTATTTATTTTTAAATAAATAAATTGAATTTGAAATGGTTTTGAAAATAACCAAAATTTCCAATGATTGCATTGGAGTGGATTTGAATCGAAATTGTCTTTGGAATATTTCGATGTTGGAATTCGTGATTATACAGGTGTTGTTAGGGAAATTTGAAAGATATATATTTATATCGTTATTTCCAATACGACATTTGTTAGTCGTAGAACTCGATATTGAATATAAGCCGATATATTTTCCATTCAGAGCCTTGTATTGAATATCGAACGTGATTTGGGTTTGTCGTGAATGGTGTCTTCACTAACACTGTTCTTGAACCCAGTTGAGAAAAGATTAAATCTTTTTATTTAGATTTAATGAAGTGTACCAATTAAATAATATTTAATTGGAATTAAATTGATATTGATATTTGGGTTTATCGTGGATAGTGTTTTTAAAATAACACTCGTTCTTTAACCCGATAATTAATGAATGTGATTTTGGGTTTATCGTGAACCGTGTTTTAAATGACACTGATTCTTTAACCCAGTTGAAGATTAAAACTAAGTGGAGTTTTAATGAATCTTTAATTAGATTAAAATGATCGAGAATGGAGTATCACCAGTTTTACTCCAGGCGATAATTAAATCTTTAATTAGATTTGAACGTGAAATGATAATCGAATTACCGATAACACTGTGGTGTTAGATATGAAGTACTACCAGTTTTACTTCATGGGATGAATAGGTTGGGATTGGGAAAATAAAATAAATGATTACTTCGGTGTGGTTCGCTAATCCCGACTAGTTTGAATTGATATTCAAAGGTGATTAAAGAATAAATTTAAAGAATTTATCTTGGATAAAATTAATGGGAACTTTTCCCAAAGTATAGGAATATTTAAATAAAAGAATATTCTGAATTGGAGTGAGGCGTATGTTGTGTTTGTGTAACACTTTTATAATATATACGCGAGTTATTCAGAAAGACCGGGTTTATCCCATTCTGAATAACTGACTCGACGTGGTGTCAAAGATGAAGACGACGGTCGAAGACCGGAGGTCTTCATGTCGTTTGGGTGATTACTGATGATCTTGATTGGGCTGTACACCCAAGAAGATGGAAACAGTTAGGGATCGTCCAGACGTACTTGGAGATCGATGGATATGCGAGGTACTAGGTGCCTCCGGTTTCGTTCAGACCCAGAACGGACTTGTAAATGGACTGTGTGTCTGACATTGGATTTTAGTCTGTGTGATTGATTTCTATTAAATATATATCTGTTTGGCGGCGGAGAATTTATTCTCTTGCTTAACGCCATTCTCTGAGACGTACGAGCTCAGGGGTTATATATTGATGGATATCAAACGCATGGAGTGAATTGCCTGTGTGGCATGCCTAAGTGGCAATTGATCGAGGCTTCTGTTGAAAAGCAAAGTCTTGTGGTGATGATCAAAGCACGGCCTTTGTGGCGTAGCTTTGTGTAACGTTTGCTTCGCGAGTTTCACACCCGGTATGAACCAAAAACGGGAGACGGACCTCAGGGAGGACTTGTGTTTCTTTCTAGCTAGAAGTGGCGTCAGTGGTTTTACACGCCCTGACGAGTTTGACTTATGTTGTTGTTGCTGTTGCGAGGCGCCTAGGTTTGATCGGACGATCCAGGTCCGATGGAGTCATTTGTTGGCTCATTTACGCCCCATAGGGCGGAGAGACGTAGTGTTCAGGCATAATAATCCACATCGGTGGACCGGCCCTGACGATCCAAGGCCCACCTGAGTTTGGGACCTGAGACATGGGCTAGATTGTCTCGAATCGGTAGAGGACTATCTTTTGCCTCGGTTCATAGACGGAAATCCAATTTCCAAATACGTGACATTTGCGGTTTTATTTGTAGAGCCTAGTATGGCGACATAGTGGGATGGGGCGCTCATGCCGCCTATGATTGATACTTATGATTTGAAGTTGTTTTATACACTATGCACTTATAATAGTATCAAACGATTTGTTTTAACCGTATCAAGCATTCTTTGGCTGTTATAAGGGAAAACCCTATCCTCGGCTGCGTTGCATTGTGTGATGGGACCTGGGTCTTATAACAGTTTCATTTTTCTTTATTTAGCATTGCGCTGTTTATTTTATGCACTGGTATTCTTGGGAGGAAACCCGTTCCGTGTTATACGGCGTGGTCCCTTGATTTACCTAATGATTTAAAATAAAGATTAATAACTGTTTTAGTTCTCACACCAGTCACATGACTGACCTGGAGTTTATTGTTTTAACCTAAACTCTGGGTGCCCCTATTTTTGACACGGGCAGCTAGTAGTTTCGGTTTTGTAGATTTATATTCACAGGATCCTGGTTTACAGCTGGAATGATATCCGGAAAGCTTTGTATCCATATATCTTCTTCTAGTTGTGTGTTGTATTATTTTCCGCTGCTATGTATTTAAATGTAATTTAAATCTCTGATATTTCTGTGTAATATTCATTTATACTCTGTATATTCTTGTAATCTGATGCATTGTTGTAAAGGACACTGAAATGTTCTTCTGTATGTGTTTTGTTGTGGCTTGTTCTCGAACTACCCGACGCTTTCCTTTACGGGGAAGTTACGGGTCTTTACACTTATCCTTAATATTAATCTCTGTATCCAGCTCACACTATATGCGGAATAATAGTGAACTACCTTTTAAATTCCTCAAATGGGTCATCATCTATAGAATTAATATCAAACATCCAAAGATTTATCTCCAGCAATATCCAATTATTTATAATTGAAAAATTCGTTTTAATATTAAATAAATCAATTTAAATTCCAAATAAAATGTTTCCAATAATTTTAAACCTTTGAAAACAATCCACAAATCATTTACAAATGATTACTTATAGTTCGGAAAACATTTAGCGGTTTAAAAACTTCAAAATAGATCGTTTTCGAAGAAAGTGTTACCATAATGTTTCAAAAGTGTTACAAAAGCGTTACAAAACAATTATCTTAACTACTTTCATCAAAATAGCGTTTATCTTAGCCAAAAATTAAACTTTACAATTCTAAAAACTTTAGCATAATTTATAGCGATTTTACAATTTTTTCCATATTTTCAAAACATCTAAAATAGCTGTTTATATGTATGATCGACAACCGTTCTTACAACGACCTTTTCCAAAATAGTTTTAAACATAACTTGAAATTTTTAATCCGAAATTAAAATCTGCTTTCACTCATTTGAAAGATCTTGTTAATAGAAATTAAACATTTTTCGTTTTACGGAAATCCAATTTAAATTGCAAATGTTATAAATGCTTAAAGCTTGCATCTGAAATGCACGAATTGTCACTATGCGATAAGCTCTATTTTGACCATAATAACCATTATTTTGCGATACTTCAAAATACATTCGAAAACCATTATATCCTTATATAAAGCATTTAAAATCAATTAAAGTAATTTACATTGACTTTCCAAATTATTTAGGGTTCAAAATTCAAATTTTATTTTTCACTTAATAAATCAAATTTCAATTCATTTCTAAATTCAAATAACTTCAAATTAACCATCTCATTCGTCGGATCAGTTTGGGATAGCCGAGGAGACCAGAAACTATAATTTCCAAACCCAAGCCTAGACACTATCCTCTCCGTCATCCTAGAACGTTCCGGTATTTATTTAATGAAACTTTATCAATATATATGAATTCATACATATAGTCTTTCCCAATTATTAACCTTTAATTTCAATAATAATTTTGCTTTTAATTATGAAGGAGATTTGTCAATCACTAATGTGAGACCATAATTGTTGTGTCATAGTGTGTGCGAAACAATATAAACAGCCATTATAAACAACCATAGCAAACATCATTAATATGATTAAATAAATCATAATTGTGCAAAAGCATTATAACACTAACGCTTAATAGTGTGTGCGCTTCTAAACTACGCATCCATCATCCATTACAAAAGGATCAACCATCAACCGTCATTAACCATTAATAATTCATCACTATATTTAAATTAGTCTAACTACTAATTAAATATATAAATTGTGGTTAAAGGGTTCTCACCAAACAACTTTCCAATCTTCACGGTATGCGAGCCTAGGTGAGTGAACCGCCGGACAATATTTTGGCGCACCGTGTTCTTCACCAATGTATATATAGTATAATATATACTTATCTCTCTCTATGTATATTATAAAAGGATGTGGAGGAGGATGATGAACTTTGGCCAGTTGGTGGTGGAAAAGAGGAAGACTTATTCCATGGAAATCATGGCCATAAGCTTTAAGAGGAAGACTTATGCCATGGAAACCATGGCCTAAGAAGAAAATGAAAAGTAGGAAACATAATGGAATGGTAAAAAAAAAGGTGAGAAAAGGCCTCCTTATATACAATGGAGGGTTAAGGAGGTGATGAAACATCATGGGGCAAGTGGAAGGCATGCATGTAAGGAAACAAGCAAAAATACAAGTGGCCTTACACTTGTCGTAAGGAGGGAAAGTTATATTTTGATAGCATTTTCTTTAAAATGCTATGAAAACTAAGGGCAACACTTAGTTCTAGTGATATTAATTAATGTTATAGTTTGATAAATCTGATCGAACGACAAATAGTATTAATAAATCTAAACTTATTAATAATCATTCTCATTTATACTTCAAATAAAGTCTATCATATAACTTATCAAAATTATTAAATATTCTTAAGCATATATATTTATGTCAAATTCAAATTAAGTAATAAAAATTCTAATTTTAAATCGGTTAAAAATTTTGGATCGTTACAAGAAATGTGAATGGGATAATTAAATTTAGCAAATTCGAGAAGTGTTCGTGAATAGGTTGCCACCAGTTTTACTCCATGCAATAGTTAAATCTTTAATCAAATTTGAACGTTAAAGGGTAATTAAATTTACCAATAACCCGATGGGTGTTAAATATGGAGTACCACGAGTTTTTCTCCGTGGGATGAATAGGTTGGGATTTGGAATACTAAAATAAATAATTACTATGGAAAGGCTCGAAAATTCCTACTAGCTATATAAACCTTAATTTGGTTTAAGTTGTGAGAAGATAAAGTAAAATCTTTTGGAAATAATATCCAAAGGAAGATTAAACAATAAATTTAAAAGAATTTATCTTTGATAAAATTAATGAGAACCTTTGCCAAAGGTAATGAATATTTGAATGAAAGAATATTCCAGATTGGAACGAAATGTGTGCTATCTTGTTGTATTTTCACATGATTATAATGATGTGCCATTTATTCAGAAAGACCAGGTTTAACCCATTCTGGACGACTGTTCGGACGATTAAAAGTCAAAAACATTGAAGACGATGCAAGACCGCCAATCTTCATATCAAATAGATCACCAGTGATGCCTTGGATTTGGATAGCTCCCATGAAGGGATTATAGTGGTAGTTGCCTGGATGAAACGACCCGAACTACCCCGTAAAGGAAAGCCCGGATTGAGTTGAGAACGAGAAAAATCAGAATACAAACAGAAGAACATTTCATTGCTTATTACAATTCCATCAGAACACAAGAATATACAGAGTATAAAAAAATATTATACATCAAAAAAATTTCAGAGATTTAAAATTTACATCGCAGCAGAAAATAATAAAAAACACAACTGAAAGGAATATACAGATACTGAGCTTTTCGAATATCGTTCCAGCTGTAAAACAGGATTCTGTGAATATAAATCTGTAAAACCAAAACTACTAGTTGACCGTGTGGAAAATAGGGGTGCCCAGAGTTTAGGTTAAAACAATAAACTCCAGGTTAGTCATATGACTGGTGTGAGAACTAAAACAGTTATTTAAAACTTTACCTTAAACCAGATATATCAAGGGACCAAGCCGTATAACACGGAACAGGTTTCCTCCCAAGAATACCAGTGCATATAACAAAACAACGCAATGATTTTTAGAAAAATGAAGCTATTATAAGACCCAGGTCCCATCACACAATGCAACGCAAGTCGGAGGATAGGATTTTCCCTTATATTAGCCAAACATGCTTGGTACGTTTAAAACAAATCGTTTGATACTATTACAATAGCATAGTGTATAAAACAACTTCAAATATAAATGTATCAATCCTAGGCGACATGGGTATCATATATCATGTCGCCAATACTAGCCTCTAAATTCAAAACCGCAAAGTCACGTATTGGAAGTTGGATTTCCATCTATGAACCAAGGCAAGGGATTGTCCTTACCGCTTTGAGACTCTCTAGTCCGAGCCTCAGGAGCAGCCGCAACTGAACCTTGGATCATCAGGGTCGGTCCACACGGAGTGGATTAAAATGCCAGAACACTGCGTTTCCCTGCCCTAGGGGGCGTAAAATTGGTCTGTATAAAGACCGTACCATCTATCGGCTCCGTAGAGGTCGATATAACCAAGGCGGCTTGCTTTCCATCATCCACGTAAGTAAAACGCCTTGGCATGCAAAACCCAGACACCACGCTTAGCTGGAAGGAAATACATGTCCTCCCTGAAGTCCTGTCCCGTTTCTGGTTCGCACTGGGGAGCGAGGCTCGCGAATTAACGCTACACAAAGCTATGCTATATTAAAGCCATGCTTTGATCATCAACTACAAGACACTACTTTTCAACAGAAGCCTTGATCATTAGCCTCTCAGCATGCCACATAGGAAATTCATGCTATGCAACCGATGGCTATCAATCACACAGAATGAAATCCGATGCCAGACACACATCCATTTACAAGTTCGTTCTGGGTCTGAACGAAACCTGAGGCACCTTATTCCTCATCCCGTATGCCTAATACAAGAGAGAGGTGGATTTCAATTCTATTTTCAAATTCAAACTAAAATTGAATATTCTTTAAATAAATTCATTTTAAAACGATTTCAATTTGATTTTCAAATTTAAATCAAAATTTAATTTTCCATATCATTTCAATTTTAAAATGATAATATTTTCAAAATATCAGATTTTGAAATCACTTTTCGATATTCATTATAAAATGAATAAAATCGACAAAATTCGCGTTAAACTACTTAACACGGTTTCACATTCCAATATTCACTGAATATTATTTTAAAATATTCATTAATTCTGAACTGGAATCTGACTCAGTCAATTACCATAAAATTTTATTTATATGGATTTCAACATCATATATATAAATATATACAACAATAATGATAAGCAATCAATAAAAATTCAAACAACATCCAAAGTGCATTCTACAACTGTATAAGCATTAAAATAAATAAATAACGCTTATACAGGCGGTCAACCCATCATTTGACATTCCACTAACTTATTGGGATCAGTGTATGTCAAATATTGACCCAATACTCGTGTGGGGTTTTCAATCAACAAATACTGATTATTATTTGTGCAGTTGGGCGATGTGTAAAATTTATCGTCCCAATCAATATCAGACAAATAAGTGTACATAAACAAATCATCCAATTTGTAAATGAATATTTATTTTATTTCATGATAATGTATATATATATATATATATTTATATATTTTATATAAATAATTTCATATATGTAACGATACAATCAATTACAATCACAGTCACAATCCACACAAACAGTACAATCAAACAAGTCGTCCATGGTATGTGAACGATGGGGAGTAGTTCATATATGCAGTTATAAAATAAATAACTGTACAAGAAATTATGGTAAGAAATTCTCACATTGGGTTCCACTTCTTCTAAAATTGTAGAAGGCTCCAAAAATTCCCTGGCCTCTTCTAGAATGTAGAAGACGTCGTCATGAGTCCAATGTCTCTAGTTTCACTGGATTTCGAAAACATATGTTAAAGATATGATTTTAATTCTAAAATCATAATTTGCAACAGTTTTAAATGTTAAAAACCTTTAATTTAAATTAGGCCTTTACCTTTCAAAATGATTCAAAACTAGGTCAAGAGATTTTATCCAAACCGTTTCTTGAGGTTAAGATCGGTTGTGCCACGTTCTAGGGCTTGGAGATGTGCAGCCATCGATGGCCATGGGGTGCAGATCAACGGTGAATCCAAGGCAGGGCGGCGCTTCGAAGTCGATGACTTTAGGTTGGTAGATCTCGAAGATGGCGCAACTAGACGGGTTGCTGCTTATATGGATTCGAAGAGGAAGAGAAGCTCTTCAAAATTCCCAACTGGAGCAAAGGATTTTGATAAGCGGATTCGCCAGAAATTTGGAGATAAGGGAGGAATGGTTAGCTGCCATCGGTCGAGGGAATTTATGGGGGTTTTTCAAATTTTTTTTGGAAAATTTTTTAATGGAAGGAAAATTCTTATTGGTCAATGTTTATATTAATTCCAAAATTAGGGTTTTCTAATACAGACTCCAAATTAAACTCATCGACTTTCGCACTAGCTAAATACCACCATTCCGGACACAATGGAATATGTTTCGTAAGCCCATTCGACTGTTTCAGTTAGTTGGTCTTCAAATTAAAATAAAAACATTCAAATATGGATTTGAACGTACATTTTAATTTGCCGGGGCCACATATTGATTCCAAAAATTTCCAAAAAATAAATCTAGCTATGTTTTGATGATACAGTCCCAACAAAATTAATTTCATGGAATTTGGAGACCGTTTGAAAAATTGCCATTTTCTGGTCGATCGAATACAAACTGAAATTACCAAATTCATTTTCCTTTGCCACACTCACATATCAACTCCAAAAATTATGGAATTTTAAACCTAGCAATAATTTGACATTCCAGATCAAACCAAAGTGTTTTCGTTGAAAACAGAGGTCGTTTGCAAAATGGCTATATATTATATATATATATTAAATTCCATAATGACTATTTCAAAATTTCAACAGGACATAAATTTTTATTCCCTCTATAAAATCTGGATTTTTCACATTCGTTGGAAAGATATTTTAAACAGATTCAAATATTTCTAGTTTCACCAAAATCCGGTATATTTTGAATCCTGTACATTCATTTGAAATTTGAAATCGAATTTTCAAATTACCACACTATTTCAGGCTCGTTATATAATTAAAATAAATTTATTAGTTCTAACTTCAGTTTAAATATATTTTTAGTCATTATTATTTAAATTAAATCATTTTAAATATTCAAAATTTATTAAAACTGCTAAAAATAAAAAATTTAAATTGGTTCTGAAAATCTGGGTTGTTACACTCTCCACCACTTAAAATCTTTTCGTCCTCGAAAAGGAACAGAGCTGAAAGTTGTTTTACTAATCAACTCAACTTTCATTTTGGCATTAATTCTTCAACTTTTTAGTTTCTAAGAATTTTCCAATATTTCCAAAATTTGGCTAACACCTAATTTTTTTAAAAATTTCGCCATAACCTTCTTTGTACGGAGAGAAATTTAAAATCACAAGTTTCCTCACAGGGCCCTCACCAATCCAAAAGGAAAAAAATGCCAAGCGGCTAGCCCTAGGCTTATAAACTCTTTAAAAGAAAAAGAAAATGCCGAGCGTCCAACCTCAGGCTCATAAGCTCATTAAAAGAAAAAGAAAATGCCAAACTGCCAGCCTTAGGCTCATAAACTCTTTAAAAGAAAACAAAAATGCCAAGCGGCCAGCCTTAGGCTCATAAACTCTTTAAAAGAAAAAGAAAATTAGTAAACACGTACCTATTTATCAGGCATACAATTTTATTCCTCTTCTTAGCTTCCATGTATGACCTGTTCATTATATACACATGTACATGTATGCAATTCAAATAAATTTTCAATTCTGTTCAATATTTTGTGCTAAATTCGACTTAGTTCAACGTTTTTCTTATATTAGTTATATTATACAACACCGATACATTTTAACATAAAAAGCGTACTTACGTTCATACAAACGTCATAAATATACATACATATATCCAAAATGCTAGTTCATTACATTAAAACCCAACTTTTTAGGAAGTTGTGCCTCCTTGCATAATTTCCAAAGTTGATAGCTCCTTTCCTTTCAATTTCCTATCACCCTTCTTTAATGGGCAATCTTGGGCTAGATGCCCTACTTCTTTGCGTCGAAAACATTTCTTTTCCTTTCCTAGATTTTTTGGGTATTTCTCTACGTTTGGACATTTATGCATAAAATGGCCCGTCTCTTTGCATTTGAAACAGGCTATGTCTGGTCTTATCTGTTTCTCTTCCTTCTTCATTTTCTTAGGACACACAATTGCATAATGACCTTCTTTTCTCCATTTATGACAATAAACAACCTTTTGGGTGCCTAAGTTCAACTCTCTTTCTGCATTCTGGTGAGCTCTCCTCACTTGTTTTGGAGTCATCCAGAATTCAGTATGAGATAAGCCATAGTCGTCCATATCCTATATAATATTTTTAGGATTTTATCAAGAGAGTTTGCATTATTTTTCACTTAACAAATATCTTGATTTATACCTTATTTATCATTCCATTATTTTATTAGTTGAATCAATAATCAAACATCATAGCCAGCAATCAATTTGTTGATTAAATTTTCAAATGTATACTTATATATATATATATATATATATATTCAAAAATCATATTTTTAGTGTCAAACTCCAAACAATCAATTGAAAATAAGGTTTTGGTTCTCACACCATTCGATTGGAAAAATATATAGATATCCCACTTTCGAAACTCGAACACAAATAATGGTGAAGGCATGTCAATCACCAGAATCATCCCTGGGCGACAAGAGTGTGATTCTATATCTATCCAGTATATTCAAGACTTCGAATTCGTGTATATTCAAAACATTTATATACTCGATAGTCCAAATTCAATATAAAATAAATATTCACACACGTATTTTAAGATATAAAATTTCAAAATCTAGTTTGATTTTAAAAATAACACTCTTCCAACTCATTCTAGGATACTATTGATCCCATCTCTAACGAGTCATTCTTATTGGATATTACTAATACAATCTCTGATGAATTCTTTCGTTCGCTTCTAATATGTCATGTTCTCTAGCTGTGTAAACCAAAGGTCTGATACCAAATGTAGCGACCCATGCTTCTCGGCCGGCCTAAACCGAACCAGAAGGTGGACTGCTTCGAGAACAAGATAAATCGAAACATAAACAGAAGAACATTTCATTGCTATTTACAACAATTTACATCAGAGTACAAGAATATTCAGAGTATAAATAAATATTACACGGAAAAATATCAGAGATTTTAATACATAGCAGCGGAAATAAAATGTATAAATACAATGCGTAGCGGAAAATACAATAACTAGCACAACTGAATGAAATACACGGATGCAGAGCGTTCCAAATATAACTCCAGCTGTAAATCCAGGATCCTGTATGAATAAATTTGCAAAACCAAAACTACTAGCTGCCCGTGTGGAAAATATGGGCACCCAAAGTTTTTGTTAAAATAATAAACTCCAGGTGAGTCATAGGACTGGTGTGAGAACTAAAACAGTTATTTAAAACTTTACTTTAGAATAAGGTAAATCAAGCGAGCACGCCGTATAATAAGGAACAGGTTTACCCCCAAGAATACCAGTGCCTGAAACAAACAGCGCAATGCTAAAGAAAGAAAAATGAAGCTATTATAAGACTCGGGTCCCATCACACAATGCAACACAAGCCAGAGGATAGAGTTTTATCTTATAATAGCCAAATATGATTGGTACGTTTTAAAACAAATCTTTTATTATTACTATAAGTGAGGAAATCAACTTCAAATATAAATATATCAATCCTAGATGGGATGAGCACCCCATCCCACTATGTCGCCATATATAGTATACAATCAAAACCGCAAAATGTCATATTGGAAGTTTGGATTTCCATACTGGTGGCTCCTGATCCGAAAGTTCTATCGCGTAATACAATTCCCAATGGCTTACATCGCAGGCATGCGAAGATGCCGTAATGCACATCGGCCCTATCCAGGAAACAAGTTACCATCGCTTACGTCCAAGCATTGGAAAACACCGCTAAATCTATCCATCTGGAAATCGGGGGTGTGCCCTATCCCTATTGGTTTGGGGCGACCACACCAAGTATCATCTCAGTCGACCGAATCCATGATAACCAGCAGGATGTATTTCCTCATCTCCAAAGTATACTGATCTAACCATAAGTTTACCACCATACCAGTGTGTGAGGTCCGCGAATTAACGCTACACAAAGATATGCTATATTAAAGTTGTTTTATCATCATCCACCAAACTTTACTTTTCAACAAAGGTTTGGATCACTACATCTCAGCATGCCACACTATCAATCCATATTGTACCACTGATTTCATCTGATATATAACCTCTGAGCTCGTACGTCTCGGAGAAGGGTGTTAAGCAAGATAATAAATTCTCCGCCACCAAACAGATATATATTTAGCAGAGATCAACGAATACAGTATAAAGGAATACAATGTCAGACAAACCACCCATTTACAAGTCCATTCTAGGTATGAATGAAACCGGAGGCACCATATTCCTCGTCCCATATGTCCAATAGAGGAGAGAGGCCCTCGCATATCCATACAATCAACAAGTACGTCCGAACAGCCACCACTGTATCCCCTTCAAGGTAGCTACTCCAATCATGGGCATCAGTAGCAACCCATCCATTCGATGTGAAGATCGCCCGTTTTGCAATGTCTTCCTCTTCGACTTTTCATCGTATTAGTTATCCAGAATGGGTTAAACCTGGCCTTTCTAAATAACTCGCGTATCTTATAATCAAGTGCTAAAACAACATATCATACGCCTCATTCCAATCCAGAATATTCTTTTATTCAAGTATTCTCATTTTTAGGTAAATGTTCCCATTAATTTTATCAAAGATAAATTCTTTTAAATTTATTCTTTAATCTTCCTTTGGATATCATTACAAAAGATTTCATTATCTTTTCAATTCTAAACCAAATTAAGGCTTTCCAAACTAGTTGGGATTAGCGAACCTTACCAAAGTAATGATTTGTTTATTTTCCCAATCCCAACTTATTCATTCCATGGAGAACACCGGTAATACTCCATATCTAACACCACGGTGTTATTGGTAAAAATTAATTACCATTTCACGTTCAAATTTAATTAAAGATTTAACTATTGCTTGGAGCAAAACTGGTGATACTCCATTCTCGATCCTTTTCTTGAATTGATAATTTTAATTATCACATTCACTTTTCAATCTAATTAAAGATTCATTAAAAATCCTCTTAGTTTTCATCTTCCCAAAAATCAATATTAATGGTTATTTAACTTTGGGAAATCAAACATACCACATCGACAATCTACACCGTACCATTGATTTCTACCCATATATAACCTCTAAGCTCGTACGTCTTAGAGAAGGGTGTTAAGCAAGAGAATAAATTCTCTTTCACCAAACAGATATATATTTTGCAGAGATCAACGAATACAGTATCGAAATACAATGCTAGACATGTAATCCTGTAATTAACTGGGTTAAAGAACCAATGTCATTTAAAATATGGTTCGCGATAAACCCAAAATTACAGTCCATTAAACATGGAATCTTCACGAAAACAAATCAATATATAATTGATATCAATTTCCATATCTGGCTAATAGTATAAATGGAATAACGACAAAGGCTTTTAAATTCCATATATATAAACAGTCTTCCGCCACAGAAGCTCATCTCAATTATTACCAAATCGAATTCCATTCAATTCCAATTTAATATATTAAATTGGAAATCTTAACTTTGGAAAATTCCATTAACCTTAATTAGAAGATTATAAATTCCAAATCATATTCTTCGTTGTTAATTGGGTTAAATAACAAGTGTTATTTAAAACACCATTTAAGATAAGCCCAAATATTCAATTATTTTATTCAATTCCAGCTAAATATTAATTAATCGGAAAACTTCACTAAATCCTAGTTTGAAGATTTATTCTTTTCTCAACTGGGTTAAAGAAAAGTATTAATAAAGACACCGTTCATGACAATCCCAAAATCCAATTTGATATAAAATACAAGGCTCTGAATTGAAAATATATCGGCTTATATTCAATATCAAATTCTGAAACCAACGGATATTGTATTTGAATAACAATATATATATATATATATATATATATATATATACACACACACACACACACACACACACATATATACAAATATATCTTCCAAATTCCTCTACATTACCCGTTTAATTACGAAATCTAATATCGAAATATTCCGTAGATTATTTCCATTCTGAATCTATTCCAATTTATTCTTTGGAAAATTCTGGTTATTTTAAAACCATTTTCAAACCCAATTTATTTATTTCTAAAAATAAATAAATTATTATTCTAGTTAATAATTAGTCCATTTCGATAAAAATATATTGCTATATTTGCAAAACTAGAATTTTTCATCAAAAATCTTTCCAAATCATCTATTATTATTTTACATAATTTTTCCATATTTATAATAATTTTATTATCGCCCGTACAATCGGTTTCCAATAACAGCCACCGAACTACATCCATAGCGACCTTTTCTGAAACTGATTTGGACATATCTCCAAATCCAACCGTTAGTGTAACACCCCACGTCCGCTTGGGTCAATCACAAAGGGAATGCACTAGCTTTTGTGGAGCATTATCTAGGTAAGCATACACAGAAATATTACAAGACAGAACATACAAAACAGCGGAAGAAGAACCAAATTTCATTGCTTAAAAATCTAGAAAGGTCTAAAGCCTTTTGCATCAAAATGCCATTAAGTCCATTACAACGAAATCTGTCTTGCAATAGTAAAGAAGCATAAAACCATAGACATAAATCATTCCCTAAGTAAAACAGTAAAGCAGCCATAGCCAAGAAAGGTCCAAGCCATATATGATGATCTTAAAGTAGAAAGAAGTCCAAACTAAGTAGCAGTGTTTTCCTCCCTAAGAACCGCGGGGGGGGGGGGGGGGGGGGGAGGGAGGGCGGGGGGACGGAACAAAAAGAGGCGAAAGAAAACGGGTCAGTCATAAAGACTAGTAAGTCCTAGTGACTTTCAGCATAGAAACAAGTAAAGATAACTTGACATGTATAAACTGAAAGTAAACATAAGGATGATGACAAGATAGGCAAGTTAAACTAAGATGACAAGATAAACTATACTAACCAGATAAACTACGGTAACAAGATAAACTATGCTAACCAGATAAACTACAGTAACAAGATAAACTATGCTAACCAGATAAAATACGTATAGCATCGCATGTTTAACATTCTCTGCACCAACTGTACTAGTACCCCAACCTGTATCATCCTTTCCATGTATTTGTACAGTCCCTTGCTGTATATCGTACAAGTTTCATCACGTATTTCTATACTACTTCAACGTAGTGCCACCATTCTTGAAATCGTTTGGACTGCCACCCTTGTTCTGGCTAGGTTTCCTCATCATGAACTATCACGTGTTCAACTAGGATTTATGCCACCTAGGACCACTAGGGATTATGCTACCTATTGAATGTTTTCTAGATTCAATTAGGGTTTATGCCACCTAGGACCACTAGGGATTATGCTACCTAATGAACAACACCCTTTTTCCACGTAACGATCTATTAATCGATCGGCTCCCTACAAGTCCTAGCTCGTTCATGTGTCCGTGTCATATGGCCCAATCACGAAATGTAGTCACCTGTGCTAGGTCCACCATAGGGTGTATCAAGCCCTAGAGTGCCAACCACCAACACGAATCAAGCACGCACAGTGTAAACCTACCGGTGCCCAATGCCTGGTTTTCAACTCCGGACTACGTGCACGACCATAGTCCGCCTGAACTTACAATGGCGAACCAACTCAGTCGTCGTTCTGGTCGCTTACAATCAGCCCAGTAATCGTGCCCTACCCTTCCAAGTTCTAGGGTATCGTGATACATCTAGTGGGTTACTGCTGAAACGGACCGCATAACTAGGGTTTCCGGCCAGTTGGTTAAGTGTTGTCATTTAAATTCGAGACTTAACCCCATCAGTCTAGCATGTCAAGTTGGTTAAGTGTTGTCATTCAAGTTCGTGACTTAACCTGCCTACGTGTCATGTCAAATTGGCTAAGTGTTGTTGTTCAATTTCATGACTTAGCCCTACGAATCATGTATCAAGTTGGTTAAGTATAGTCAAGCGGTTCATGACTTAACCCTATCAAATCATCGTGTCAAATTGGTTAAGTACATTCAAGCGGTTCAGGACTAAACCCTATCAAATCATCATGTCAAATTGGTTAAGTATATTCAAGCGGTTCATGACTTAACCCTATCAAATCATCGTGTCAAATTGGTTAAGTATATTCAAGCGGTTCATGACTTAATGTAACACCCCACCTCCGCTAGGGTCACTCTCAAAGAGAATGCACTAGTTTTGGTGGAGTATTATCTAGGTAAACTTACAGAGATATCACAAGGCAGAACATAAATAAAGCAGCGGTAGAAATTAAAAACCAAATTTTTATTACTTTCAAGAAAAGAGTCAAAACCCCATATATCCAAGGTACAAACTATTTCATTACATCAAGTTCCAAGTAAAGAAGCATAAACTTAAGATAACAAAAGTAAATTATTCCCCATAAATAGCAGAAGCAGCCAAAGCATAGCTCAAGACTAAACCGTACACGAGCTGTCAAAGAGCAAGCTAAATCCAAGCTAAGAGCTAGTGTTTCCTCCCTGAGAACCTTGGGGGGGGGGGGGAACGAAAGAAAAAGAGGCGAAAGAAAAAGGCTCAGTCATAAAGATCGGTAAGCCCTAGTGAATTTCCGTATGAAAACTAGTAAAGGTAACATGATATGTGAAAACTGGAATTAAACATAAGGATGATAACGGAACTATTAGGATAATTAAGATAATAGGATAAGTCAAGTCTAGCATCGCATATTTGAGATTCGCTGCACCAACAGTACAATTGTTCTAACCCATGTCAAGTATTAATCATTAAATGATCCCTTGGCCCAATATCATGAAGTGACCCATTACGGGGTCCTACGGTACGATCTACTAATCGATCGGCTCCCTACAAATTCTAGTTCGTCATGTGTCTATGTCATACAACCCTATCCTGAAATGTAGTTACCTGTGCTAGGTCCACCATAGGGTGTATCAAGCCCTATGGTTCCAACCATCGACACGAATCAAGCACGCACAGTGTAAACCTACGGGTGCCCAATGCCTGCTTTTTCAACTCCGGACTACGTGCACGACCATAGACCTCCTGATCCTACAATGGCACACCAACTTAGCCGTCGTTCTGGTCGCTTACAATCAGCCCAGTAATCGTTCCTCACCCTGCCTAGTCCCAGGGTATCGTGATACATCTAAGTGGGTTACTGCTGAAAAGGACCGCATAACTAGGGTTTCTAATGGGTTAAGTGTTGTCATTCAAATTCCTGACTTAACCCTATCCAAATCATGTATCAAGTTGGTTAAGTGTGTTCAAGCGGTTCATGACTTAACCCTATCAAATCATCGTGTCAAGTTGGTTAAGTTTATTCAAGTGGTTCATGACTTAACCCTATCATGTGGCATTAATTCATTAATGCACCCCAACCTCTCACAGTAGACTAACTGCTGTGGTCACTGGATTTGCCGAGCGGTTCCGGCCAGATTTACACCACAACATATTCTAACCTCGGGTTTTACGTGCGATATGACCAACTACCCACTTTGGATCCTAGTGTTTTCAGTCACTGGATTTGTCGGGCGGTTCCGGGCTAATTTACACTGCAAACTCAACCCAACCTCGAATTGGCCATTTTCAAGTTTATCTAATTGTCATGCCCACGTTCAAGTTTTCATGTCAAAATTCAAGTCGAGTTTTCATGTCATGTCAAATCGTGTCAAGTTCATGTCCATATCTAGGTTCAAGTTATAATAACGTTCATGTTCAAAGCCAATTCATGTTTTACTTAATCTACCCAAATTGTATTCCCATCGCACATAAGCTCGAATCGATACAAATAAATCTAGTTAGGAAATAACATAAAAACGGACGGGTATAAGGTGGCAGAAGTGATTACTAGCACAGCATGGTATGACTTGAGATAAATGATTATAACATTACTGGCATATGGAATATTGGCCTCAAACATAAAGATTCCAAATGTAGCAAAATAAGGTACTAGTCAAGATAACAGTTGTCATAAGGTGATAGTATAGTCATGGTAACGATTGACATAAGGTGGTAGTATAGTCATGGTAACGATTGACATAAGGTGATAGTCATAAACTTGTGACTAATAGCAGATTCAACATGATAATATGAGTGGTTTTCTTTTTGATTTACAACATGAATAGGCCCCAAATCAATGTCATAGTAATATATCCAAAAGTCAAGATCCAAGATGAACAAGAATGGATGTAAAACAGTCATCATACATAGGTCCAATTTAAATTTACAACATATTCATATTACATTTACAGTTTAAATCTAAAAATAACTGGGGCTTACAGATCGTGGTTCGAGAATTAGAAAAAGAGAGTCGATGTTGAATCTTTATATCCTTAGTCAAGTCCAAACAGAAATCCCCAAATTAGACACGTAGTTTCGACGTAGAAGAAGTAGCCCCTTTCTCTAACTTTTCAACCAGAATTAGAGCAGCATAAGGTCAGAAAGAATTTTGTGTAGAGAGACTAGTGTTAGGGGCTGTATATATAGGGTCAGGTCAATTAATGTAGACAGAAACGAGGCCAGAAACATCAAAGTGAATCCAGCTCCAAAAGTGGGCTCGGCCTCCAGGTCGATCCCCAGGTCGACACTATGGTCGACCTAGTCCTAGGCAGGTCGACTACATAGTCGACCCCCAGGTCGAATTGGTCCTGGGCGGGAAATTTCCCGCCCAGTCCATCCTGAGGTTTGAATTTCGAAATTTGAATTCGAATTCTGAACTATTTTGAACTTGAAAATTTCTGAAAACTTCGAAAGGTTATAACTTGGTCATAGGACTCCGATTTTCGAAAACTCGGACTCGTTTCCAAGCAGAATTTCGAGACAAACGCAATGGCATAACCCGTTCGCTTGATTCTTATTTTAAAAATTAATTCTGCCTTGATTTATGGTTATTACACGTTATAAAAATACGGGTTGTTACATTCTTCCCCCCTTAAAGGATTTCGTCCCCGAAATCTATAAGTTACAAAGAATATATCCTACCATCCAATCATCCATCTACTCAAAGCATCATCCAAAGGCAACCATTGTCCTTAAAAGATTTCTAGTGCTGTATGCACATATGAAGAAAGTGTGTGTATATGTACTTATCTAATGCAAAAGATCAGGCGGTTACTAATTTAGTAAACCTCCTTAATGCAAAATATGTTAGTGTAATGAATCCAACATGTTTGCAAATTCCTAACATAGTTTATAATCTTTACATGAGTGCACAAACATTCATTCATATGCAACATCCAAGTGATAGCATAACAAGTTCCATCCATGTACAAGTGTAAGCACTCATGCATATGCAACATGAAAATGTGACTGAGCCGATCTAGTGCCTAATGTGTGTCATGCATCCACTAGCAACCACTTGCAACCATTTTCAAACATCGACCATAACATGTTTCAATCACATGTTTACATCCATATAGTTCTACCTAAGGTTCTCAAGATAGGATCAAGAAGATAACAAGACAAACGTAGGTAGTAGAAGCATGATACGAAAAGGTTTTCAAGTTTATAGGAAAAAGAGATCGAGAATATGCCCTCAAAAAGAAATGGGTAAAGTGCGCATATCTTCTCTTCGGTTTCCTAAGTTGCGTCTTCTTAGGCTTCACTCCACTGCACTTTAACTAGCTTGACTTCTTGATTCCTTAGCTTCTTAATCTTTGTTCCCAAGATATGAATCGGAACTTGCCTCAATGTTGCCTCTTTTTCCACTTCTACGTCTTCAAGGATACTTGGCTCCACCATTTCGGCTGACTCATGCAAGCACTTCTGGAGATGCGAGACATGAAAGACATTGTGCACCCCAGCCAGCTTTTCGGGTAAGTCTACCTTATAGGCCATCCGTCCAATCCTCTCAGTGATAGGGAACGGTCCTATGAACCTTGGTGCTAGCTTTCCAACTACTCCAAAACGAACTATATTGCGTAACGGACAAACTTTTATAAAGACCATATCTCCGACTTCGAACTCTAGGTCTGTCCTTCTCTGGTCCACATAAGATTTCTGTCTATCTTGGGCCGTTTCATCCGTCTTCGTATCAACTCAATCTTCTTAGGAGTGCCCCTTATCATGTTGGGCCCAAGTATAAGTCTGTCTGACATCTCCCACCAACAAGTTGGCGATTTGCACAGTCTTCCATACAGGGCTTCTAACGGTGTCATTCCGATGCTAGCTTGGTAACTATTGTTATATAAACTCCACGAGAGGAAGATGGTCTTCCTAAGTAACACCAAAGTCAAGAATGCATAGTCTCAAAAGATCCTCTAGCACCCTATTTACCCTTTCGGTTTGTCCATCCGTCTGCGGGTGATAGGCCGAGCTCAAGTTCAGTCGTGTACCCATTGCTTCTTGCAGACTATTCCAAAACTGGCTAGTAAAAATCGGGTCACGATCACTAACTAAGCTAGAAGGAACTCCATGCAACCGTACTATCTCTCGAAGGTAAATAGATGCTAGCCATGTTGCGGTCCTCTTGCTTTTCACTGGAATGAAGTGAGCACTTTTCGTGAGTCTATCAACTATGACCCATATGCTAGTATTTCCCTTCCTTGACCTAGGCAGTCCATCCACGAAATCCATCGAGATACTCTCCTATTTCCATTGCGGAACCTCCATAGGATGTAATAGCGTACCGGGCTTCTTCGACTCGGCCTTTACTTATTGGCAAACCATGCATTTCGAAACGAACTATGCCACATCCTTTTTCATTCCAGCCCAAAAGAAAATGCGCTTCATATCTCTGTACATCTTATCCCTTCCAGGGTGTATGATCATCTTCGAGTGATGCGCCTCTTCGAGAACTTTCCTTACTAAGTCTCCCACTTGTGGGACACATAGCCTTCCATCGCGCCTTAGCCATCCCTTGTCATCTATGGCATACCTACTGAGGCGACTTGACGTCTCACCACTAATTAGCTTGTCCATGATTTCGACTATCTGTGGGTCTTCCGTCTGTGAAGTCCCTACTTGATCTAGAAGTGTAGGTCTTAACTCAAGAGATGCTAACGTAGCAGTCAATGACTCATCAGCAGGTGTAAAATAAAAGGTTGCTATAAACTCAAGGCTTTTCCTTTCAACAAACAAGGGGCTCAAAGTCAACCTTTTTCTACTTAGCGCGTCCGCCACCACATTACCCTTGCCAGGGGTATAAGCTATATCGAAGTCATATGATGCCAAGAACTCCATCCACCGCTGTTGTCTCAGATTCAAATCTTTCTGTGAGAAGAGGTACTTAAGCGATTTGTGGTCGGTATACAGCGCGAACCTCTCCCCTAGAAGATAATGGCGCCAAGCTTTAAGTGCAAAAACAATCGCGGCCAACTCCAAGTCATGCGTGGGATAGTTTTTCTCTCGAACTTTAAGTTGTCTGCCCCCATAGCATATTACTCTTCCTTCTTGCATTAGGACAACGCCTAATCCCGTGTCGCACGCATCTGTGTACATCGTAAACACCTTGCCTCCGTCAGGTAATGCCAAAACTGGAGCTGTGTTGAGGGCTCTCTTGAGTCTCTGAAAAGCAGCGTCACACTCTATGTCCCATGCAAAAGCTAGGTTCTTCTTTGTTAACTTAGTAAGAGGGGCTGAAATCTTAGCGAAGTCCTTAATGAACTTCCTGTAGTAGCCCGCTAATCCGAGAAAGCTCCTCACCTCCGTTGCATTCTTAGGAATTTTCCAGTCTTGTACCACGACTACCTTTGCGGGGTCCACGGCTATGCCTTGCTTAGAAACTACATGTCCAAGGAACCGAACTTCCTTCCTCCAAAAATGGAATTTGGAGACCTTAGCATTTAACTGGTGTGCTCTAAGTGTTTCCATGACTTCCTTGAGATGTCTAGCAAGATCTTCTTCATCTTTGAGAAGATTAAAATATCATCAACGAAAACTACCTCAAATTTGTTAAGGAACTCCTTAAACACCCTAATCATCAAATCTACAAAGTATGCGGGTGCATTCGTTAACCCAAACGGCATGACGAGCCATTCGAAGAACCCATCTGGAGTCCTAAACGCAGTTTTGTCAATGCTATCCTCAGCCACTCTAAGCTGATGGAATCCTGTGGCTAGATCGAGTTGAGAGAAAACAGATGCTCCCACAAGCTAGTCAAACAAATCGTCGATTCTTAGTAGTGGGTGCCAATTCTTCTTTGTCAGCTTGTTTAACTCACGATAATCTACGCATAGACGAACCGATCCATCCGCCTTAGTGGCGAGTACCACCGGAGCACCCCATTTAGAAATTCTTCACCTTATGAAATTTTTCTCAAGCAACTCGTTAACTTGTTTACTGAGCTCTCTTCTTTCTCGCGGGGCCATGTACCTAACGGGCAATGAAACTGGCTTGGCATTATCAACAAGATAAATTCGGAAATCTATCTCGCGTTTAGGAGGTAACCCCCTCACTTCATCAAAGACATCTGGATATTCTCGGACCACTCTTACAGACTGCAAATTATCGTCGGACGAGTCAAGGGATTCAAGATAACACAACATGACTAGACCCTTAGGATTACAAGAAATTTCAAGGGTATTACCAAGGCGAGTCATGAGCCTCACCACCCTTCGTTCACAATCAAGAATGGCTCCATAATCGGACAGCCAATCCACGCCTAGGATCAAACCGTATCCCATAAATCCGAGAACATAAGCATTACACGTGAATTCTACGCTTAAGATAGAGATCCTCAAATCCACACACATCATAGATAAATGGGCGGAGCCCCTAATTGGATTTGAAACTATCACGGGATCCTCAACCAGACTAGTACTTAGGTACAGATTTTCAACAATATCATAAGAAATAAAAGTATGCGATGCGCCAGAGTCAAATAAGGTTCGAACAGGAAAGTCAGAAATGTAAACAAGGCTTTCTACGGAAATATTACTACCTCGGTCAAGAGCTGGAGTGGTGTTGAGAGCATGCAACTGTGGATCTAGATTAACCCTAGAGGGGGGGTGAATAGGGTTTATCACAGTTTTTAACTGAATTAAAAATTCTAACGAGATATTAAAATAATAAATAGATCACAGATTATAGCAGAAACAGAAATGCAGAAAGTAAATCACACACAGATATACCCAGCTTCGGCAAAACCCTGCCTACTGCTGCATTTCTAAGGTTTCTACTAGGTGATAGAACAGATCCGCATACAAGACCATGTACACTCGCAAACCCTGCTCCTATTCTAACCCTACGCTCAAAATCCCTAGACTGACCGATATCCCCTCGACCAGATTTTCCCGAATTACAATCCTGTAACCGTATCCCAGAATTTACAGACTATGAAACTGACAGTCAACACGTGACTGATATCCTAGATTTTACAGACCTAGAACTGATTGACAATTTTTAAAACAAGTACAATAAAATAAACAAGAGAAATTTAAAATAGAAAAGCCCTTGGAGTTTTTTAAAAAAAGGTCATCCCCTTTTCACATTAAAAAAAACGGCCGGCCCATTTTCTTTTCTTGCTTCATTCTTCTGCCCGATTCCTCTTTTGTTCTGGGAAACAAAAATGGCGGCTAGGATTTTCTGAAACTTCCCCAAATCGTGATGCAGTTGTTTGATTGTTGAAATTTGGTTCTGGAATTAAACTCTGGTGCTTCAATTAGGTGCTCCTTCGTTGTTCGATTTGGTCCCTCTGTCTAGCGATCGAAAACTGTGAGTAAAAATTGATTTTGAATCTTTGTTGCTCTCGAATTTTTTTTGTTTTGTATTTTTCGATGCTCTGCCTGTGATGAATTTGGTGTATGATATAGGATTTAGAAATCCTATTATTCTCTGATTTCATAATGAATGACTCCCTGATTATTTGCGTGTGAATTCCTCTTTTGATTTGCACGATTTGAATTGAAATTGTTGCCATTAATCTCCTTGTGGCATTAAAACGCTTGGCTTGATTTGAATGCGTGCTGTTTTCCTCTTTTACTTGCCCTCGATTTTTTTGAGCCCTTGCGTGATTGAAGAGATATATCTGAACTTGATTCCTTGATAAATTCGATTTGATTGATTATGGCAAAAACAGAAAAAAAATTACTGTCCCTTGAAATTTGATTTTCTGTCACTTTACAAAATGAGAAAACATTGAATATATTTGTGTGAGATTCTCTGATTAATTTCATGCTGAATGAAATATTTCTGGTCCCTTTTTGATTGCTCTTGATTAGAGCCGTGAATTTGTGATTGAATTGTGATAAACACTTGCCGAATATAGATTGGAAAATCCATTTGCAATTCAAAGCTGATTCTTGCCATTTTTGGTTCCTGGAATTTTTTGTTGTGCTTGCCAAGTATAATTGTCCACAGTCGAATTTGCATTTTAAACCATTTCCAAACACTTATATGCTGAATTGATGATTTTCCATTTCTGACAACATTGAAGACTTGCCACTTATGTTCTGCCGTGAGTGTTATAGGAAAACATTTATTCCTTGTCCCTTATGAAATCACCTTGAACATTTCTGGGAACAATTTAAATGCCGAATCCCATAAAACTTGATTTGTAATTTTCTGCAAATAAATACACTTTCTGTGTATGATTGAAATCTTTCCAAAGATTACTTTTGCCTGAAATTTCTTTATTGTTGCCTTGGTTTTGAGATGCTCGAATTGTTGCAGTGTATAATTAGGCTGAAACCAAAAACACATTGTGGTCCATTGCCTTGAATAAAAAATTCTGAAAGCATACTATCAAAACAAAACTGGAAGATAAATAGTTTCTTTCCCAACCAGTGAATACTGATTCTTCTTGCCAAAATAATTATGAAGAAATACTTGCACTTTTAAAACTTGTTTATTCTCTGATGTTGCACCATGCTCTCAATTAAGCATTCTGCCTGTTCTTGCACGCCTGAAATAATTTATTTTGGCTTGCTGTTCTGATGTTTTGCACCATGTATATTTGGCTCGATGCAGCTCACTTTCTTGACCCATCCATGCTTGATTATTGCTGTTCTTGTAGTCGAGAAGTTGTACAGCTACAATATTGCTTAACTGATTACCTCCATACATGCTACCATATGCTTGCATTGCTTGACTCATATTGGCTATTACATGCTACACCATTCTTGTATATGTTGAACCATTTTGACTTGAAGTAGTTGAGTTGATTCATTGTACATGCCATGCACACCTAGTGTTTGATCCATACTTGAGTTTGGTTGTGCCACTTCTTGGCTAGCCTGTCCATTTGTTCTAATCTGCTTTTGGTTCCATTTGAATATTTGCTGGAGCTTTTGAGAAGAAACATGTATTCTGCCGTGCGCTGTTGGAATGTAACATTCGTCATGCTCATTTATGACTTCTGGCTTGAACACTAAACCATGTTGCACTTGAACTACAAACTGCCTTAACCACTTTGCTTGTGTCTGCTATGATTTTGAAACTTTCTATTGACTTGAGATTTGTTGACTTTGTTGCCTTGTAAATTTTGCTCCATTTCACTTTGTTTTCACATTTGCTGCTTTGAACCTTTGAGCTGCCATTTTCACTTTATTTTGTCCTCGACCATGTTTATCATGCACTGGGTTAAGCAGGTCCACATGGCTACTCCTCAGTTGCACACTGAATTGGCGTGGCAGTGCACACGTGTATATTCATGCACGTGTGTACATGCAGCCATTCAGACTGATTTTCCTGTCCCTGCACAAATATACGTGTATATACATACACATGTGTGTGTGTATACATGTATGTGCACGTGCTATATTCACAAATCAGATCGAGTCATGAAAAATGATGAGAAACACACCAGAAAACTGAGGCAAATAAAATTTTAAAATAAAAAATATTTGCATGTATCCAGTTTAAATTCTATTGCAGTGTACTGTGTGTTTCTGTTTCATGTGACAGGTAAGAAGATGAGACTGGACTGAACTGACAGAAGACTAGACAGACAATGAGCAGTGAAGACTGAAGATGAAAAAAACAGTGAATGAAGCAGTGTCAGTAAAAAAATGTCTGTATATGAAAATGTATGTAGAGTGATGAAATGTAGTACAAAATTGTATATCAGTGAATATATACAAATAGTGGAGTTTATAAATTTGTATTGTTTTGATAGTGAGATAAAATATTATATTTAAATAAAATACTTTGTGAATATTTATATTTCTGCACAGTCGTATTTTATTTAAATATAAATATTATATTCCAGTCTGTGATGTATAATACCAGTACAATATCAAACACATTAAAATAATATCATCAAACAAAAATCATATAATTGTGTATACAACACCGTTATATACAACAATCTCCCCCTTTTAATGATGACAAACAAATAAAAGATTTGGTATACAATAGATGTGTTTGACAGTGAATATTGAACCCCCTCTATTTATAGCTCCCCCTACAACAGACAACTCCCCCTATAACTGTGCATGAGTGAAACATATGAATAATAATTAATTTTCAAAATTAAAAATATTTATAAAAGATTCACTCATAAATCAAAATCTAATCCATTCTCCCCCTTTTGTTATCATCAAAAGGATACAGATTTTAAAATACAGATGAATAATGACTAAAACTATAATTTTCAGCTTAAGAGAAAGAACGTTCATCATAATTTTCAATCAGTCAAACAAAAATCATAATATTCTAAGAACAGGTGGCATATTTCACATTTTAGAGAATGATGGGTATATGATGAATTTTATATAAAATGGAGAAAGTTTTAAAACAATTCATTTCCAATTATTTTCAAAGGATTTTTATAAAAATAATGCACAAAAACAGTGATGGATTTGGACTATAATTAATAATTCAATTTAAGTGACAAGATCAAATAATCTCAAATCCCAATATCTATCAATCAACAAATCATAATAATATTTCAACACATTTCACAGATTAGAAAGATGGATTGATAGGCTGGTTTTTATACACTGAGGAGAATTTCAGATTAATTTCAATTTTAGCACTTTTTTTTTAATCTTTTATTTAAGAGCACACTGACCACGCATAACAAGAGCTTGGATTTTTAAATGAGGTCAGTCGCAGCTTAAATTATAAGTTGTCTCTTAACCATGCATGACCAGAGCTTGGATTTTTAAATGAGGTTAGAGACACACTTATATATATATATATATATATATATTTTTTATATATATGTTTATCATTTCAGCTTTTAAAGAAAAACTCCTCGGTATAAAACCAATATATGGATGATAGAAAATGTGATAGATACAGAAATGGACTGTGAAATAAATTTCTAAATTAATTATATTATGAAATATGACCAACTGTACCGGGATTATTGAAGATTTTCAATTATCACTAATTCTGAATAAAAATATAGCCCAATTTCTATCACAAATATTTCCACTGTTTATTCAAAAAGAAAAATATTAACTCTCCATATTTATATAAAATTATAATGAATGGTAGAAGGATGATAGATAAGGAAGATGGTCGTGAAATAAATGCCAGTTCAAAGATATTATAATAAACGTTCAGCCATCATGAACTAAATAAAATCTCCTCTTGTTGTGAAATATACTGCAGTCATAACTCATCACAATTTTAAATTCTGATAATAATGTTGACGAATTATAAATACTGTCCAAATTGGATATTGATTTCAATTTCTGAATGAATAAAAAATAAATAATCTTAAAATTGAAAATCAATTACAAGAGGAATTTAAGGTGATTTATATAAGGGGAAAGAAAAATGTGTATGATGTCTATACAATGTGAAAATTCAAAAACAGTTGGATAAAAAAAACTGATACCACTTGTTATCTCGCTCTCGAGGATTTTAATGACACCCCGGTGGCAAACAATGGTACCTCAGTCAACAGAAAAGACTTAATTACAAAGCAAGCAACTCAAGCACACAAATTTCATTTATCAGAGCACGATAAATCTTTGATACCAAATCAAGCAGTCCTAAAAAAATATTTACAAATCAATTTCTTGTAATCAGAGCAGCATGATTCCAAAACAAACATTTTTCAAAAACAGTATCAGAGCAGCACAGAGAAATCAGTATCACAACTGACTTGTCAAGATGTTGGTCACATAAGGTAGTTCATGATCCAAGATTTGTAAATATACTCTATTTTAAATCATTTGAAGAAATGTGAAAGTATTAGGATTTAATGAATCAATCACACCAGGTTATATTTCAGATTCAAGATATGTGTGAGATCCAATAAATCAATAATTTCAAATGATTTTAAACAAACATATATTCAAATCAAATAATCATGAAATAACAATGATTCTCAAAGACCATTTTCAAAAAGAACATTTTCAAGAATTTCTCAAAACTATTTCTGACAAGCCCAAGAGAAATTTCAGATCATTTACATCAAATTTGAGAGGTATTCATGATACATGAATTAAAAAAATAATAATAATTTATTTGAAATCACTTGAATCAATGTCAAGTTTGAGATATAATGAATCAGTCACACAAGGTTGATTATTTCAAATTTTAAGAGGTGTGTGATATTCAAAATATCAAGAATTTCAGATGATTTCAAACAAACTAATTTCAACCATAATAATCATGAATAAAGATGAATTCCAAGATGTATCACTGATTCAATACAATTCAAAATATCCAAGCCAATCTGAAAAATAATGAAATTATCACAACTGATAAATATTGGTGTGTTGTAATATTTCAAGCTTTTCTAAAATGAATTAGAAGAAACTCAAAACAGCAGTGGTGTGTGAAATTTCATCAAATTTTCAGATCTTCAAAATTTAGAATTCTAATTAACAGTGTTCAAGATTTGACAAGAATACATCAACACTGTTATGAATTCATAAATCAGAAAAAAAACTTCAAAACAATTGCAGATATTTACACAAATAAATTCAAGATCTGGAAATGATTACAAACACGAGAGTTTTCTATAAATAAAATGAATTTCCAGACAAATATGAGTTTTGCAATTGGAAGTTAATGGAGCACAGAATAAACAAAGATATGGCAGTGACAAATCAAATAAAGACAAATAGAAGAAAATAAAATAGAAAGGGGTAAAAGAAGTAGGAAAAAAAACAATAAAAAATATTTACAAGGTTGAGGTCAGAGATCATACCTGATTCACAGAAAACGTTGTGGATCTCTAACTCGTCAGACTTTGCTAAGGAACAGTAGATGATTCAATGATGTGAAGTAGTTTGAATCAGTTTCTCTTTTCAGCACAGTTGTTCCTCAGCCTCCTTTGGTAGCTAACTGTTTAGAGGATTGAGTGGTCTAACAAAGGCAGTAAAACCACTCACAGTTGTATTTGTTCGTTTTGGTACCCAAACCTGTTTATATAACAAACCATCAGAATAAACCTTTGTACCCTTAGGAACCCAAATCTGTTTGAATTTCACGAAGTTTGGTTTATTTCCTTTTGGGATCCAGGATTGTTTAGAAGGACTATTATAAAACAATTTCCCATTTTGATTTTGACTCAAAAAACCTTTGAAATTATAAGAGTTCAAATTTTCAAATTGATTCTTTTCAAGATTGTTTGAAGAATTTTTCAAATTATTTGTAATTCGTCTTTCAAAAACATTATTTTTCTCAAACCCAAGTCCATGTTTATTTTGAACAGAAAATTGGTTTTTCAACAACATATTCAAAGATTTTTCACCGTTTGAAAAATTAGACAAGATTGTTTCAAGTTGTTGAATTTCAGTTTTAAGATCACCATTTTCTTTCAATAAATCTGAACAACGATTTTTAGTGATCTCACATCTTTTAAAATCAGATTTCAAAACCAAATTTTCATCTTTGAGTAACTTTATTTTGGTTTGGGATTCAGCAATCTTAGCCTTAAAATGTTTTCGACTTTCAGACTCGAATTTCTTGAAATTTTCAATCTCGTTTTCAAGTTCTTTCAAAATCAAATCAGATTTCAACAAATTTTCTTTTTCAGCAATTTCAAATTTGGAATATATATCAGTCTTGAAAATTTCAAATTCCTTTTGTAAAAAATTATTCAAACTTGATAACTCAATCTTGTTTTCTTTTAAGATAAAAATTTCTTTTTCAAACTTTTGAATATTTTTACTGAGATGAACAAGATTGGTTTCCAATTTCAGACAATTTTTACAATCAGACTTTGAAAAGTTTTCAAATGATTTAAGTTGTGATTCCAAATCATCAATTTTGCCAATTAACTCAGAATTCATAGATTTCAGAGATTTGTTTTTAGATTGAAGTTTATCAACAGATTTAGTTAAATCAACACACATATAAACCTAATCTTCGTATGAGAAATTTTCAATTTCAGTAACCGTTGATTCTCCATCATCTGATCCTTCTGAATTCTCATTTGTAAATCCTGTTAAACAGAATTCTGAGTCTGAATTTACAATCTGGGGTTTTGAGCTGGAGTTGTCAATTTGACCATACTTCGTATTGAGAGCTGTCCAAATTTCCTGCGCAGTTAAACAATGGGAAATCAGACTGTATTGATTATCATCAAGATGAGAATAAAGAATATGTGTAGCACGAGAATTAAAAACTTTATCTACCATATCGTACCCATTGATAATAACATCCCAACATTTAATATTAACAGATTTTAAATAAAATTCCATTTTGGATTTCCAGTTTAAAAAATCTGTTCCAGTGAAAATAGTTGGAGATGAACTGGACTGACTTTCGCTAGACAGACAACTATGGTTACCCATGACTCTAGAGTTAAAAAAAATACCTGCTCTGATACCACTTGTTGGATCTAGATTAACCCTAGAGGGGGGGGGGGTGAATAGGGTTTATCACAGTTTTTAACTGAATTAAAAATTCTAACGAGATATTAAAATAATAAATAGATCACAGATTATAGCAGAAACAGAAATGCAGAAAGTAAATCACACACAGATATACCCAGGTTCGGCAAAACCCTGCCTACTGCTGCATTTCTAAGGTTTCTACTAGGTGATAGAACAGATCCGCATACAAGACCATGTACACTCGCAAACCCTGCTCCTATTCTAACCCTACGCTCAAAATCCCTAGACTGACCGATATCCCCTCGATCAGATTTTCCCGAATTACAACCCTGTAACCGTATCCCAGAATTTACAGACTCTGAAACTGACAGTCAACACGTGACTGATATCCTAGATTTTACAGACCTAGAACTGATTGACAATTTTTAAAACAAGTACAATAAAATAAACAAGAGAAATTTAAAATAGAAAAGCCCTTGGAGTTTTAAAAAAAAAGGTCATCCCCTTTTCACATTAAAAAAAACGGCCGGCCCATTTTCTTTTCTTGCTTCATTCTTCTGCCCGATTCCTCTTTTGTTCTGGGAAACAAAAATGGCGGCTAGGGTTTTCTGAAACTTCCCCAAATCGTGATGCAGTTGTTTGATTGTTGAAATTTGGTTCTGGAATTAAACTCTGGTGCTTCAATTAGGTGCTCCTTCGTTGTTCGATTTGGTCCCTCTGTCTAGCGATCGAAAACTGTGAGTAAAAATTGATTTTGAATCTTTGTTGCTCTCGAATTTTTTTTTTTTTTTGTATTTTTCGATGCTCTGCCTGTGATGAATTTGGTGTATGATATAGGATTTAGAAATCCTATTATTCTCTGATTTCATAATGAATGACTCCCTGATTATTTGCGTGTGAATTCATCTTTTGATTTGCACGATTTGAATTGAAATTGTTGCCATTAATCTCCTTGTGGCATTAAAACCCTTGGCTTGATTTGAATGCGTGCTGTTTTCCTCTTTTACTTGCCCTCGATTTTTTTTGAGCCCTTGCGTGATTGAAGAGATATATCTGAACTTGATTCCTTGATAAATTCGACTTGATTGATTATGGCAAAAACAGAAAAAAAATTACTGTCCCTTGAAATTTGATTTTCAGTCACTTTACAAAATGAGAAAACATTGAATATATTTGTGTGAGATTCTCTGATTAATTTCATGCTGAATGAAATATTGCTGGTCCCTTTTTGATTGCTCTTGATTAGAGCCGTGAATTTGTGATTGAATTGTGATAAACACTTGCCGAATATAGATTGGAAAATCCATTTTCAATTCAAAGCTGATTCTTGCCATTTTTGGTTCCTGGAATTTTTTGTTGTGCTTGCCAAGTATAATTGTCCACACTCGAATTTGCATTTTAAACCATTTCCAAACACTTATATGCTGAATTGATGATTTTCCATTTCTGACAACATTGAAGACTAGCCACTTATGTTCTGCCGTGAGTGTTATAGGAAAACATTTATTCCTTGTCCCTTATGAAATCACCTTGAACATTTCTGGGAACAATTTAAATGCCGAATCCCATAAAACTTGATTTGTAATTTTCTGCAAATAAATACACTTTCTGTGTATGATTGAAATCTTTCCAAAGATTACTTTTGCCTGAAATTTCTTGATTGTTGCCTTGGTTTTGAGATGCTCGAATTGTTGCAGTGTATAATTAGGCTGAAACCAAAAACACATTGTGGTCCATTGCCTTGAATAAAAAATTCTGAAAGCATACTATCAAAACAAAACTGGAAGATAAATAGTTTCTTTCCCAACCAGTGAATACTGATTCTTCTTGCCAAAATAATTGTGAAGAAATACTTGCACTTTTAAAACTTGTTTATTCTCTGATGTTGCACCATGCTCTCAATTAAGCATTCTGCCTGTTCTTGCACACCTGAAATAATTTATTTTGGCTTGCTGTTCTGATGTTTTGCACCATGTATATTTGGCTCGACGCAGCTCACTTTCTTGACCCATCCATGCTTGATTATTGCTGTTCTTGTAGTCGAGAAGTTGTACAGCTGCAATATTGCTTAACTGATTACCTCCATACATGCTACCATATGCTTGCATTGCTTGACTCATATTGGCTGTTACATGCTACACCATTCTTGTATATGTTGAACCATTTTGACTTGAAGTAGTTGAGTTGATTCATTGTACATGCCATGCACACCTAGTGTTTGATCCATACTTGAGTTTGGTTGTGCCACTTCTTGGCTAGCCTGTCCATTTGTTCTAATCTGCTTTTGGTTCCATTTGAATATTTGCTGGAGCTTTTGAGAAGAAACATGTATTCTGCCATGCGCTGTTGGAATGTAACATTCGTCATGCTCATTTATGACTTCTGGCTTGAACACTAAACCATGTTGCACTTGAACTACAAACTGCCTTAACCACTTTGCTTGTGTCTGCTATGATTTTGAAACTTTCTATTAAATTGAGATTTGTTGACTTTGTTGCCTTGTAAATTTTGCTCCATTTCACTTTGTTTTCACATTTGCTGCTTTGAACCTTTGAGCTGCCATTTTCACTTTATTTTGTCCTCGGCCATGTTTATTATGCACTGGGTTGAGCAGGTCCACGTGGCTACTCCTCAGTTGCACACTGAATTGGCGTGGCAGTGCACACGTGTATATTCATGCACGTGTGTACATGCAGCCATTCAGACTGATTTTCCTGTCCCTGCACAAATATACGTGTATATACATACACATGTGTGTGTGTATACATGTATGTGCACGTGCTATATTCACAAATCAGATTGAGTCATGAAAAATGATGAGAAACACACCAGAAAACTGAGGCAAATAAAATTTTAAAATAAAAAATATTTGCATGTATCCAGTTTAAATTCTATTGCAGTGTACTATGTGTTTCTGTTTCATGTGACAGGTAAGAAGATGAGACTGGACTGAACTGACAGAAGACTAGACAGACAATGAGCAGTGAAGACTGAAGATGAAAAAAACAGTGAATGAAGCAGTGTTAGTAAAAAAATGTCTGTATATGAAAATGTATGTAGAGTGATGAAATGTAGTACAAAATTGTATATCAGTGAATATATACAAATAGTGGAGTTTATAAATTTGTACTGTTTTGATAGTGAGATAAAATATTATATTTAAATAAAATACTGTGTGAATATTTATATTTCTGTACAGTCGTATTTTATTTAAATATAAATATTATATTCCAGTCTGTGATGTATAATACCAGTACAATATCAAACACATTAAAATAATATATATTTGGTTGTTATCATCAAACAAAAATCATATAATTGCGTATACAACACCGTTATATACAACAGCAACTACCATCCAGAAGTTCCTGCTCGCTGGGTCTGCCCTTGCCCCTTCCCTTGCTTCTTAGGGCAATCCTTGCTGATGTGTCCAGTATCTCCACAATGAAAGCATTCACCCAACTTACTCTTCTTCTATCTACAGTCTTTAGCTAGATGTCCAGTAATACCACAGAAGTTGCACTTCCTCGTCTTACGTGGTTTGTTGTTGCTCTTGTTATTCTTGTTATTCTTGTTATTCTTGTTGCCCCTCTTCTTGAATTCAGCTTTCTTACTCCGAGTCTCATTAGGCTTAACCTCCTTCTTGCTATTCTTGTCTTCCTCATGAAGTAGAGCCATATCCACCAAGCTTTCAAAGGTCGCCCCCATGGGTATATGAGTTATGGCCAAACTGTGTAGTGGCTCGTTCAATCCTCGAGCAAAGCGTACAACCTTTTTCTGGGCTGTGTTGACCAAATCCAAACCGAACCGAGCAAGCTGAATAAACTTATTCACGTACTCCCTAACAGACATGTCCCCTTGCTTGAGTGCTAGGAACCTCTCCATCTGAAGGTTCTCTTCTGCTGACGATAAGAATTTAAGCCCAAACCTCTCTCTAAAGTCTGCCCAAGTCTCAACTGGCCTGGTAGCATTGGTGACTTTCCACCAAAATGCAGCTTCCTCTTTCAACAACCATGCTGCCAACTGAACTTTCCTATGGTCCTCCATATCAAAGATAATGAACAAGTCTTCCGTCTCCATTAGCCAGTTTCGTGCATCAACAAAGGTTTCAGTTCCAATGAAGTTCTTGCCGCCCATTGCTTTAAATTCTTTGCATATTTTGGCAAAGGCGGTACCAAGAGGAGGAGGAACCGTGGCCACTAGGGGAGGAGGAGGAGGGATTCTACCGGGCCTGCACCGTTGGCCCTGGCTTCTAAGTACCTTCGGAACCATCCAGGTACGGGTATTACATCAGGTAGGTTAAGATTAGCCATGCTGAAAAAGGAAAATAAAATGTTTCAAACGAGGAAACAAAGGAAAGTGCTAATGGCTTTTTGGGGAATAACCTTTTTAACATAAAACTTTTCTTGAAAAATGCTTCTTTATAAAAGGTTTTGAAAATAGTTTCAGAAGGTTTTTAAAACGTTTTTCCCAGCCTGGTAACCTTCTGCTCTAATGCCAAATGTAACTCCCCACCTCCGCTAGGGTCACTCTCAAAGGGAATGCACTAGTTTTGGTGGAGTATTATCAAGGTAAACATATAGAGATATCACAAGGCAGAACATAAATAAAGCAGCGGTAGAAATTAAAAACCAAATTTTTATTACTTTCAAGAAAAGAGTCAAAACCCCATATATCCAAGGTACAAATTATTCCATTACATCAAGTTCCAAGTAAAGAAGCATAAACTTAAGATAACAAAAGCAAATTATTCCCCATAAATAGCAGAAGCAGCCATAGCATAGCTCAAGACCAAACCGTACATGAGCTGTCAGAAAGCAAGCTAAATCCAAGCTAAGAGCTAGTGTTTGCTCCCTGAGAACCTGGGGGGAAAACGAAAGAAAAAGAGGTGAAAGAAAATGGGTAAGTCATAAAGACTGGTAAGCCCTAGTGACTTTCAGTATGAAAACTAGTAAAGGTAACATGATATGTGAAAACTGGAATTAAACATAAGGATGATAACAGAAATGTTAGGATAATTAAGATAATAGGATAAGTCAAGTCTAGCATCGCATATTTGAGATTCGCTGCACCAACTGTACTAGTGTTCTAACCCATGTCAAGTATTAATCATGAAATGATCCCTTGGCCCAATATCATGAAGTGACCCATTACAAGGTCCTACTGTACGATCTACTAATCGATCGGCTGCCTACAATTTCTAGCTCGTCATGTGTCTATGTCATACGGCCCTATCCTGAAATGTAGTTAACTGTGCTTGGTCCGCCATAGGGTGTATCAAGCCCTATGGTGCCAACCATCGACACGAATCAAGCACGCACAGTGTAAACCTATGGGTCCCCAATGCCTGCTTTTTCAACTCCGGACTACGTGCACGACCATAGTCCGCCTGAACCTACAATGGCGCACCTACTCAGCCGTCGTTCTGGTCGCTTACAATCAGCCCAGTAATTGTGCCCCACCCTTCCTAGTCCCAGGGTATCGTGATACATCTAAGTGGGTTACTGCTGAAAAGGACCGCGTAACTAGGGTTTCTAAAGGGTTAAGTGTTGTCATTCAAATTCGTGACTTAACCCTATACAAATCGTGTATCAAGTTGGTTAAGTGTGTTCAAGCGGATCATGACATAACCCTATCAAATCATCATGTCAAATTGGTTAAGTATATTCAAGTGGTTCATGACTTAACCCTATCATGTGGCATTAATTCATTAATGCACCCCAACCTCTCACATTAGACTAACTGTTGTGGTCACTGGATTTGCCGGGCGGTTCCAGGCAGATTTACACCACAACATAGTCTAACCTCGGGTTTTACGTGCGATATGACCAACTACCCACATTGGATCCTATTTTATGCAGTCACTGGATTTGCTGGGCAGTTCCGGGCAGATTTACGCTGCAAACTCAACCCAACCTCGAGTTGTCCATTTTCAAGTTTATCTAATTGTCATGCCCACGTTCAAGTTTTCATGTCAAAATTCATGTCGAGTTTTCATGTCATGTCAAATCGTGTAAAGTTCATGTCCATATCCAGGTTCAAGTTATAATAACGTTCATGTTCAAAGCCATTTCATGTTTTACTTAATCTACCCAAATCGTATTCCCATCGCACATAAGCTCGAATCGATAAAAATAAATCTAGTTAGGGAATAACATAAAAAAGGACGGGTATAAGGTCACAGAAGTGATTACTAGCATAGCATGGTATGACTTGAGATACATGATTATAACATTACTTGCATATGGAATATTGGCCTCAAACATAAAGATTCCAAATCTAGCAAAATAAGGTACTAGTCAAGATAACAGTTGTCATAAGGAGATAGTATAGTCGTGGTAACGATTGACATAAGGTGGTAGTATAGTCATGGTAACGATTGACATAAGGTGATAGACATAAACTTGTGACTAATAGCAGATTCAACATTATAATATGGGTGGTTTTCTTTTTGATTTACAACATGAATAGGCCCCAAATCAATGTCATAGTAATATATCCAAAACTCAAGATCCAAGATGAACAAGAATGGATGTAAAACAGTCATCATACATAGGTCCAATTTCAATTTACAACATATTCATATTACATTTACAGTTTAAATCTAAAAATAACTGGGGCTTACATATCGTGGTTCGAGAATTAGAAAAAGAGAGTCGATGTTGAATCTTTATATGCTTAGTCAAGTCCTAACAGAAATCCCCAAATCAGCAACGTAGTTTCGACGTAGAAGAAGTAGCCATTTTCTCTAACTTTTCTTCCAGAATTAGAGCAGCATAAGGTCAAAAAGAATTTTGTGTGGAGAGACTAGTGTTAGGGGCTGTATATAAAGGGTCAGGTCAACGAATGTAGACAGAAACGAGGCCAGAAACATCAAAGTGAATCCAGCTCCAAAAGTGGGCTCGGCCACCAGGTCGACCACCAGGTCGACCCCCAGGTCGACCTGGTCCTGGGCAGGTCGACTACATTGTCGACCCCAGGTCGACCTGGTCCTGGGTGGGAAATTTCCCGCCCAGTCCATCCTGAGGTTTGAATTTCGAAATTTGAATTCGAATTCTGAGCTGTTTTGAACTTGAAAATTTCTGAAAAAATCGAAAGGTCATAACTTGGTCATATGGACTCCGAGTTTCAAAAAATCGGACTCGTTTCCAATCAGAATTTCGAGACGAACGCAATGGCATAACCCGTTTCCCTTGATTCTTATTTTAAAAATTAATTCTGCCTTGATTTATGGTTATTACACGTTATAAAAATAAGGGTTGTTACACTTAACCCTATCAAATCATCGTGTCGAATTGGTTAAGTATATTCAAACGGTTCATGACTTAACCCTATCATGTGGCATTTATTCATTTACGCACCCCAACCTCTCACATCAGACTTGTTGTTGTGGTCACTGGATATGCCGTGCAGTTCAGGGCAGAATTACACCACAACTTAGTCTGACCTAGGGTTTTTAAGTGCGATATGACCAACTACCCACATTGGATCCTATTGTTTGCGGTAACTGGATTTGCCGGGCGGTTCCGGGTAGAATTACACTGCAAACTCAACCCAAACTCAAGTTGGCCATTTTCAAGTTCATTCTAAGTGTCATGTCCATGTTCAAGTTTCATATCAAGTTCGTGTCAAGTTTCATGGCGAGTTTCATATCCATATCCAGGTTCAGGTTATAACAGCGTTCATGTTTCAAGTTTTGCCTTTTATCAAGTTCATAATTCATGTTCATAACCAATTCATGTTTTGCGTATTCTACCCAAATCGTATTCCCATCGCACGTAAACGTGAATCGATCCATACTACAAATAAATCCAAATCTCAGAATAAAGGGAATAACATCAAAACTATGATAGGCAAGAGGGACGAGCATAAAGCGATAAAAGGGGTTACAAGACGAGCATGACGTAACTTGAGATAATTGATTACAACATCACTGGCATATAGGATTTAAAATCTAGCAAGATAAGCCGATAGTCATGATAAACGCTGACATAAGAGAATAGGCATGCAAAAGCAAGCCAAATACAAGGATAATGGATCCAATGATTTTGGTGTACATAATAGCGAATAAACTAAGCAAGTCACACCCTAGGTATGCGATCCAACAAACTGCCAATTCGGTGCACAACATGGTTTTCAACTATAGTGTTATGGGCATGAACAATCAACTATAATAGTCTTAGGCAATTAACCCCAGTAGTCATGGGTAGAAATCTCATAGTTATGAATCATAAGCGAATCATCACAATAATCATGGATAATTATCAAAAATAGTTCTAGGCAAATAGTCATAGGCAATTAACAGTAATAGTTTCAAAGTCATGGTCATAGATAATAGCCTTATGTTCATAATCATAGGTAATAATTATTATAGCCAAGAGTCATAGGTGATTAGCCACAATTGTCCTTGTCATAGTCATAGGCATAGTCTTATGTTCACAGTAATAGGCACAGTCTTATGTTCATAGTCATAGGCATAGTCTTATGTTCTTAGTTATAATCATAGGCATAGTCTTACGTTCTTAGTCATAGGCATAGACATAGTCTTATGTTCTTAGTCATAGGCATAGGCATAGTCTTATGTTCATCGTCATAGTCATAGGCATAGGCAAAACCTTATGTCCACAGTCATAGGCATATTAAGGTCATAGACATGAAAGGATATGAATAGGCACCAAATAGAAATATTCCCACAAGTCAAGATCCAAGAATTTATGTTACAATCTAGCGTTTGAATAATAAACTAGGTCCAACAACATGAATGGGCATGATTCAATCGATAAGAAATAACCCTAAATCATAGATTCAAGAGGAGACAAGAACAGATCTAAATAGATAATCAAGCTTAGGTCCAATTTCGTTTCATTCCATGTCCATATTAAATTTAACAAGTTTAAATCTCAAAATAACTAGAACTTACAGATCGTGGTCTAAGAAATTGAGATGCAGAAGTTGAATCTGGAAACTAGTCGTCGATTGGTTGATTCGATGGATTCTGATTTGATAGCAGAAGCAAGCCCCCAATATGCAATTCCTAGCCGTAGTCTTCAAGAATTAGTCTTCGTGTTTTACTTTAATTTATTTATTTGTTTTTCTCAAAGGCAGCATAAGGACAGAAAGAATTGGTGTAGAGAGAATGAGGCTAGGAGGCTATTTATATAGGTTTAGAGTCATGAATCTAGTTAGAAAATTGGTCCAAATACATCAGAATGAACCCAGGCTGAAAACCAGGTTTTGGCACCAGGTCGACCATAGGGTCGACCTGGTCCCTGGGAGGTCGACCATAGAGTCGACCCCCAGGTCGACCTGCTCCTGGGCGGGAAATTTCCCGCCCAGTCTGCCCTAGGTTTTGAATTTGAATTTCGAATTCAAATTTCGAGCTGTTTTTGATTCTGAAAATTCCTGAAACTTCGGAGGGCTATAACTTGGTCATACGGACTCCGTTTTTCAAAAACTCGAACTCGTTTCCAAGCAGAATTTCGAGACAAATGCAATGGAGAAACCTGTTTCCCTTGTTTCTTATTTTAAAATTTAATTCTGCCTTGATTTATGGTTTCAATATGTTATTAAAATAGGGGTTGTTACATTCTCCCCTCCTTAAAGGATTTCGTCCCTGAAATCTCTAAGTTAGGAAGTATGTATCCTACCATCCATCATTCATCTACTCAAAACATCATCCACAAGCAGTCATTGTCCTTAAAAGATTCCTAATGCTGTATGTCTATATGTAGAAAGCGTGTGTGTATGTACTTATCTAATGCAAAAGATCAGGCGGTTACTGATTCAGTAGACCTCCTTAATGCAAAATATGTTAGTGTGATGAGTCCAACATGTATGCAAATTCCTAGCATACTTTATAATCTCTACATGAGTGCACAAACATTCATTCATATGCAACATTCAAATGATAGCATATCAAGTTTCCATCCATGTACAAGTATAAACATTCATGCATATGCAATATGAAATGTGACTGAGCCGATCTAGTGCCTAATGTGTGTTCATGCATCCACGAGCAACAACTAGCAACCACTTGCAACCACTTGCAACCATCAACCATAACATGTCTCAAACACATGTTTACATCCCTTAGTTCCTACCTAAAGGTATAGCCGAATGATAGAAGCAAGTAAAGAAAAACTTTGTACCCATTAGGCAATGTCTAAACTGGAAATCTTCCTAACATATATGCTGATTAGGAAAAAAACTCCCTAAAACACCAGCCCAAAAACAATATATATGATTCTAGGAAACCAAGCATGATAAACTCCTTTTAGGTCGTAAAAATCCCTTCCTAAAACCAACCCATATCCTATAAAGACCAAAAAGTTTAGTGAACCCAATGGACATCCTCAAACCCCAACATATATCACAACCAGATGAGTCATACTCCTTATGGGGTTTGCAACAGAAATAAGATTGAGAATAGGACCGAGAGGATATACATAAAAGATATCATGCAAGTAAGCTCTACAGGGAAAGAGGGATCAAGGATATACTCTTAAGAAGAGATATGATGTGCGTATCTAGTCTTCAATCTTCTAATTCGCATTTCCTTGAGCTTAACTCCATTGTGCTTTGTTCGCCTTTAACTTCATAGTTTCGTAGCTTCTTAATTCTTGTTTCCAAAATATGAGTTAGAACTCATTTCACTGTTGCCTCTCGTCTCACTTTCCCTTATCCTCCTTCTAGTATACTCGGCTCAAACATAACTGCGTACTCATTGTTTCATGCAAGCTCTCCAAAATTCACTAGTGAATCCTGGATTTCGTTTACTCACTATAGGGTATTCCACACAGAAGAATTATCTCTTGCAAATAAACAGATGTCAACCATGTTGCCAAATGTACTTACTAAGGTGATTTCCTATAACTTATGTCTAAGCGAAACGAACCATCCACCTTAGTGGCGAACACTACTCGAGATCAACAAATGTATCAAGAGATTCTAGGTAACTAAGCATGGCAGAATCCTCAGGGTTACACTAGACTTCGAGGGTATTACCACGGCAAGTCAAGAGTCTAACTACCCTCTTTTCATACTCATGAATGGCACTAGTACTGGATAACCATTCCATCCCTAGATTCGACCCATAGCCCAAAAACATAAGCATTTCTTCTAAACTCAACGCTTAGCATAGACATTCTCAAATCCAAACAAGTCATGAATAAATGAGCCGATTCCCCAACAGGATTTGAGAAGGAAAAAAATGGGATCCTCTACCACACTAGTACTAAGGTGCAGAGACTCAACTATCAAAGCAGTAATAAAAAGGATGTGATGTACCATAATCAAAAAGGGTACGGACAGGATAGAAAGATAAACTAGGCTTTCCTACAGGAACATTTCTACCTTCTTGTTCTGAGCCTCATTTTCCTTAACCACTCTTATCCCCTCTTATTTAACGTGTTAACAGGTCCCTCGAGAACTACCTCCATCGCACGAAAACCCTACAAAGCTTGAAATAAGACTAGTCGCAGATGGAACTAATGTGACTACAGATGGAGGAAAGAATGGAAAAGGGATTCAAACAAGGAAACAAAGGATAATGCAAATGGCCTTTGGGGAATAGCCTTTAAAAAAATGCTTCTTTGTAAATGGTTTTTAAAATAATTTCAAAAGGTTTTAAAAACTTTTTCCCAGTCTGGTAACCTTCTGCTCTGATACCAAATGTAACACCCCACCTCCGCTAGGGTCACTCGCAAAGGGAATGCACTAACTTTAGTGGAGCATTATCTAGGTAAGCATACACAGAAATATTACAAGACAGAACATATAAAACAGCGGAAGAAGAACCAAATTTCATTGCTTTAAAATCTAGAAAGGTCTAAAGCCTTTTACATCAAAATGCCATTAAGTCCATTACATCGAAATCTGTCTTGCAATAGTAAAGAAGCATAAAACCATAGTCATAAATCATTCCCCAAGTAAAACAGTAAAGCAGCCATAGCCAAGAAAGGTCCAAACCATATATGATGATCTTGAAGTAGAAAGAAGTCCAAACTAAGTAGTAGTGTTTTCCTCCCTGAGAACCTTGGGGGGGGGGGGGCGGGGGGGGGGGGGGGGAAAGGAAGAAAAAGAGGCGAAAGAAAACGGGTCAGTCATAAAGACTGGTAAGTCCTAGTGACTTTCAGCATAGAAACAAATAAAGATAACATGACAAGTATAAACTGAAAGTAAACATAAGGATGATGACAAGATAGGCAAGTTAAACTAAGATGACAAGATAAACTATACTAACTAGATAAACTATGGTAACAAGATAAACTATGCTAACCAGATAAACTATGGTAACAAGATAAACTATGCTAACCAAATAAACTACGTATAGAATCGCATGTTTAACATTCTTTGCACCAGCTGTACTAGTACCCTAACCTGTATCATCCTTTCCATGTATATGTACAGTCCCTTGACGTATGTCGTACAGATTTTATCACGTATTTCTATACTACTTCAATGTAGTGCTACCATTCTTGAAATCGTTTGGACTGCCACCCTTGTTCTGCCTAGGTTTCCTTATCATCAAGTATCGCGTGTTCAACTAGGATTTATGCCACCTAGGACCACTAGGGATTATGCTACCTATTGAACGTTTTCTAGATTCGATTAGGGTTTATGCCACCTAGGACCACTAGGGATTATGCTACCTAACGAACAACACCCTTTTTCAACGTAACGATCTATTAATCGATCGACTCCTTACAAGTCCTAGATCGTTCATGTGTCTGTGTCATACGATCCAATAACGAAAAGCAGTCACCTGTGCTAGGTCCACCATAGGGTGTATCAAGCCCTATGGTGCCAACCACCGACATGAATCAAGCACGCACATTGTAAACCTACCGGTGCCCAATGCCTGCTTTTTCAACTCTGGACTACGTGCACGACCATAGTCCGCTTGAACCTACAATGGCGCACCAACTCAGCCGTCGTTCTGGTCGCTTACAATCATCCCAGTAATCGTGCCCCACCTTGCCTAGTTCCAGGGTACCGTGATACATCTAGTGGGTTACTGCTGAAAAGGACCGCGTAACTAGGGTTTCCGTCCTGTAGGTTAAGTGTTATCATTTAAATTCGAGACTTAACCCCATCAGTCTAGCATGCAAAGTTGGTTAAGTGTTGTCATTCAAGTTCGTGACTTAACCCGCCAACGTGTCATGTCAAATTGTCTAAGTGTTGTCGTTCAAGTTCATGACTTAGCCCTAAAAATCATGTGTCAAGTTGGTTAAGTGTAACACCCGACATCCATTAATGTCACTCACAAAGGGAATGCATTAACTTCCATGGAGCATTTTAAGTAAGTATAGAACAGAAAATCACAACAAGACATATATAAAGCAGTACTTGAAAATTAAAACTTTATTTCATTGCAGCGGATAAACCCATATGGTTGATTACATCATCAAAACCATAAACCAAAGTCAAGTACATCATATCCATCTTGATAAAACAAAGTACATAAACTGAAAGACATAATCCCCAACGTTAAAATAGCCATAGATAAAGAGAAGCTGAACTTTACTTCAGCAGTCCAAGAAATCTTCTAAAAGCAGTCCAAAATCAAGCTCCACTGGTGCTAGTTCCAACCTGAGCACCTGGGGGGAGGGGGGGAGGGGGGGAGGAAAGAAATGGGAAAAGGGGGGTCAGACATATAGTCTGGCGAGTGCGATAATTCTAACAATATGATTAACAAAGTAACTAGGCTAAGGCATAAATTGGAAAATAAGGAAATGACCCTGAACCATTGAGTATGGCAGAGTAAAAAAGGAAACAAGATGAACAACGATATCGCTAAAGCACACCTAACCCACTAAGATAAATTTACTAAACTACACCAACACTATAGGTTAATTGCTATACTGCACCGCCACTAGTAAACTGCACCACCACTAGTCCCCTTAAGGTTGATCCCGCCAACAGACTTGATAATGATATTGGTAGTTTCGTGCACCCCTAGCTACCTTCATAGGTGCCGTCTGCCCCTATCTCCACTAGGTGTACCCACTACCCCCAAGCGATCGGCTCCCTAACTCGTAGATACCCATGCTGGCCCCCTAGTAGGGTGTATCACTCCCCAAAGTGGCAACCCGATACCACTAAGAATGCACGGCTTATACCTACACGATGCAACAGCGTCTTACCTACTAGCCCGGGTCCACACACGCATATGAACCCGTTGGTCTTGCGTTGCCACCGCTAACCCGGTTTGGCCTCTTACAGTCAAGCCCAGTATGCGTGTCCCGTCCTCGACTTGGGTCGAGCCCACAAAGATACGTATGGGTTACTGGTTGAAACAGGCCCCTATTACTTGACACAAGCTATCCATCTAAGCTTGGTCCCCTCTAGTACATCCCACTTAACCCACTTCTTATTCATGTTTCAATTACATGTTTCAATTTTGGTTAAGTATTTCTAATCGTATTTCCAAATGCCACCCAAGGCACCCACTTGATTGCACATGCCACCCCAGGCACCCACTTAACCCCCTCATGTCCTACTACATGCTTATCTAGTTAAGTGTTTTTTAATTCTTTAAGACCGTAACCTAATAAAGACCTCTCACATTAGACTGACATTTGTGGCAGCTGGATTTGCCGGGTGGGTTCGGGCAGTCTTACACAACAAAAGATTCTAACCTCGTGTCTTTACAACTGTTACGTATTTAGTTTGTGCCTAAGACCTCTCACATTAGACTGACATTTGTGGAAGCTGGATTTGCCGGGCGGGTCCGGGCAGTCTTACACCACAAAAGAGCCTAACCTCGTGTCTTAGACGATTAATTACTCCTAATTAATCATTCCCCAAATTTGAATTACTTTCCCTATTCAAATCATCAATCAATTAACGATGTCCATAATTGACTCAATTATGTCCATCCATTTATGGTATGTAAAATCATACCAATTTTCACCACAATTATATCTTTTGCCTTTTTAAGGCAGTTATGCCAATTAAATATTTTTAATATTATCCCCTTTTTCCCTACGTAGTTCGTTTTTTCATTTAACGTAAAAATATACGTTAGACTCGAATAGCCTAACTCATAAAATAAAAGAAAACATCACAAATCTAACATAGGGGTGAACTTGCATATGTGAATGATGTTCTACATCTAAAATTTGCATAGGCCAAAATTACAACTTGCATAAATAACATATGTCATGGATCCAAATCTAAAGGTGTGAACTTGATGAGATAATGGCCACAAACTTGCATAATCATCATATGTCACGGATCCAAATCTAAGGTGTGAACTTGATGAAATAATGGCCACAAACTTGCATAAATAACATATGTCATAGTTCTATATTTGCATAGGTAATAATCCTAAACTTGCATAACATGATTCATATCCAACTCATAAACTTACATATGTGATTCATACATCGCAACAATGGTGTAGACATGTAAAGTATCATGTAGAATTTAGCATATGTCAAAGCCTAACTTTCAATTAAATTCTCACATAAACTAGGTGCCATAGCCATGTAAGGTCACATATAATTCTACCCAAACTTGTATATGGTTCATGTTTGAATCAACATATAAACTTTCGTATATATGATTTATCATATGAATCAATATAACAAACTAGCATAAGAAACATGATAATTCAACTAGACATAAGCCAATCATAGGATTATAACATGGGTGATAGCATCATAACTTTACATCGTAGATGATAGCTTCATAACATAATATCATAGAAATTACGACATAATTCTACAACATAATTACAACATGAAATCAACAATTCATATCACATCCAAATTATCTGCATTATAACTCAATCCAATTCATTTATTAATTATCTTGTTAAAACTATCGAACTCACAACTCAAAAGCAGTCTTGAGTTCTAAATTCTGATTTCTGGAGTTGAATTAGCGCTCCTTTGATGAAGATTCGTTGTTAGAGTTGAAAAGGATTGAATTTGATTTGCTTTCTTCATCTCTAATGGGCGGCAGCTATTCTGAGTTGTAAGTTGACGGCATGGAGGCCATGAATCCAATTTTATTTTGATTATAGGGTTTGGGTCTATAGGTGTTTTTATAGAGTTTAGGATTAGCTTAAGCCGTCCGATCAACCCATAATTAATCCTAGCCAACCAGAGCAGTTCATAAACCGTAATGAGTCAACATCTAGTCACAAACAGGTCATCATTCAAATCTACCCGGGGGGGCAGGTCGACCCCTAGGTCGACACTATGGTCGACCTAGTCATGGTAGGTCGACCCCCAGGTCAACACTATGGTCGACCTGGTCAGGGTAGGTCGACCCCCAGGTCGACCCTATGGTCGACCTGGCTGTAACACCCCACGTCCGTTAGTGTCACTCACAAAGGGAATGCGCTAAGTTTTGTGGAGCATTTTAAGGTAAAAGATGTGTATCAATTACAAGACAAACAAAAATTAAAACAGCGAAAAATAAAACTTTGCTTTATTGATAAAATAATTTGTACAAAGATTCATTTACAATATTAGAGTATCATCTGTCTTACAAAATAAAGAAGCATAAAACAACATTTATATTCCCCAATTTTAGCAAGAGCCAGCCATAGCATCTGAAAAGAGAATCCAAGCAAAACTTCGACAAATCTTCAAGCTCGGAAAGAGTGACAGTCCAACTTAACCTGAGCTATACTATGCCCTCCTTTACTACTTGGGGGGGGCAACGGAAGAAAAGAAGACGAAAGAAAAACAGAGTCAGACATAAAGCCTGAGTAAGTTCAGTTACTTCTAGCATGTGAACATGGAAAAACAAAACGACATGAATTAACTGAATACAAGATAACACCATGATGATAGGGTCAGCAAGATTAGACTAGATTAACACAAGATATGCTAAGATAAGATAAACTAGATATGCTCTAATACTTCTGCCGCTTCGCTATTCTTGTTATACTGGTTTCTATATCTCTGCACCACCTAACTAGTGTCCCGACCAGTAACGTGATCCCAATCCCGGTAATTTCGGTTGCCTTCAGGCATACATTTATTATCTATTACCTAGATCTAATCTAGGGTTTTCTATTGGGTGCTTCCTAGATTCAACTAGGGCTTACGCGACTTGTCTAATGCTTTACAGATTCAGGGTTTATGCCACCTTGGTCCACTAGGGTTTAAACTACATATCGAACGATGCCCCTAGTCTAGGACACACTACCTAGAGTGGTATGTGTTCCTAGACTTTCCCCACATATGTGTCGCGAATCGTTTATCGCTGTCTAGATGCACATGTCCTGAAATGTGCGACCCGAGTCCCGTGGCAGGGCTACTCTAGAAACACAGAACATGGTAGGGAGCTTTTCAGATATCTGCCGTTGCAGATGCTAAGGTTTGTTTTTCTACCAGTGGTTATGGTCCCACGTGACCCCTTCCTCAACTAATGAAAGGCAATCCAAGCAAATCAAGCGCGAGAACTGTACTTTTGCCACCCTATTCCCTACTTTCCTATTGGCCAACCTCACCCATAACTAGATAGCAAGTATATGGTCTGTTGGGAGTTCTTTGCCTTTCTGCATACGTACAACGATTGACTAAAGATGGTAGGTAGACGACGAGTTGCTATCACAGGGCTACTGGTCTTGCCGAATCACGCTGGTCCATCCTAGTCTTTAGGTTGCCATGTATTGCAACCAAGGCATACCCTTGGTTCTTCTACCGCAGACCTTAACCTCTGTGAGCCCAGGAGGATCATCTGCCACCTCACAGAGGGATACCAAGAGTACCCTCACGTCCCCTCGAAGCCTCGGGCTTCGTAACCCAATTCGTTGGAGCCTTCTTTTTAATCAGACGGACGTTCGCTCCTTCCCGTGTTATACTAAGAATTACTACTTAGTTTTCCTAACTAAGGTTTACCACTAGTTTCCAGAATCGTTGTTTTCTTAACTAAGGTTTACTACTTAGCTCCTTTTAACTAAGGTTTACTACTTAGTTCTCTTTCTCGTCAGTTTGGATTGGTTAAGTGTCATTAGTCAATTCAAGCTAACTTAACCCTCTTCATTTATCCTGTTAAACTGGTTAAGTGTTATCAGTAATTCATGTTGACTTAACCCTACCACAAACCAAGTTATATTGGCTAAGTATTTCTCATTACTTAACCTATTCATTCATCCTGTATTGGTTAAGTGTTCCTTTTTAACTTAACCTTGCGCATCTGTTTTAACTAACATTTTATTAATGATTAAGTAGTATCCCTTCATGTTTTAGACTAAACCCTATTCACAATCTGATGGTTAAATGTTCAAGTTTACTTAATCCTACGGTCTAGTCCAGGTAACATATCCAATTGGCTAAGTGTATTAAATTTTACTTAACCCCAACCTCTAGTCTAGTTAACATGTTAATTTGGCTAAGTGTATTAACTTTACTTAACCACACCTTCTAGTCTAGTTAACATGTTAATTTGGATAAGTGTTTTCTTAGTTACTTAATCCCTACAAATCTTGTCTTGTTACGATATTAAGTTTGGTTAGGTGTCCCAATGGACTTAACCCTCCCATTCTAGCTTAACTGCGTTAAGTTGGTTAAGTGTTCCTATGGACTTAACCCTCCCATTCTAGCTTAACTGTGTTAAGTGTCTGTATGAACCTAACCCCACCCATCGGTTTGGTTATCATGTTGAATTGGTTAAGTGTCTTAGTTAACTTAACCCTACCATTCTAGCTTAACTTCGTTAAGTTGGTTAAGTGTTCCTGTAACACCCCACATTCGTTAGTGTCACTCACAAACGGAATGCACTAAGTTCTGTGGAGCATTTATGGTAAAAGATGCAGATAAATTACAAGACAGACAGAAATTAAACAGAGGAAAATAAAACTTTGCTTTATTGATAAAATAGTTTGTACAATGATTTCTTTACAATATCAGAGAATCATCTGTCTTACAAAATAAAGAAGCAACTTCGACAAATCTTCAAGCTGGGAAAGAGTGACAGTCCAACTTAACCTGAGCTATACTATTCCCTCCTTTACTACCTGGGGGGGGGGGGGAACGGAAGAAAAGAAGACGAAAGAAAAACAGAGTCAGACCTAAAGCCTGAGTAAGTTCAGTAACTTTTAGCATATGAACATGGAACAACAAAACGACATAAACTAACTGAATACAAGATAACACCATGATGATAGGGTTGGCAAGACTAGACAAGATTAACACAAGATATGCTAACCTAAGATAAACTGGATATACTCTAATACTTTCGTCGCTTCGCTATTTCCTTGTTATACTGGTTTTTATATCTCTGCACCACTTCACTAGTGTCCCAACTAGTAACGATAACATGATCCCAATCCTTGTAATTTCCATTGCCTTGCGGCATACATTTATTATTTATTACCTAGATCTAATCTAGGGTTTTCTATCAAGTGCTTTCTAGATTCAACTAGAGTTTCCACTATCTATTGAACGCTTCTCGGATTCAGGGTTTATGCCACCTAATCCTACTATGGATTATGCTACCTGTCGAACGATGCCCCCAAGTCTAGGACACACTACCTAGAGTGGTATATGTTCCTATACTTCCCCACGCATGTATCGCGAATCGTTATCGCTTGTCTAGATGCACATGTCCTGTAATGTGCGGCCCGAGTCCTGTGTCAGGGAAAATCAAGGAATACAGAACTCGGTCAGGAGCTTTCAGATATCTGCCAATGCAGATGCTAAGGTCTGTTTTTGTTCCAGTGGCTATGGTCCCACTTGACCCCTCCCGCAACTAATGAAAGGCACACCTTGAAAAATGAGAACTATACGCAGGCCCCCGATGCCCCACTAAGCTATGGCCATCCTCACCAATAACTAGATAGCAAGTATATGGTCTTTTGGAGTTCTCCGCCTTTCCGCTTCACGTATCTCGATTGACTCAAGATGGATGGTAGACGACGAGTTGCTATCACAGGGCTACCGTTTTCTCGCCGAATCACGCTGGTTCATCCTAGTCTTTAGGTTGCCATATATTGCAACCAAGGCATACACCTGGTTCTTCTACGCAGACCTTAACCTCTGTGAGCCCAGAAGGATCATCTGCAGCCTCACAGAGGGATACCAAGAGTACCCTCACATCCCCTCGAAGCCTCGGGCTTCGTAACCCAATTCGTTGGAGCCTCCTTTTTACTCAGACAAACATTCGCTCCTTCCCGTGTTATTCTAAGAATTACTACTTAGTTTTACTAACTAAGATTTACCATTTAGTTTCCAGAATCGTTGTTTTCTTAACCAAGGTTTACTACTTAGTTCCCTTTCCCGTCAATTTGGATTGGTTAAGTGTCATTAGTCAATTCAAGCCAACTTAACACTCTTCATTTATCCTGTCAAACTGGTTAAGTGTTATCAGTAATTCATGTTGACTTAACCCCACCACAAACCAAGTTATATTGGTTAAGTATTTCTTATTACTTAACCCTACCCATTCACCCTGTATTGGTTCAGTGTCCCTTTTTAACTTAACCTTGCCCGTCTGTTTTATGTAACATGTTGTGGTTAAGTATTATCCCTTCATGTCTTAGACTTAACCATATTCCTTTATCCCAATCTGATGGTTAAGTGTTCAAGTTTACTTAACCCTACAGTCTAGCCCAGCTATCATATCAAATTGGCTAAGTGTATTAAATCTTACTTAACCCCAACCTCTAGTCTAGTTAACATGTTAATTTGGCTAAGTGTATTAACTTTACTTAACCCCACCTTCTAGACTAGTTAACATGTTAATTTGGCTAAGTGTTTTCTTAGTTAGTTAACCTCTACAAATCTTGTCTTGTTACCATGAGTTTGGTTAAGTGTCCCTATGGACTTAGCCCTCCGTTCTAGCTTAACTGTGCTAAGTTGGTTAAGTGTTCCTATGGACTTAACCCTCCAATTCTAGCTTAACTGTATGAACCTAACCCCACCTACCAGTCTTGTTATCTTGTTGAATTGGTAAAGTGTCTTAGTTAACTTAACCCTAGCATTCTTGTTCCAGCTTTAACTAAATAAATTAAAGCCGCTACCACTCACATTAGGCAGATATTGTTGCGATTACTGGATGTGCCGATTGGTTCCGGGCAGGTTTACATCGCAACTCAGTCTAACCTCGGGTTAGGCCTATTCGTGTTTTCTGAGTTCAAAGGGTTTTGATTAATTTTCAAATCAGGTTTTGAAAGCAACCATCCCATCCGTCGGATCAGTTAGGGATAGCCAGGGAGAGTAGGAAACTTGTATTTTCCAAACCCAAGCCTAGACACCATCCTCTCTGTCACCCTAGAACTTTCTGGTGTTACATTAAAAGAGATGTCGTTAATAAACCTTTAATTTATCTAAATTTGTATTTTCTCATTTAAGACAAATTCTATAAGTAAATTATTCCTAATTTACTTATTTCCCAATTACTCTTTTAATAAATTGTCAACAATTATCATTATGGCCCATTCTCCCCTCTATATCATATTTATGCCCTTTTGGTATGTAAACTATAGCAAATTAAGTGTCACTAACCATGATTTTGCTAAACATGACAATTACTCCCTATTATGGCCAATTTCAAATTTATGCCAATATACTTCTTATGCCAAATTAGCTAATCAAATTCTGATTTAACATTCTAATTACAGTTCATGTCAAACTAGACTTATTATTCTGGTTCACAGTTTATGTAAATGCTAGATTTACAAGTCAATACTAGATTCAAATTACACGTCCTATAATTCATGTCAAATTTGTCCCATTTACATTTCTATGAACATGCCATAATACATGTTCCCACTTTATGCCAATTTCCAAGTTTATAACTACGTTTTAGTAAATTTCATATTTTGCCCAAATCGTATTCCCATCGTTCGTATAATCGTGATTCAATCTAGATTATAGATAAATCTAGATTCGTAGAAAATAGGGAATGAACCAAAGATGCTATGCAAAAGATAGACATAATAACTGGCGTAAAAAGGGTTGAATAACGATGTAGGTTCAAGAAATTGGGTAGACCTAACTTAATAGGTAAATTCCCAAGGTCTAAAACCAAAGAAAACTAAGAATAGACAAAATAGAGGCGTAGGTTCAAGAACATGGGTAGACCTAACTTAATAGGTAAATTCCCAAGGTCTAAAATCAAAGAAAACCAAGAATAGTCAAAATAGAAAATCAGGTTTAGACCCAATTTCACAGTCACAAAACTTAAACAATACTTTCCTAGTCATGAATCATAGGTGTTTAATCACAGTAGCCCTTGTTATGTCATAGGCAATAGTTTATGCTTCCTAGTCAAAGGCATAGGCTGGTGTTCATAGTGAAGGAAATAATTCTTATAGTCACAGTCACAGTCATAGGCAATGTTCATAGTCCTAGCCAATGTTCATAGTCATAGGCAATGTTCATAGTCATAGGCAATGCCTAATTGGTCATCGAATCACAACAGTTCTTAATTAGGTCCAAAGATATAAGCACTGATTCGAATAGAGAGAGAGAGAGATTTGGCATATTCTTTTATTCCTTTAATTTCATGTCACGAAAAGAGAAAAATGTTCAAATCTAAAAATAACTGACTTACATAGATTAGATTAGAATAGAAAGATGGCGATGCTATGATTCGTGCGACGTTGCTCGAAATCGTTTGAGTTAGCCTTTGATTCTCATTCTAAAGCCTTAATCTTGATTCGAACCTCCTCTTGACAACTTGAGCAACACTTTCTCATCTTGATTTATTTTATATATTACTTATTTATATATTTTCTTAGAGGCAGCATAAGGATAGAAAAGAATTGTGAATAGAGAAGAAGACTAGGGCAGTTTATATAGTGTAGAAGTCAACGAATCTGGTTAGAAGGGCGTCCGGATACAGAGAAACGAATCAGGTTCAGAAAGCTGTAAAAAGCGGGGGGGGGGGGGGGGGAGGGCGACCTCCAGGTCGACTACCCAGTCGACCTGGGTGCCTTGGGCAGGAAAATTCCCGCCCAGCCCAATCTGGGTCTGTTTTTGAATTTCGAACTCGTTTTCTGACCTGTTTTGAAATTTGAACTTCGCTGAATCTTCCGGAGGCCATATCTTCCTCATGCGGACTCCGATTTACGCAAACTCGGACTCGTTTTCATGTAGAATTCCGAGACGAACGCAATGGCGCAGCCCGTTTCCCTTGATTTTTATACTAACTTTTAATTCTGCCTTGTTTTGTGAATCATAGTGTTGCAGAATTACGGGGTGTTACAGTTCCTATGGACTTAACCCTCCCATTCTAGCTTAACTATGTTAAGTGTCTGTATGAACCTAACCCCACCCATCGGTTTGGTTATCATGTTGAATTGGTTAAGTGTCTTAATTAACTTAACCCTATCATTCTTGTTCTAGCTTTAACTAAATAAATTAAAGCCGTGGCCACTCACATTAGACAGGTATTGTTGCGATTACTAGATGTGCTGGTTGGTTTCGGGCAGGTTTACATCGCAACTCAGTCTAACCTCGGGTTAGGCATATTCGTGTTTTCTAAGTTCAAAGGGATTTGATTAATTTTCAAATTAGGTTTTGAAAGTAACCATCCCGTCCGTCGGATCTGTTAGGGATAGCCAGGGAGAGCAGGAAACTTGTATTTTCCAAACCCAAGCCTAGACACTATCCTCTCTGTCACCCTAGAACTTTCTGGTGTGTTATTAAAAGTGATGTCGTTAATAAACCTTTAATTTGTCTAAATTTTCATTTTCTCATTTAGGAAAAATTCTATAAGTAAATTATTCCTAATTTACTTATTTCATAATTACTCTTTTAATGTAAATTGTCAACATTTATTATTATGGCCCATTTTCCCCTCTATATCATATTTATGCTTTTTGGTATGTAAACAATACCAAATTAAGTGTCACTAACCATGATTTTCATGAACATGACAATCACTCACAATTATGGCCAATTTCAAATTTATGCCAGTATACTTATTATGCCAAATTAGCTAATCCAATTTTGATTTAACATTCTAATTACAGTTCATGTCAAACTAGACTTATTATTCCAATTCGCAGTTCATGTAAATGCTAGATTTACAAGTCAATACTAGATTCAAATTACACATCCTATAATTCATGTCAAATTTATCCGATTTGCATTTTTATGAACATGCCATAATACATGTACCCAATTTATTCCAATTTCCAAGTTTATAACTACGTTTTAGTAAATTTCATATTTTGCCCAAATCGTATTCCCATCGTTCATATAATCGTGATTCAATCTAGATTATAAATAAATCAAGATTCGTGGAAAAATGGGAATGAACCAAAGTGCCATGAAAGAATAGACATAATAACTGGCATAAGATGACAATTCACAGGCATATAGATCTGGAAATATTACGACATGAAAAGGGTTGAATAGTATAGGTTCAAGAACATGGGTAGACCTAACTTAGTAGGTAAATTACCAAGATCAAGATCCAAGGATAACTAGAAATAGAAAGTCAAGCCTAGATCTAATATTGCTAGTTTGGGGTACAACATGGTTTTGTAACTACAGTGTCATGGGCATAAATAATAACCTTATATCCATAGTCATAGGCAATAAATCCTCACAGTTAATGAATCACAGTCATAGGCGATGTTCATAGTCAGAGGTAAATAATTCTCACAGTCATGAGTCACAGTCATAGGCAATGTTCATAGTCAAAGAGGCATATGGTTTTAAGGTCCATAGTTTCATAGTCACAGTCTTATTGGTCATCAATTCATAAAAGTTTTTAATTAGGTCCAAGAATACAAGCACTGATTCGAACAGAAAGATTTGGCATATTCTTTTATTCCTTTAATTTCATGTCAAGAATAGAGAAAACGTTCAAATCTAAAAAGTAACCGACTTACAGAGATTATACTAGATTTGTAGAAAAACAGTCGTTGAAGTTGTTTGAATCTCCACTTGAATCCTAGCTTGTTTTGAATCTCCTCTTGAAAGTCTTGAGCAGCATTTCCTCGTCTTGATTTATTTTACATATTATTTTATTTACTATTTAATTTAGAGGAGGAGAAGAAGCCATGTCCACCAAGAATCTTTGCAGCATAAGGTTAGAGAAGAATTGTAAATAGTGAAGGAGACTAGGGGCTGTTTTTATAGGATTAGGCGGACAAATCTAGGCAGCAAACGAGACCAGGTACATCAGAATGCACCCAGGCCCAAAAGTGGGTTTTGCACCCAGGTCGACACCCCTGTCGACTGGGCAGTCGACCTGGTCAGGGGGGGTCGACTACCCAGTCGACTCCCCAGTCGACCTGGGTCCTGGGAAGGAATTTTCCCGCCCAGCCTGCTTTTGGGTTTTGAATTCGAATTTCTAGCTGTTTTCTGTTCTGAAAATTCCTGAAACTTCGGAGGGTCATATCTCCCTCATGCGGACTCCGATTCTCGCAACTCGTTTTCATGCAGAATTCCGAGACGAACTTAATGGCGCAGCCCGTTTCCCCAGATTTTGATTTTAAAATTTAATTCTGCCTTGATTTGTGAATCTTAGTGTTACAGAATTGCGGGGTGTTACATTCTCCCCCACTTAAAAGGATTTCGTCACCGAAATCTTCAAGTTAGGAAGAATGTGTCCTACCAGCCAATCACCCATCTACTCAACCATTCAATCACAGGCATTCATTTTCCTTAAAAGATTTCTAATGCATTCATGTTCATATGCATAGTGTGTGTATATGTCTTTATCTAATGCAAGATCAGGCAGTCTACTAATTCAGTTGACCTCCTTAATGCGAATCATGTCAGTGCCATGCGTCTAATCATGTATGCAAGCATCCCTAGTTATGTAAATACTACATGTGTGCATAGCCATTCATCCATATGCAACATTCATATGATTACAAATCAATTTCAACTTACAAACAAATACATATCTGTAAATGCAATATGAAAGCATCTTAACTGATCTAGTGCCTAATACGTATGTATATGCATTCACGAGAAACCATTAGCAACCACTCGCAACCATCAACCATAACATGTTCCAAGTACATGTTTACATCCAAAAGAGTTTCTACCTAAGGATCGAAGATACGACCTAGAGGATATACTTTGGAAAGAGAGAAACAATTATGCGTAAAGCTCCTACAAAAAAAGAAATCAAGGATGCACCCTTAAGGAAAAGGGTATGATGCCAGTATCTAGCCTTCTTGAGCTTTACCCCACTGTATCTTAACTAATTTAACTTCACGATTGCGAAGTTTCTTGACCTCCATTTCCAAAATAAACAAATGTCAACCATGATACTGAGTGTATATAATAGGATGACCAAAGGTCTGTCCACTTAGCTTATCGATCATGCCATAACTATGAGGGTCAAAAGGTCACTATGTACTTTTTACCTCTCTTAAGGTTAGTCCTTCTCTATATAGAGTGCTTGCCATAACTATTCATCTCTCAAGCAAACCATCCTAGTCGAACTCGACATCCCTTAAGTACAAGCCCCAAAGGCCTAAACCAATATCAGACAAGCACCCGAGGAATGTCTCCTCCGAATTTGGACGATCTACGTGAGATGATCTAAGCAAAAACAACCAAACACTTGAGCACTAGTTGGGATCTTTTACTATACAAGTACTAAGGTGCAGAGACTCAACTATGGAAGCAAATATGAACAAATGCGAAGTGCTAAAGCCAAAAGAAAGAGTACAAAAAGAAAAGATAGACTCTTCCAACAGAACTTTACTACCTTTCTCCTAGGTACGCTTAGTGGTGAAAGCATGTACTTGCCCTTCTGAAAATCTTGTCATTTGTTCTTAATTATATGCCCTATTCTACCATAGTAAAGATACTTCCTTTTGTCTTAGGTTTTATAATCCCTTCCTCCTTCGTGAGCCAAGTCTACATCCATGAATTCCTCATCCTTGGGTTGTGCTCCTTAGCCAAACTCCTCATCCTCTTTCGTGTGTAATCATGTTGAAAAATCTCTGGAAAGCTGCTTCCATCGTACAGAAAACCCTATAAGCTTGAAAGAAAACTGGCTGTAGGTGAAACAACTACGGCTATGGATGGAAGCCAGGCACGACTTTGCCCATCAATGAGGTCACCTCCCAGAAAGCTAGGAGCCCCAAAGACTCAAGAAAGAAGGAGACAAGAATTCAAACAGAGGAAGAGAAGACAGTGTGTATGGGTTTGGGGAATATGCCTTTAAAACAAATCTTTTCTCTTCAAAATGCTTCTTTTAAAACCGTTTTGAAAATAATTTTTCAAATCCTTTATCTGATCTGGTAACCTTCAGCTCTGATACCACGTGTAACACCCCACGTCTGTTAATGTCACTCAAAAAGGGAATGCACTAAGTTCTGTGGAGCATTTTAAGGTAAAAGATGCGGATGAATTACAAGACAGACAAAAATTAAAACAGCGGAAAATAAAACTTTTCTTTATTGATAAAATAGTTTGTACAATGATTCCTTTACAATATCAGAGTATCATCTGTCTTACAAAATAAAGAAGCATAAAACAACATTTATATTCCACAATTTTAGCAAGAGGCAGCCACAGCATCTAAAAAGAGAATCCAAGCAAAACTTCAACAAATCTTCAAGCTGGGAAAGAGTGACAGTCCAACTTAACATGAGCTATACTATTCCCTCCTTTACTACCTGGGGGGGGGGGGGAAACGGAAGAAAAGAAGACGAAAGAAAAACTGAGTCAGACATAAAGCCTGAGTAAGTTCAGTTACTTCTAGCATGTGAACATGGAAAAACAAAACGACATGAATTAACTGAATACAACATAACACCCTAATCATAGGGTCAGCAAGATTAGACTAGATTAACATAAGATATGCTAAGATAAGATAAACTGGATATGCTCTAATACTTTCGCCGCTTCGCTATTCTTGTTATACTGGTTTCTATATCTCTGCACCACCTAACTAGTGTCCCGACTAGTAACGTGATCCCAATCCCGGTAATTTCGGTTGCCTTTAGGCATACATTTATTATCTATTACCTAGATCTAATCTAGGGTTTTCTATTGAGTGCTTCCTAGATTCAACTAGGGCTTACGCGACTTGCCTAATGCTTTACAGATTCAGGATTTATGCCACCTAGGTCCACTAGGGATTACGCTACCTGTCGAACGATCCCCTTGTCTAGGACACACCACCTAGGGTGGTATATGTTCCTAGACTTTCCCCATGTATGTGTCGCGAATCGTTTATCGCTGTCTAGATGCATATGTCCTGAAATGTGCGACACGAGTCCCGTGGCAGGGGTACTCTAGAAACACGGAACTCGGTCGGGAGCTTTTCAGATATCTGCCGGTGCAGATGCTAAGGTCTAATTTTCTACCAGTGGTTATGGTCCGACGTGACCCCTCCCTCAACTAATGAAAGGCAATCCAAGCAAATCAAGCGCAAGAACTGTACTTTTGGCACCCTATGCCTACTTTCCTATTGGCCAGCCTCACCCATAACTAGATAGCAAGTATATGATCTGTTGGGAGTTCTCTGCCTTTCCGCATACGTACAACGATTGACTAAAGATGGTAGGTAGACGACGAGTTGCTATCACAGGGCTATTGGTCTCGCCGAATCACGCTGGTCCATCCTAGTCTTTAGGTTGCCTTGTATTGCAACCAAGGCATACCCTTGGTTCTTCTACCGTAGACCTTAACCTCTGTGAGCCCAGGAGGATCATCTGCCACCTCACAGAGCGATACCAAGAGTACCCTCACATCCCCTCGTAGCCTCGGGCTTCGTAACCCAATTCATTGGAGCCTTCTTTTTAATCAGATGGACGTTCGCTCCTTCCCGTGTTATACTAAGAATTGCTACTTAGTTTTCCTAACTAAGGTTTACCACTTAGTTTCCAGAATCGTTGTTTTCTTAACTAAGGTTTACTACTTAGCTCCTTTTAACTAAGGTTTACTACTTAGTACTCTTTCTCGTCGGTTTGGATTGGTTAAGTGTCATTAGTCAATTCAAGCTAACTTAACCCTCTTCATTTATCCTGTTAAACTGGTTAAGTGTTATCAGTAATTCATGTTGACTTAACCCTACCACAAACCAAGTTATATTGTCTAAGTATTTCTCATTACTTAACCCTATTCATTCATCCTGTATTGGTTAAGTGTTCCTTTTTAACTTAACCTTGCCCATCTGTTTTAACTAACATTTTATTAATGGTTAAGTATTATCCCTTCATGTTTTAGACTTAACCCTATTCACAATCTGATGGTTAAGTGTTCAAGATTACTTAACCCTACGGTCTAGTCCAGGTAACATATCCAATTGGCTAAATGTATTAAATTTTACTTAACCCCAACCTCTAGTCTAGTTAACATGTTAATTTGGCTAAGTGTATTAACTTTACTTAACCCCACCTTCTAGTCTATTTAACATGTTAATTTGGATAAGTGTTTTCTTAGTTACTTAATCCCTACAAATCTTGTCTTGTTACGATGTTAAGTTTGGTTAAGTGTCCCTATGGATTTAACCCTCCCATTCTAGCTTAACTGCGTTAAGTTGGTTAAGTGTTCCTATGGTCCTAACCCTCCCATTCTAGCTTAACTGTGTTAAGTGTCTGTATGAACCTAACCGCAACCATCGCTTTGGTTATCATGTTGAATTGGTTAAGTGTCTTAGTTAACTTAACCCTGCCATTCTAGCTTAACTGCGTTAAGTTGGTTAAGTGTTCCTATGGACTTAACCCTCCCATTCTAGCTTAACTGTGTTAAATGTTTGTATGAACCTAACCCCAACCATCGGTTTGGTTATCATGTTGAATTGGTTAAGTGTCTTAGTTAACTTAACCCTACCATTCTTGTTCTAGCTTTAACTAAATAAATTAAAGCCGTGACCACTCACATTAGATAGATATTGTTGCGATTACTGGATGTGCCGGTTGGTTCCGGGCAGGTTTACATCGCAACTCAGTCTAACCTCGGGTTAGGCATATTCGTGTTTTCTAAGTTCAAAGGGTTTTAATTAATTTTCAAATCAGATTTTGAAAGTAACCATCCCGTCCGTCGGATCTGTTAGGGATAGCCAGGGAGAGCAGTAAACTTGTATTTTCCTAACCCAAGCCTAGACACTATCCTCTCTGTCACCCTAGAACTTTCTGGTGTGTTATTAAAAAAGATGTCGTTAATAAACCTTTAATTTGTCTAAATTTACATTTTCTCATTTAGGACAAATTCTATAAGTAAATTATTCCTAATTTACTTATTTCATAATTACTCTTTTAATGTAAATTGTCAACATTTATTATTATGGCCCATTTTCCCCTCTATATCATATTTATGCTTTTTGGTACGTAAACTATACCAAATTAAGTGTCACTAACCATGATTTTGCTAAACATGACAATTACTCACAATTATGGCCAATTTCAAATTTATGCCAATAAACTTATTATGCCAAATTAGCTAATCCAATTCTGATTTAACATTCCAATTACAGTTCATGTCAAACTAGACTTATTATTCTAGTTCACAGTTCATGTAATTGCTAGATTTACAAGTCAATACTAGATTCAAATTACACATCCTATAATTCATGTCAAATTTATCCGATTTGCATTTTTATGAACATGCCATAATACATGTACCCAATTTATGCCAATTTCCAAGTTTATAACTATGTTTTAGTAAATTTCATATTTTGCCCAAATCGTATTCCCATCGTTCGTATAATCGTGATTCAATCTAGATTATAAATAAATCTAGATTCGTGGAAAAAAGGGAATGAACCAAAGTGCCATGAAAGAATAGACATAATAACTGGCATAAGATGACAATTCACAGGCATATAGATCTGGAAATATTACGACATGAAAAGGGTTGAATAGTATAGGTTCAAGAACATGGGTAGACCTAACTTAATAGGTAAATTCCCAAGATCAAGATCCAAGGATAACTAGAAATAGAAAGTCAAGCCTAGATCCGATATAATGCCAGTTTGGGGTACAACATGGTTTTGTAACTACAGTGTCATGGGCATAAATAATAACCTTATATCCATAGTCATAGGCAATAAATCCTCACAGTTAATGAATCACAGTCATAAGCGATGTTCATAGTCAGAGGAAAATAATTCTCACAGTTATGAGTCACAGTCATAGGCAATGTTCATAGTCAAAGAGGAATATGGTTTTAAGGTCCATAGTTTCATAGTCACAGTCTTATTGGTCATCGAATCATAACAGTTCTTAATTAGGTCCAAGAATATAAGCACTGATTCGAACAGAAAGATTTGGCATATTCTTTTATTCCTTTAATTTCATGTCACGAATAGAGAAAACGTTCAAATCTAAAAAGTAACCGACTTACAGAGATTATATTAGATTCGTAGAAAAACAGTCGTTGAAGTCGTTTGAATCTCCACTTGAATCCTAGCTTGTTTTGAATCTCCTTTTGAAAGTCTTGAGCAACATTTCCTCGTCTTGATTTATTTTACATATTATTTTATTTATTATTTAATTTAGCGGAGGAGAAGAAGCCATGTCCACCAAGAATCTTTGCAGCATAAGGTTAGAGAAGAATTGTGAATAGTGAAGGAGACTAGGGGCTGTTTATATAGGATTAGGCGGACGAATCTATGCAGAAAACAAGACCAGGTACATCAGAATGCACCCAGGCCCAAAAGTGGGTTTTGCACCCAGGTCGACACCCCTGTCGACTGGGCAGTCGACCTGGTCAGGGGGGTCGACTACCCAGTCGACTCCCCAGTCGACCTGGGTCCTGGGCGGGAATTTTCCCGCCCAGCCCGCTTCTGGGTTTTGAATTCGAATTTTGAATTCGAATTTCGAGCTGTTTTATGTTCTGAAAATTCCTGAAACTTCGGAGGGTCGTATCTCCCTCATACGGACTCCGTTTCTCGTAAACTCGGACTCGTTTTCATGTAGAATTCCGAGACAAAGTCAATGGCGCAGCCCGTTTCCCTTAATTTTGATTTTAAAATTTAATTCTTCCTTGATTTGTGAATCTTAGTGTTATAGAATTGCGGGGTGTTACACTGGACCTGGCTGGAATTTTCCCGCCTAGCCTGTTTGACTCTGAATTTCTGAAATTTAAAATTTGTTTTGAATTTTCTGAAACTTCCGATCGCCATAACTTCTTCATACGAAGCCCCATTCACGCAAACTCGTACTCTATCTCAACCAGAATTCCGAGAAGAACACAATGGCGCAACCCGTTTCCCTTAATTCTCATGACTGAGATTAATTATTCTTTAATTTAGTTAATTCGATTATTCAAAAATCCAGGGTGTTACATTCTCCCCTCCTTAAAGGATTTCGCCCACGAAACCTCTAAGTTAAGGAGAATGCATATCCTAACATCCAAACAACCATCTACTCAACCATCAAACACGGGCATCCATTGTCCTTATAAATTCCTAATGTTGTATGAACATATGCAAGAAATGTGTGTATATGTTCCTTATCTAATGCAAAATCAGGCAGTCTACTGATTCAGTTGACCTCCTTAATGCAAACCATGATAGTGCAATGCATCCATTATGTATGCAAAAGAACCTTATCGATAAATATTATTTCTATATGGGTGCACAACCATTCACCAAAATGCCACATCCATATGATGGTTCAACCATTAACTTAAATATGTACACACATTTATATGCAATGTGCAATATGAAGTGACTGAGCTGATCTAGTGCCTAAAGTGTGTGTATATGCATCCACGAGCAACCACTAGCAAACACTTGCATCCACTTGCATCCATCATACATAACATGTCTCAAACACATGTTTCAACCATAGGACTATCCTATCTAAAGGTCAAAGATACTAACGAGAGGACACACTAATGATAAGATAAGTACAAGATAAGCGATAAGGAGAAATTAAAAGACATACCCTCGAAAAGAAAAGGGTATAATGAACGCATCTTCGCTTCCGTCAGCGTTGCTCTCTTCATCTCCCCATTGCACTTTGACTAGTTTGACCTCTCGATTCCTCAACTTCTTAATCTCCGACCCAAGAATGCGCGTAGGAGCTCGTCGAATCGTCGCACCATGCTCGATCTCCAACTCTCTGAGCAAGCTCGGCTCTACCACTTCCGCGGTCTCGTGCAAGCACTTCCTCAAATGTGATACATGGAATACGTCGTGTACACCACTAAGTCTCTCGGGCAACTCTACTCTATACGCCATCTGCACAATCCTTTCTTTAATAGGAAACGGTCCTACGAACCTTGGTGCTAACTTCCCAATGGACCCAAAGCGAACGACGTTCCGTAATGGAGACACCTTGACAAAGACCATGTCCCCAACATCAAACTCAAGATCTGACTTCCTCTTGTCCGCATAAGATTTCTGTCTATCTTGCGCCATCTTCATCCTCCTTCGAATCAAATCGATCTTCTCTGAAGTCTCTCTAATCATATCGGGTCCAAGCAAGATCTTATCCATAGATTCCCACCAACATGTAGGCGAACGACATGGCCATCCATAAAGAGCTTCGAACGGTGCTATGCCAATGCTAGACTGAAAGCTATTATTATATGCAAACTCTACCAACGGAAGATGTTCCTCCCATGTACCTCCGAAATCTAAGACACATAATCTCAATAGGTCCTCTAGAATACGATTCACCCTCTCGGTCTGGCCGTCCGTCTGAGGATGATATGCGGTGCTCAACCATAACTGAGTCCCTACAGCCTCTTGCAAGCTCTTCCAAAATTCGCCAGTGAAGATGGGATCGCGGTCGCTTACTATGCTAGAAGGAACACCGTGCAAACGAACTATTTCTCGAATGTATACGGAAGCTAACCATGGAGCAGTCCTCTTACACTTCACGTGAATAAAATGGGCGCTCTTAGTAAGTCTGTCTACCACGACCCAAATCCCCATATTACCCTTCCTCGATCTTGGTAATCCATCAACAAAATCCATCGAGACACTTTCCCACTTCCATTGTGGGACCTCCAATGGGTGAAGCAATCCACCGGGCTTCTTTTGCTCCGCTTTTACTTGTTGGCACACCAAGCATCTAGCGACATACTCAGCCACATCTTTCTTCATGCCGACACAAAAGTAAACTCGTCTCATGTCCATGTACATCTTGTCCCCGTCGGGATGAATGGTTATCTTCGAACGATGGGCATCATCAAGAATGACCTTCTTCAGATTCTCGTCCCGTGGTACACAAAGTCTACCGTCCCTACGCAACCAACCTTTATCATCTAGGGTATACCTACGGAGATGGCTCGATGACTACCCATCTTTGAGCTTTTCTACTAAATCAACCAACTGTGGGTCATCTCATTGTGCCTTGCCAATCCGTCCCAAAAGCGTAGGTATGACCTCTAAGGGTGCAAGCAAACCAGGTACGAAGTCAATGGAAGGTGTAAAGTCAAATGTAGAGATGAACTCTAAACTTCGCCGCTCAACAAACAACAGACTCAAGGATAATCTTTTTCTACTTAAGGCATCTGCCACCACGTTACCCTTTCTAGGGGTATATGCTATCTCGAAGTCGTAGGATGCTAAGAACTCCATCCACCTTTGCAGCCTTAAGTTCAAGTCCTTCTGAGAGAATAAGTATTTTAGCAATTTGTGGTCAGTGAACAATTCGAATTTCTCGCCAAGAAGATAATGACGCCAAGACTTAAGCGCGAAAACAATCGCGGTCAACTCTAGGTCATGTGTAGGGTAATTTCTTTCATGCACTCTCAACTGCCTTCCACCATAGGCTATTACCGTTCCCTCTTGCACTAAGACTGCGCCTAGTCCTGTCCCATAAGCGTCGGTATAAACAGTAAATGGCTTACTCCCATCTGGCAATACTAAGACTGGGGCTGTGGTCAAAGCTCTCTTTAAACGTTGGAACGCATCATCACAATCTATGTCCCACATGAAAACTAGGTTCTTCTTCGTCAAGCATGTTAATGGAGCTGATATTTTTGCGAAGTCTTTGATAAACTTCCTATAGTAGCCAGCCAACCCTAAGAAACTTCTCACCTCGGTAGCATTTTTAGGAACCTTCCAATCTTGGATGGCCACTACCTTCGCGGGATCCATGGCTATCCCTTCTTTGGAAACCACATGCCCTAAGAATCGCATTTCTTTTCTCCAAAAGTGACATTTAGAAAATTTAGCTTTAAGGCTATGAGCTCGAAGAGTCTCCAACACTTCCCTAAGATGTAGGGCATGCTCTTCTTCGCTTTTAGAAAAGATCAAGATGTCATCTACAAAGACTACCACGAATCTATTATGGTACTACCTAAACACCCTACTCATCAAATCAACAAAGTATGCGGGGGTGTTTGTCAAACCGAAGGGCATCACCCGCCACTTGAAGAAACCGTCTGGAGTCCTAAAGGCAGTCTTGTCTATGTTATCCTCAGCCACTCTCAACTGATGGAAACCAGAGGCTAAGTCCAACTGTGAAAACGCTGAGGCACCAACTAACTGATCGAAAAGATCGTCAATCCTTGGAAGTGGGTGTCAATTCTTCTTAGTAAGCTTATTAAGTTCTCTATAGTCCACACAAAGTCTAATGGACCCATCCGCCTTCGTGGCAAACACTACTGGAGCACCCCACTTCGATATACTACGTCTGATGAACCCCTTCTCAAGCAATTCTTTCACTTACTTACTGAGTTCTCTTCTCTCTCCAGGAGCCATGTGGCGCACTGGCAATGCAACTGGCTTTGCATTATCTACTAGATATTTTCGAAAGTCTATCTCACGTTTTGGGGGTAAACCCCTCACCTCATCGAAGACATCAGCATATTCACGGACTATGGGAACAGAATGTAAATCATCATCGGATGCATCAAGGGATTCTAGGTAACTAAGCATTACTGGACCTCTAGGGTCACAAGAAATATCAAGGGTCCTTCCATAACGAGTCAACAATCTATCTACCCTTCTTTCACAATCTAGGATGGCCCCATATCTAGTGAGCCAATCCATACCTAGAATCAAGCCGTAGCCCATGAAGCCAAGAACAAAAGCATTGCACTCAAAATCAACGCCCAAGATAAACACTCTCAAATCCCGATAAATCATAGAAAGACGAGCCGAACCACCAATAGGATTTGAGACTACTAAGGGATCAATAACTAGACTAGTATCAAGGTGTAGTGTTTCAACTAATGATGTAGAAATAAATGAATGCGATGCACCAGAATCGAATAAAGTACGGACAGGATGGTCAAATAGAAAATCTAAACTTTCAACAAAAATTGTTCTACCTCGTTCTTGCAGCGGTGGGACCACGAGAGCCTGAACTTGTCCCCTTGCCTGCCCTAGTGCCATAAGAGCTTGCACATGTCCTCCCGAGGTAGACCCTGTCCTCTGCACTTTCTTTGGGCAGTCCTTAATAAGATGTCCCGCTTCTCCATAGTGGAAACAACCAGTCTTCTTTTTCTTCCTACAATCTTTGCTTAGATGGCCGGGTGTCCCACAGTTAAAGCATTTCTTCTTCCCCTTAGCATTGTTGCCTTTGCCACCTTTCTTGTTCTGTTGTTGGTGTTGCGGCTTCTTTTGATCCCCTTTCTTTTCGAGTGCCTTATTAGCATTGGCGCCCTTCTCTTCTTCATGCATGAGTGCCATGTCAACTAACCTCTCAAAGGTAGCTCCCATTGGAATGTGGGTCATAGCTAACCCATGAAGCGGCTCGTTTAAACCCTTAACAATTCTTAGGGCCTTCTTTTCTGAAGAGGTCACCAAGTCTAAGCCAAACCTTGCCAATTGGTTGAATTTGTTAACGTACTCTTTCACCGATAGATTCCCTTGCTTCAGTGACAAAAACCTTTCCATGTATAGATTCTCTTCAGCCTGCGAGAGAAACTTCGCCTCAAACCTTTGCCTAAAATTTGGCCACTATCGACTGGACGTCCCCCATTAGTGACCTCCCACCAAAACGAGGCCTCATCCTTCATTAGCCACGCAGCTAGCTGGACTTTCCATCCATCATCCACTTCAAAGATTCTAAACCATTCTTCCACCTCCATTAGCCAATTACGAGCTTCAACAAATGTCTCCGTCCCTTGAAAAGGTTTTCCACCCATTGCTCTAAAGTCCTTACATATCTTTGTGAAATTATCGACACGAGGAGGAGGAGGAGGATTTGTTGGACCTGCGGCGGCGGCCCTAGCCTCAAGATATTGACGAAACAAACCGGGCACATGAACGCCCTCTAGTATCTCAGATGCTTCAGACATGCTGAAACGAAAAAGGAAAGATTCAATACAAAAAAGACTGAAGGAAAGTTATATGGCTCTTGGGATTATGCTTTCTAAAATATACTTTTCTCTTGAAAATACTTTCCTTAAATCATACTTTTGAAAGTACTTCTTTATAAAAATTGCTTTGAAAAATAGTTTTTCAAAAATTCATATCTGTTCTGGTAACCTTCAACTCTGATACCACGTGTAACACCCCTCGTCCATTAATGTCAGTCACAAAGGGAATGCATTAACTTCCATGGATCATTTTAAGTAAGTATAGAACAGAAAATCACGACAAGACAGATATAAAGCAGTACTTGAAAATTAAAACTTTATTTCATTGCAGCGGATAAACCCATATGTTTGATTACATCATCAAAACCATAAACCAAAGTCAAGTACATCATATCCATCTTGATAAAACAAAGTACATAAACTGAAAGACATAATCCCCAATATTAAAATAGCCATAAATAAAGAGAAGCTGAACTTTACTTCAGCGGTCCAAGAAATCTTCTAAAAGCAGTCCAAAATCAAGCTCCACTGGTGCTAGTTCCAACCTGAGAACCTGGGGGGAGGGGGGAAGGAAAGAGATGAAAAAAGGGGGTTCAGGAATAAAGTCTGGAGAGTGCGATAATTCTAACAATATAATTAACAAAGTAACTAGGCTAAGGCATAAATAAGAAAATAAGGAAATGACCCTGAACCATTGAGTATGGCAGAGTAAACAAGGGAACAAGATGAACAACAATATCGTTAAAGCGCACCTAACCCACTAAGATAAATTTACTAAACTACACCAACACTATAGGATAATTGTTATACTGCACCGCCACTAGTATAATGCACCACCACTAGTCACCTTAAGGTTGATCCCGCCTATAGACTTGATAATGATATTGGTAGTTTCGTGCACCCCTAGCTACCTTCATAGGTGTCGTCTGCCCCTATCTCCACTAGGTGTACCCACTACCCCCAAGCGTTCGGCTCCCTAACTCGTAGACACCCGTGCTGGCCCCATAGTGGGGTGTATCACTCCCCAAAGTGGCAACCCGATACCACTAAGAATGCACGGCTTATACCTACACGATGCAACAACGTCTTACCTACCAGCCCGGGTCCACACACGCATATGAACCCGTTGGACTTGCTTTGCCACCACTAACCCGGTTTGGCCTCTTACAGTCAAGCCCAGTATGCGTGCCCCGTCCTCGACTTGGGTGGAGCCCACAAAGATACATATGGGTTACTGGTTGAAACGGGCCCCCATTACTTGACACAAGCTATCCACCTAAGCTTGGTCCCCTCTTGTACATCCCACTTAACCCACTTCTTATTCATGTTTCAATTACATGCTTCAATTTTGGTTAAGTGTTTCTAATCGTATTGCCAAATGCCACCCAAGGCACCCACTAGATTCCACATGCCACCTAAGGCACCCACTTAACCCCCTTATGTCCCACTACATGCTTATCTGGTTAAGTGTTTCTTAATTCATTAAGACCGTAACCTCATAAAGACCTCTCACATTAGACTGACATTTGTGGCAGCTGGATTTGCCAGGCGGGTCCGGGCAGTCTTACACCACCAAAGAGTCTAACCTCGTGTCTTTACAACTGTTACGTATTTAGTTTGTGCCTAAGACCTCTCACATTAGACTGACATTTGTGGCAGCTGGATTTGCCGGGCGGATCCGGGCAGTCTTACACCACAAAAGAGCATAACCTCGTGTCTTAGACGATTAATTACTCCTAATTAATCATTCCCCAAATTTGAATTACTTTCCCTATTTAAATTATCAATCAATTAACGATGTCCGTAATTGACTCAATTATGTCCATCCATTTATGGTATGTAAAATCATACCAATTTTCACCACAATTATATCTTTTGCCTTTTTAAGGCATTTATGCCAATTAAATATTTTTAATATTATCCCCTTTTTCCCGACGTAGTTCGTTTTTTCATTTAACATAAAAATATACGTTAGAATTGAATAGTCTAACTCATAAAATAAAAGAAAACATCACAAATCTAACATAGGGGTGAACTTGCATATGTGAATGATGTTCTACATCTAAAATTTGCATAGGCCAAAATTACAACTTGCATAAATAACATATGTCATGGATCCAAAATCTAAAGGTGTGAACTTGATGAGATAATGGCCACAAACTTGCATAAACATAATATGTCATGGATCCAAATCTAAGGTGTGAACTTGATGAAATACTGGCCACAAACTTGCATAAATAACATATGTCATAGTTCTATATTTGCATAGGTAATAATCATAAACTTGCATAACATGATTCATATCCAACTCATAAACTTACATATGTGATTCATACATCGCAACTATGGTGTAGACATGTAAAGTATCATGCAGAATTTAGCATATGTCATAGCCTAACTTTCAATTAAATTCTCACATAAACTAGGTGCCATAGCCATGTAAGGTCACATATAATTTACCCAAACTTGTATATGGTTCATGTTTGAATCAACATCTAAACTTTCCTACATATGATTTATCATATGAATCAATATAACAAACTAGAATAAGAAACATGATAATTCAACTAGACATAAGCCAATCATAGGATTATAACATGGGTGATAGCATCATAACTTTACATCGTGGATGATAGCATCATAACGTAATATCATAGAAATTACAACATAATTCTACAACATAATTACAACACGAAATCAACAATTCATATCACATCCAAATTAGCCGCATTATAACTCAATCCAATTCATTTATTAATTATCTTGTTAAAACTATCGAACTCACAACTCAAAAGCAGTCTTGAGTTCTGAATTCTGATTTCTGGAGTTGAATTAGCGCTCCTTTGATGAAGAATCATTGTTAGAGTTGAAAAGGATTGAATTTGATTTGCTTTCTTACTCTTTAATGGGCGGCGGCTATTTTGAGTTGCAAGTTGATGGCATGGAGGCCATGAATCCAATTTTATTTTGATTTTAGGGTTTGGGTCTATAGGTGTTTTTATAGAGTTTAGGATTAGTTTAAGCCGTCTGATCAACCTTGAATTAATCCCAGCCAACCAGAGCAATTTAGAAACCCTAATGAGTCAGCATCTAGTCACAAACAGGTCATCATTCAAATCTGCCCGAGGGGCAGGTCGACCCCCAGGTGGACACTGTGGTCGACCTGGTCAGGGTAGGTCGACCCCCAGGTCAACACTATGGTCGACCTGGCCCTGGCGGGAATTTTCCCGCCTAGCCTATTCGACTCTGAATTTTTGAAATTTAAAATCTGATTTGAATTTTATGAAACTTCCGATCGCCATAACTTCTTCATACGAAGTCCAATTCACGCAAACCCAGACTCCATCTCAACCAGAATTCCGTGACGAGCACAACGGCGCAACCCGTTTCCATTAATTCTCACGCCTGAGATTAATTATTCTTTAATTTAGTTAATTCGATTATTCAAAAATCCGGGGTGTTGCATTAAGTATATTCAAGCGGTTCATGACTTAACCATATCAAATCATCGTGTCAAATTGGTTAAGTATATTCACGCGGTTCATGACTTAACCCTATCAAATCATCGTGTCAAATTGGTTAAGCATATTCAAGCGGTTCATGACTTAACCCTATCAAATCATTATGTCAAATTGGTTAAGTATATTCAAGCGGTTCATGACTTAACCCTATCAAATCATCGTGTTAAATTGGTTAAGTATATTCAAGCGGTTCATGACTTAACCCTATCAAATCATCGTGTCAAATTGGTTAAGTATATTCAAGCGGTTCATGACATAACCCTATCATGTGGCATTAATTCATTAATGCACCCCAACCTCTCACATAAGACCTGTTGTCGTGGGCAGTGGATAGGCCGGGCGGTTCCGGGCAGAATTACACTACAACTCAGTCTGACCTCGGGTTTTTAAGTGCGATATGACCAACTACCCACATTGGATCCTATTGTTTGCAGTAACTGGATTTGCTGGGCGGTTCCGGGTAGAATTACACTGCAAACTCAACCCAACCTCGAGTTGGCCATTTTCAAGTTCATTCTAAGTGTCATGTCCATGTTCAAGTTTCATGTCAAGTTCGTGTCAAGTTTCATGGCGTGTTTCATGTCCATATCCAGGTTCAGGTTATTACAGCATTCATGTTTCAAATTTTGCCTTTTATCTAGTTCATAATTCATGTTCGTAACCAATTCATGTTTTGCCTATTCTACCCAAATTGTATTCCCATCGCACGTAAATGTGAATCGATCCATACTACAAATAAATCCAAATCTCAGAATAAAGGGAATAACATCAAAACTATGATAGGCAAGAGGGACGAGCAAAAAGCGATAAAAGAGGTTACAAGACTATCATGACGTAACTTGAGATAATTGGTTACAACATCACTGGAATATAGGATTTCAAATCTAGCAAGATAAGGCGATAGTCATGGTAAACGCTGACATAAGAGAATTGGCATGCAAAAGCAAGACAAATACAAGGATAATGGATCCAATGGTTTTGGTGTACATAATAGCGAATAAACTAAGCAAGTCACACCCTAGGTATGCGATCCAACAAAATGCCAATTCGATGCACAACATGGTTCTCAACTATAGTGTTATGGGCATGAACAATCAACTATAATAGTCTTAGGCAATTAACCCCAGTAGTCATAGGTAGAAATCTCATAGTTATGACTCATAAGCGACTCATCATAATAATCATGGATAATTATCAAAAATAGTTCTAGGCAAATAGTCATAGGCAATTAACAGTAATAGTTTCCAAGTCATGGTCATAGATAATAGCCTTATGTTCATAATCATAGGTAATAATTCTTATAGTCAAGAGTCATAGGTGATTAGCCACAATTGTCCTCGTCATAGTCATAGGCATAGTCTTGTGTTCACAGTCATAGGCATATGCATAGTCTTATATTCACAGTCATAGGCATAGTCTTATGTTCTTAGTCATAGGCATAGGCATAGTCATATGTTCACAGTCATAGGCATAGTCTTATGTTCTTAGTCATAGGCATAGGCATAGTCTTATGTTCATCGTCATAGCCATAGTCATAGGCATAGGCAAAACCTTATGTCCACAGTCATAGGCATATTAAGGTTATAGACATGAAAGGATATGAATAGGCCCCAAATAGAAATATTCCCACAAGTCAAGATCCAAGAATTTATGTTAAAATCTAGCGTTTGAATAATAAACTAGGTCCAACAACATGAATGGGCATGATTCAATCGATAAGAAATAACCCGAAATCATAGATTCATTAAGAGACAAGAACAGATCTAAATAGATAATCAAGCTTAGGCCCAATTTCGTTTCATTCCATGTCCATATTAAATTTAACAAGTTTAAATCTCAAAGTAACTAGAACTTGCAGATCGTGGTCTAAGAAATTGAGAGGCAGAAGTTGAATCTAGAAACTAGTCGTCGATTAGTTGATTCGATGGATTCTGATTTGATAGCAGAAGCAAGCCCCCAATATGGAATTCCTAGCCGTAGTCTTCAAGAATTAGTCTTTGTGTTTTACTTTAATTTATTTATTTGTTTTTCTCAGAGGTAGCATAAGGACAGAAAGAATTTGTGTAGAGAGAATGAGGCTAGGAGGCTGTTTATATAGGTTTAGTGTCACGAGTCTAGTCAGAAAATTGGTCCAAATACATCAGAATGAACCCAGGCTGAAAACCAGGTTTTGGCACCAGGTCGACCATAGGGTCGACCTGGTCCCTGGCAGGTCGACCATAGTGTCAACCCCTAGGTCGACCTGGTCCTGGGCGGGAAATTTCCCATCAAGTCTGCCTTGGGTTTTGAATTTTAATTTCAAATTCAAATTTTGAGCTGTTTTTGATTCTGAAAATTCCTGAAATTTCGGAGGGCCATAACTTGGTCATACGGACTCCGTTTTTAAAAAACTCGGACTCATTTCCAAGTAGAATTTCGAGTTGAATGCAATGGCGCAACCCGTTTCCCTTGATTCTTATTTTAAAATTTAATTATGCCTTGATTTATGGTTTCAATATGTTATTAAAATACGGGTTGTTATAGTTGGATATCAAATCTCTTGTATTCATTGGAAAGCTCTTTTCGATAAGAACCCAACGGTTCCGGTTTTAGGGGAAACCGTCGGTCGGATCTCCCATAATGTCAATTTGAAGTTAATGGTCGAAATTCGTGAACGGTCGCTACGCGGCGCGTTCTATTTAGGCCATTATAATATATAATATATATATATATTATATATTTCATCAATTTCCATTTAGAATGAATTTTACAAATTGTTTTTAAATTCGTTTTAAAAACGATTTCCACTTCCATTTCAATTTCAAATCAAAATTGAATATTCCATATTTTAAATTCATTTCAAATCGATTTCAGTTCCATTCAAATTCATTTGAAATTCATTTTAAAACGATTTCAATTCTATTTTCAAAATCAAATAAAATTGAATATTCTTTATATAAATTCATTTTAAATTCATATTAAATTGATTTCAATTTTATTTAAATTTAAATCAAAATTTAATTTTCCACATCATTTCAATTTTAAAATGATAATATTTTCAAAATATCAGATTTTGAAATCACTATTCGTTATTCATTATAAAATAAATAAAATCGACAAAATTCCCATTTGTGTTAAAATGGCATTTACCTACTTAACACGGCTTCACATTTCAATATTCATTGAATATTATTTTAAAAATATTCATTAATTCTGAACTGGAATCAGACTCAATCAATTACCATATAATTTTATTTATATGGATTTCAACATCATATATATATATATATATATACACACACACACACACAACAATAATGGTAAGCAATCATTAAAAATTCAAACAACATCCAGAGTGCATTCTATAACTGTATAAGCATTAAAATAAATAAATAACGCTTATACAGGCTGTCAACCCATCGTTTGACATACCACTAATTTATTGGGATCAGTGTACATCAAATATTATCCCAATACCCGTGTGCGGTTTTCAAAAAACAAATACTTATTATTATTTGTGTAGTTGGGCGATGTGTAAAATTTATCGTCCCAATCAATATCAGATAAATAAGTGTACATAAACAAATGTGAGTGAGGCAAAAGAAAACATGTTTTGTCAGTTTCAGTAAATTTGGATTGACCAGAAAATGGCCATTTTTCAAATGGTCTTCAAATTTGACGAAATTAGTTTTGTTAGGACCGTATCGTCAACACAAGGCTAGAAACAAATTTTCTAGAATTTTCAGAGTCAGTATATGGCCCTAGTAAATTAAAATGTACGCGTAAATTAAATATATATTGATTTATATTTTAATTTAAAGGGAAACTGATCGTAATAGCCGAATTGGGTAACGATACATATCCCATTCGGTCCGGTATAAGTGTATTATGCTAGAGACGATAGTCGGTGGCTTCGATTCAGAGTTCGAATGAAAAGTCAACTTTTCATGGAAGAAAGAAGAAAAAAATAAATTAATTAAATTATATATACACACCCCCCATTTATTCTCTAAACCAAAATCAGAACGCTCCCCACCCCCCAATTTTGAAATTCCGTCACTCCCCTCCTCTGAAAAACTGCCTCGCACCTCCGGAGGGCAGCCACCCCAACGCCAACGTCAGCCACCTCCCCCTCCTTCTTCCTCGATGCGCAGGCTCCCTCTCTCTCTTCTCCAACTCACTAAAGCCCACATGGTCATTCGAGACAGCCGCCGCTACCCTGGATAGCCACCCCCGCACCTGTGCCTACCTCCCCTCGACCACCTCGGACCCCGATGCCCCTCTGACTGCCACCACCATCCCCTCGCGCCTCCCTCTCCTCTTCCTCAAACAACCATGCCCAAACCACCAGGACTAGCCGCCATAGCCGAAGTAGACCCCGCCTGCTCAGTTGAAGACCATGACGCCACATGACAGCCCCCTTTCTCCCTTCTTGCATAATGGCGATGAACCAGACCGAAATCAAAACGAAATCCAATCCGTTCAGATACAAAGAATGGAGGAGTGGAACCCAAAGGTGAGAACTCCTCACTAAATTTTTTTATACAGTTATTTATTTTTAACTGCATATATGAACTGCTCCTCGTCGACCACAAACCATGGACGACTTGCTTGATTGTTTGGTTGATTGGAATATTTGTTTGAACTTGGTTTGGGATGAATAATGAATATATATGATTTGGTTTATGTATGGCGTGAGCCATTATTAGGCGAGGGATAAGGCTAGACTTTATCCCGGTTCTAGTATCGCGTTGTTATGCCGCCAAAAATTTCTAAAATATGTTAGAAAAATAAAAATATCATTTTTATTGTATAAATGAACTAAATGGAATATTCATATGTTGAATAAATTATTTTGTCGTTAAAAATATAATTTTTAACGTTGATATGAATAAAATAAATATTCATTTACAAATCAGATGATTTGTGTAATAACCCGCAAAATCTGGGCCAGTTTAAAATTTTTATTTTGGCAATTTTAATGAATTTTGAATATTTAAAATGTATTATTTTAAATAATATCGATGAGAAATTTATTTTGAATATAATTCGAACGTATATATTATATACGTCATCGTTAGAATATAAATAATTATATATAATTAGAAATAGAATTGAAAATGGCGCGGTAGTTCGATAATTCGATTTCAAACTTCAATTGAATGTACCGGGTGCAAAACAATCCGTATTTTAGTGAAACCAAAAATAATAGAATCTAATTGAGAATATCCTTTCAACGAATCCGAAAAATCGAAATTTCATAGCGGGAATCAAAAGATATGTCCAGTTGAAAATTCTCAATAGTCGCTATGGAATTCAGGCCCTTAAAAATAGACATTTTGCAAACGACCTCGGATTTCGACGAAACCACTTTTTTTGGATCCGCAGTGTCAAATTATTGGTAGATTTCAAATTTCATAATTTTTTGAATCAATATGTGAGCGTGGCAAAGGAAAACGCGTTTGACCAGTTTCAGTTGATTTTAATCGACTGGAAAATGGCCATTTTTCCAACGGTCTCAGAATTCGACGAAACTAGTTTTGTTAGGACCGTATCGTCAATACGAATCTAGAAAGTATTTTTCTGGAATTTTTAAAGTTAGTATGTGACCCCGGTAATTTGAAATGTACGTTTAAAATTCAATATAGCGATTTAAATGTAAATTCAACGGAAACTGATTGTAACGTCCGAATCAACCTACGATACATATCCCATTGTGTTCGGAATGGGGGTGAAACGCTATGGACGACAGGCGGTGGGCCTCGTTTAGAGGTCGTTTGTGAAAGTCAACTTTTTGCAAAATAAAATAATTAAAAATTAAAATCCTTTTCTCTTTCTTCCTCTCCTATACGTTCTGGCCCCCCCTTTTTACTTCAGAAATCGATTTATAAAAAAAAACCAACAACGGAAAAGGGGGAAACCCTCGCCGCTCCCCCTCGTCGTTGCCAGCGCCGCCGCGCCTCAGGCGGGCCACCCCGTCGCCCCTCCAGCCTCCTCGCTCCCCTCTTCTCTTCAATCGTCGTGTCCAACCCCCTGAGCATCCAAAGCCGCCACCACTTCCCTGAACCCACCACCGGACTGCGACCGAGCCTCCCCCACGGCCAACAGCACCCAGCGCCACCACCCATTCCGCCTAGCTCCGACCAGCGGGCCCTTCCCCTTTAAAAATCCGGTTTTTACACGTTTGCACCTTCGGAAATGACACCCCGACGCTGCCCGAGCCCCTGCTCCACCTAGACAGCGCTTCCACCAGCTCCTTCGATCCACCTTCAGCCACCGGTGCACGTTTATATGATTTTTCTTTGATTTATTTATGTACGATGATAAAAATATGATTTTTATATAAACCGCTTTGAAATGAAATTGTGATTTCTCGTTATATGAAATTTATTTGATTTTAAAATTGATTTTTAACTAAGTAAAAAGGCGGAGATTTTTAAAATAGAAAAGATTAGATCTTTAAACTATAAAAGATTTGATTTTTTTAACTATGAAGGAATTTGGATTTTGACTTTGAAAAGTTTGATTTTTAACAATGGAAAGATCGGATATTTTTACCATTTTAAAGACGATATTTTTATCATTGTAAAGAGGCGATTTTTCATAGCAAAAAGAAATGATTTTCAATAATATAAAAGTTGAATTTTTATAATTCATGAAGGTGAGATTTTTATTTGAAGAAAGATATGATTTTTATCCATAGTAAAAATTCGATTTTTATATATTGAATAGCATAGTAAAAATTCGATTTTTATATATTGAATAGCGAAGTAAAAATTCGATTTTTATATATTGAATAGCAAAGTATAAATTCGATTTTTATACATTGAATAGCGAAGTAAAAATTCGATTTTTATATATTGAATAGCGAAGTAAAAATTCGATTTTTACATATGTAGAGGATACGGGCGACGAAAGTGACGAAAGGCGAGAACGACGAAGATTTCTACTTAAGAAGTGTCATGGAGTTTGGATAGCTATTGGTGAGAATTTCTCACTCTTCAATTTCTTTTTCTAGTTATATATATATACCAGGATGTAGACGGTGCTTAGTAGCACTCGACACAATCGTCCACAGACCATGGACTTGTTTGTTTAGTTGTGTAGTTGACTAGTCTATTTGGTACGAATTGAATTGTTTGGTGAAATGAAATTGATTTGATTGATATGTGAATGGCGTGGGCCTTCACTAGACCCAGGATAAGGCTAGACCTTGTCCCGTTTCTAGTATCGTGACGTTATGCCGCCAAAATTTTCTAAAATAAGTTAGAAAAATAAAAATATCATTTTATTTAAAGAATGAACTGAATAGAAATTCATATGTTAAAATAAAATGTTTTATCGTTAAAAATATAATTTTTAACGTGAATATGAATATAGTGAATGTGGATAAATAAATATTCATTTACAAACCAGACGGCTTGTTTATGTACACTGATTTGACCGACATTGATTCGGACGATAAATTTTACACATCGCCCAACTGCACAAATAAAATCTGTGTTGATTGTTTGAAACCCCACACGGGTGTTGGGATGAAACTTGAAGTTCACTCATCCTGATTGATTAAATATGTCGATCGATTGATTGACAGGCTGTTATAAGCGTTATATATCTATATTTGATGCTTATACAGTGTAGTGCACTTTGGTAGATGGTTGATTGTTTTTCAATGCTATTATATACGTGTGATGTATTAAAATCCATAATTAATATTATATGGTGATTGATTGGGCCTCATTCCAATTTAGAAAATAAAGAATATTATAAAATAAAGGTTCATGTGTTGACTGTACTCATCCGTTGAGATTAGTCATATGTTGAACGAAATATTTTAATAATAAAATTTACATCTTTATCAGTATAATATAAAGGTTCATGTGTTGACTATACTCATCCGTTGAGATTAGTCATGTGTTGAACGAAATATTTGAAAAAGAAACATTTGAAATAGAATATTTGAAAATCGAAAACGAAATGAATTGAATTGAAAACGATTTCGAAATGAATTGAATTGAAAACGATTTCGAAATGAATTGAATATAAAACGATTTCGAAATGAATTGAATTGAAAACGATTTCGAAGTGAATTGAATTGAAAACGATTTCGAAATGAATGAATTTAAAACGAATTTATAAGGAAAAAAAATCAATTTTGAATTGAATTGAAATGGGAGTTGAAATAGTTTTTGAAATGAATTTAAAACCATTTATATAAGTCGTTTTAAATAGAAATCGACGAAATATATATTATATATTATATATATATAATGGCCTGAATAGAACATGCCGCGCCGCGGCAGTTCGCGAATTTCGACCATTTATTTCAAACGGACATTACGGGATATCCGACCGTCGGATTCTCCTCAAACCGGAACCGTTGGGTTCATATCGAAAAGAGCTTTCTAATGAAGATTAGAAATTTGAAATCTAACGGTTGGATTTGGAGTTACGTCCAAATCAAATTTGAAAAAGGTCGCTGTAAGTGCCGTTCGATGGCCATTGTTGGAAATCGATTTTACGGGCCTTAATAAAATTATTAAAAATAGTAATAATTTGTGTAAAATCATAAGAAATGATTTGAGAAAAATTGGGGTGAAAAACTCCATATTTGATAAGATAAAAATAGATTTTTATCGAAATGAACTAGTTTGAACTCAATTTAAAACCCGGGTTTTTATTTTTAAATAAATAAATTAGATTTAAAAAGGGGTTTTAAATAATCGGAATTCCTAATATATTTGATTTGAATTGAACTAGAATTGATTTGTGGGTTTATCGTGAACTGTGTTTTTAAACAACACTAGTTCTTTAACCCGATGATAATTAGAATGTGATTTGGGTTTGTCGTGAACGGTGTTTTAAAAGACATTAGTTCTTTAACCCAATAAAAGGAGTTTTAACGAATCTGCAATTAGATTGAAATGTTAATTTACAATCTAAATTATCAAATTTAGAAAACGAGCGAGAATGGAGTATCACCAGTTTTGCTCCAAAGCGATAGTTAAATCTTTAATTAGATTTGAACGTGAAAAGGTAATTAATTTTACCGATAACACTGTGGTGCTAAATATGGAGTATTGCAAGTTTTGCTTCATGGGATGAATAGGTTGGGATTGGGAAATAAAATAAATAATTACTTTGGTGTGGTTCGCTAATCTCGACTAGTTTTGAAAACCATAATTTGGTTTGAAAGGTCATCCAAAGGAAGATTAAAGGATAAATTTTAAAGAATTTATCTTGGATAAAATTAATGGGAAACTTTCCCTAAAAATGCGATTTTATGAAAAAAAGAATATTATGAGTTGGAATGAGGCGTATGTTGTGTTTGTGTAACATTTGTTTTTAATATACGCGGGTTGTTCGGAAATGCCGGGTTTATACCCATTCTGAATAACCGATTCGACGATATGTCGAAGATGAAGACGGTGGCTGAAGACCGGAAGTCTTCACATCGTTTGGGTAATTACTGACGATCCTGATTGGGCTGTACACCCAAGAGGATGGAAATAGTTGGTGGTCGTCCAGACGTACTTGGAGATGGATGGATATACGAGGAAAGTGCCTCCGGTTCCGTTCAGACCCAGAGCGGACTTGCAAATGGATTGTGTGTCTGACATTGGACTTTATTATGTGTTGATTGATTTCTATTAAATATACATCTGTTTGGCGGCGGAGAATTTATTCTTTTGCTTAACGCCCTTCTCTGAGACGTACGAGCTCAGAGGTTGTATATCGATGGACATCAGTCGCATGGCATGAATTGCCTGTGTGGCACGCTAAGATGCAATGATCAAGGCTTCTGTTGAAAAGCAAAGTCTTGTGGTTGATGATCAAAGAACGGCCTACGTGGCAGCTTTGTGTATAACGTGAATTCGCGAGCCTCACACCTCGGTATGAGTTAAAAACGGGATACGGACTGCAGGGAGAGCACGACGTTTCTTTCTAGCTTTGGTGGTGTCAGTTACTTACCAGCCCTGACATTTATATACTTTTCACCTATGTGGTTGTTGGAATGCGAGGCGCCTCGATTTTGGGTCTGCAAGGACCGAGAAACGTGTGTTCAGGCATAATTAATCCTCTAACATAAGTGAGGACCGGCCCTGAAGCATCCAGGGGTTGCCCAGAGTGCGTAACCCTGGGACATTTGCTAGAGTGTCTCGAACGTGGAGAGGAGCTTGCCCCTTGCCTCGACTCATGACGGAAATCCAATTTCCAATACGTGTATTGTGGTTTTATTTGTAGAGCCTAGTATGGCGACATAGTAGCATGGGATTCTATGCCGTCTATGATTTATATTTATGATTGAAATTGTTTTGACACTATACACTTATTATAGTATCAAATGATTTGTTTTAAACGTACCAAGCATGTTTGTCTATTATAAGGGAAAACCCTATCCTCCGGTTTGCGTTGCATTGTGTGATGGGACCTAGGTCTTATAATAGCTTCATTTTTCGAAAAAGCATTGCGTTGTTTATTCTATGCACTGGTATTCTTGGGAGGAAACCCGTTCCGTGTTATACGGCGTGGTCCCTTGAATTACCCTCTTTTAAAGTAAAGTTTTAAATAACTATTTTAGTTCTCACACCAGTCACATGACTGACCTGGAGTTTATTGTTTTAACCTAAACTCTGGGTGCCCTTATTTTCTGCATGGGCAGCTAGTAGTTTTGGTTTTGCAGATTTATATTCAAAGGATCCTGGTTTACAGCTGGAATGATATCCGTAAAGCTCTGTATCCGTATATCACCTTCAGTTGTGCTTTGTATTATTTTTCCGCTGCTATGTAATTTATTGTAATCTCTAATATTTCTCGAATGTAATTTATTCATTTTACTCTGTATATTCTTGTATCTGATGGAATTGTTGTAATAGCAATGAAATGTTCTTCCGTCTGCGTTTTATTTTGTCCTGTTCTCAAACGATCAGGGGTTTCGAACGGTCTAGATCGGTTTAACAACTGATTCGGATCGAGCGAAATTCCCGGCCATCACAATTTGTTTATGAACACCCATTTTACTAATATGGATTGGGATGATATATTTTACACATCGCCCAACTGCACAAATAATATTCAGTATTTGTTGGTTGAAACCCCACACAGGTGTTGGGATGATATTTGACGTACACTAATCCCTATTGTTTAGTTGTATGTCGAACGATTGGTTGACAGGTGTTGTAAGCGTTAAATATTTATATTTAATACGTATGCAGTGTAGAATGCACTCTGGATGATGGTTGATTGTTTATCGTTGATGTTGTATATGTATATTGTATGAAATTCATATAATCAACATTATATGGTAATTGACTGTGTCTGATTCCAATTTAGAAAGAATGAATATTTAAAAAAAACAAGTATTTTAAAATAATATTCAGAAAAGAATCAAAATCTGATTTGGATATCCGATTTGGGATGGACACGAATATACATAAATATTTAAAACCATGTTGATTAGATTAACTACGTTTTCAAATGAACGATATTTATATCAATTTTATTCATTTTTATAATGAATATCGAAAAAAGATTTGATTTCAAAATCTAATGTTTTGAAAATATTATCGTTTATATATTAATGATATGGAATATTCAATTTTGATTTGAAACTGAATATGATGTTGAAATCATTTTGAAAACGAATTTAAAACGATTTATAAAATATGTTTTAAATGGAAATCGATGAAATATATATTATATATATAATATAATGGCCCGAATAGAACACGCCGCGCTGCGACAGTTCGCGAATTTCGACCATTGACTTCGAATTGACGTTATGGGAGATCCGACCGTCGTATTCTCCTAAAACCGGAACCGTTGGGTTTGTATCAAAACGAGCTTTCTAAGAATATTATATATTTGAAATCTAACAGTTGTATTTGGAATTATGTCCAAATCAAATTTGGAAAAGTTCGCTGTAAGTGCAGTTCGATGGTTGTTTATGGAAATTGACTGTACGGGCCTTGATAAAATTATTAAAAATATCAATAATTATCCAAAATCATAAGAAATTATTTGGAAAGAATTAAGATGAAAAATTCCATATTTGAAAAGATAAAAATAATTTTTTATCGAAATGAACTAGTTATAAACAAGAATTATAATCCAAATATTTTTAAATAAACAAATTGGATTTGAAATGGTTTTAAATATAACCAAAACTTCCAATATATGGATTGGAATCAAAAATATCTTCGGAATATTTGGATATTGGATTCTGTGATTATACAGATATTGTGGAGGAATTTGGAAGATAAATATATCGTTATTCCCAATACGATATTTGTTAATTTCAGAATCTGATATTGAATATAAGCCGATATAATTTCTATTTATAGCCTTGTATTTAAGATTGAATTGGATTTTCGGTTTGTCATGAACTATGTTTTAATGACACTGTTCTTAAACCCAGAAGATATAAATCTTTTAATTAAGATTTTTAGAGTTTCCAATTATATTTAATAATTGGAATAAAATGGAATGTGAATTGGGTTTATCGTGAACTGCGTTTTAACGACATTCGTTCTTTAACCCGATTTATAGTGAATGTGATTTGGAATTTATATATCTTTTGTTAAGATTTAAAGGAGATTTTCCAAAGTAAAGTTTTTCCAGTTTAATAAAATAAATTGGAATGGAATGGAATTCGATTCAGTAATAATTGAAGTGAACTTCTATGGAGGAAGACTATTACTATATATTGAATTTAAAAGGCCTTGTCGTTATTCCATTTATATTATCGGTTGGATATGAAAGTTTGTATCGATTATATATATCGATCTGTTTTGCATGAAAATTCGATTGTTAATGGAATGAGATTTTGGGTTTATCGTGAGCTATGTTTAATTGACATTAGTTCTTCAACCCAGTTAAAGATAAGATTAATTTCTTAACATTGAATAATCATTAATAATGACTTTTGGAAATTAAAACTGAATTAGAGTTTTAATGAATCTTTAAATAGATAGAAAGGTGAATTTGATAACTAAAATGGTCAAATCCAAGAAATGATCTAGAATGGAGTATCATCAGTTTTGCTCCAAGCGTTAGTTCAATCTTTAATTAGATTTGAACGTGGAATGGTAACTAATTTTACTGATAACAAATTGGTGTTAGATATGAAGTATTATCAGTTTTGCTTCATGGGATGAATAGGTTGGGGTTGGGAAATTAAACAAATGATTACTTCGGTAAGGTGCGCTAGTCCTGACTAGTTTGGAAAACCTTAATATGGTTTGAAATGATATTCAAAGGAAGATTAAAGAATAAATTTAAGTGATTTTTCTTTGATAAAATTAATGGGAACCTTTCCCAAAGGATACGAATATTTAAATAAAAGAATATTCAGAATTGGAATGAGGCGTATGTTGTGTTTTTATAACACTTGTTTATTATATACGCGAGGTAATCAGAAAGACCGCGTTTATCCCATTCTGAATAACTGAATTGGCGATGAGTCGACGATGAAGACGGTGGTCGAAGACTGGAGGTCTTCACATCGTTTGGATGATTACTGATGTCTTGATTTGGCTGTACACCCAAGACAAGGTAACAAGTGGTGATCGTCCAGATGTACTTGGAGATCGACTGGATACGCGAGGTTTTAAAAAGAATTTCAATCGAATTGAAATGGAATTGAAATCGATTTGAATTGAAATTGATTTTAAATGAATTTAAAAAGAATTTATAATGGAATATCCAACTTTGATTTGAAATTGAAATGGAAGTGGAAATCGTTTTTAAAACGAATTTAAAATGATTTATAAAATTTATTTTAAATGGAAATCGATGAAATGTATGATATATATATATATTATAATAGCCTGAATAGAACGCGTCGCGCAGTGACCATTCGCGAATTTCGACCACTAACCTCGAATTTATTTTACGGGAGGTCCGACCGTCGGATTCCCCTAAAACTGGAACTGTTGGGTTCGTATCGAAAAGAGCTTTCCAATGAATACAAGAGATTTGAAATCTAACGGTTGGATTTGGAGATATGAGAAAATCAATTTTAGAAAAGGTCGCTATGGATGTAGTTCGGTGGCCGTTATTGGAAACCGACTATACGTGCGATAATAAAATTATTAAAAAAATGGAAAAATTATGTAAAATCATAATAGATGATTTGGAAACAATTTTGATGAAAAATTCCAGTTTTGCAAAGATAAAAATATATTTTTATCGAAATGCACTAGTTATTAACTAGAATAATAATTTATTTATTTTTAGAAATAAACAAATAGGGTTTGAAAACGGTTTTAAAATAACCAAAATTTTCCAAAGAATAAATTGGAATGGATTTAGAATGGAAATAAACGTCCGAATTTTTCGATATTAGATTTCGTGATTATACGGATATTGTTGAGGAATTTGGAAGATATACATACATACATACATACATACATACACACATACATACATATATATATATATATATATATATATATATCGTTATTCCAATAGATATTCGTTGGTTTTAAATTTGATATTGAATATAAGCCGATATATTTTCTATTCAGAGCCTTGTATATGATATCAAATTGGATTTTGGGTTTGTCGTGAATGGTGTCTTATTAACAATGTTCTTTAGTCTAGTTGAGAAAAGAATATATCTTTAAACTAAGATTTACTGAAGTTTTCCGATTAATTAATATTTAATTGGAGCTGAATAAAAGAATTGGATTTTTTGGTTTATCATGAACAGTCTTTTAAATAACACTTGTTGTAACACCCCACGTCCATTAATGTCACTCACAAAGGGAATGCATTAACTTCCATGGAGGTTTTAAGTGAATATAGAACAGTAAAATTACAACAAGATAGATATAAAATAGTACTTGGAAATTCAAAAACTTTATTTCATTGTAGCAGAAGTCAAAACATGTTTGATTACATCATAACACCATATTCAATGTCAAGTACAATATCTATCTTGATAAAACAAGTACATGATCCCATTACATGAATAGCCATTAAAAAGAAAGATAACAAGCTAGACTTTACTTCAGCAGTCCAAGCTTTCCAGAAGATAAGCGATCCAACTAGACTCCACTAGAACTTGACCCAACCTGCGGACCTGAAGGGAGAAAAAGGATGGGAAAGAGGGGGTCAGACATAAAGTCTGGTGAATATGATAATTCTACAATACTATTACCAAAATAACTGGACTAAGGCATAAGCTGGAAAACAAGAAAATGTCTATGAAGAGCAGATTAAGGACATAGACAATCGCTAAAGGCAACGATGTAGGCGCTCCTAAATACTAAAGGATAAACACTATACTGCACCACACCAGTCACCCTAAAGATTCATCCCACTTAGCTTCACTTAGAAACTTTCCCAATGGCTTTACGTACCCCTAGCTGACTACATAGGTGCCGCCTACCCCTATCTCCACTAGGTGTACCCTACTTCCCATTATTCGATCGGCTCCCTAACTCGTAGATACCCGTGCTGGCCCCACAGTGGGGTGTATCAATCCCCTAAAGTGGCAACCTGATACAACAGACATGCACGGCTTATACCTACACGATGCAACAACGTCTTACCTACCAGCCCGGGTCCACACACGCATATGAAACCCGTTGGACTTGCGTTGCCACCGCTCCCTGTTTTGGCCTCTTATAGTCAAACCCAGTATGCGTGTCCCGTCCTCGACTTGGGTCGAGCCCACAAAGATACGTTTCGGGATACTGGTTGAAATGGGCCCCCACTATTTACCACAAGCATTCCACCTAAGCTTGTCCCCATTAGTCTATCCCACTTAACCCACTTAGTCATGTTCATTTACATGTGTGTTTGGTTAAGTCTAATCGTATTTCAAATGCCTCTAAAGGCAACCACCAGATTCCTCATGCCACCAAAGGCACCTACTTAACCCCCATGTCCCACCTTACATGATTATCTGGTTAAGTATTTCTTTGTTCATTAAGGCCATAACCTCATAAAGACCTCTCACATTAGACTAGCATTTATGGCAGCTGGATTTGCCGGGCGGGTCCGGGCAGTCTTACACCATAAAAGAGTCTAACCTCGTGTCTTTACAACTGTTATGCTTTAGTTTGGGCCTAGGACCTCTCACATTAGGCCGACATTTGTGACTACTGGATTTGCCGGGCGGGTCCGGGCGGGTTTACATCACAAACGGGTCCAACCTCGTGTCCTAAGCATTGATTATTAATAATAATCCACTTTCCCCCAATTTTAATAATTCCCTGCTTGAATTATTAATTACTTCCAATTTTTAACAATGTCCATAATTGACTCAATTATGGACAACCATTCATGGTATGCAAAATCTTACAAAATTGCACCCAATTTATTAATTCCTAATATTACGCCTGCCCCACGTTTGAACGTTTATTCGCAAAATATATGTTAGACTCGAATAGCCTAACTCATAGCATAAAAGAGATTATCATAATAACAACATGTATATGTGACCAAATGAATCATAATAAGGGGTGAAACTTGCATATGTCCAACTTGCATAGATTATACATGTCATGGACCTAAAGGTGTCAACTTGTTCAAAATTCACCTAATATAATCTCAATCAATTTTCATAAACTTACATATGAACATGTGTAAATCAACATCATCTAATTTTTTAACAACATGGTTTTATATGGGTACACCTAACTCAATAGGCAAATTCCCATAATCAAGTTTTATTTAATTATAGTTTTAAGTTTATGGGTAAACCTAACCTAATAGGCAAATTCCCATAAACAAGATCCATTTAAATTAAGAAAAAAAAAACATAACTTTAAGCATGATCCAACAACATGATTTTTCAACATAATATAGCATGATTTATAACATGGCATAGTATGATAGTATAACATAGCTTGACATGATTCTCAACATAGCACGACATAGCATAAGAGAATTTACAACATAGCATGACATAGCATAAGAGAATTTACAACATAGCATGACATAGCATATATAATTTACATCATACGACAACATAATAACATAATAAGAGATCCACAATATATAGAGTTTACAATTACAAATCACATCACTTTCTTGTGATCCATTCATAACTGAGTCAAATTAGTTTGTAATAGTCTTGTGAGAATCATCATACTCACCAACAAAAGAAGAGAATTAGAGAGAGAGAGTTCTTTGGTTTGATTTGTTTTGTTGAGTAGAATTTAGTTGTAGTAGATTAGGCTTCCTCTTCTTAGTTTGTGACGGCTACGCTGAACTCCATGGCAGCAGCATGACGGTAGCTTCTCTAATTTTACAAGTGATTTAGGTCTAGGGTCTACCCACTTATTTATAGATTTTAGAATTCATTTAGGCCATTAGATTTAACCTAGAAATAACCGCAGCCGTTCAGACAAGATGGGGTTTATCTTGTTGACTCAGCAATGAGTCAGAAGTGACTCAGCAAACACTCAGCAATATATATATATATATATATATATATATATATATATATATATATATATATATTCTACAATGTACACATTAGATACATCCCCCCCTTTTTACACACTTATTATTGTTTTTATATACATATTAGATACATCCCCTCTCTTACACACTTGTTAATATTTTTATATTCATATTAGATACATCCCCTCTCTTACATACTTATTAATATTTTTATTTTCATATTAGATGCATCCCCTCTTCTACACACTTATTATTATTTTAGCAACTTTAGTGTTAATAGAAAATTCGGTGTGTTACATTCTCCCCTCCTTTTAGGATTTCGTCCCCGAAATCTTCAAGTCCGGAAGAATGTATATCCTACCATCCAAACGTCCATCTACTCATCCATCATGCACAGGCATCCATTGTCCTTACAGACTTCTAATGCTTTCATGTTTAAATGCACAGTGTGTGTATATGTTCGTATCTAATGCAAAATCAGGCGGTCCACTGATTCAGTTGACCTCCTTAATGCAACTATGATCGTGCCATGCATCCATTATGAATGCAAAAGATTCTTAATGCCACATAATACTTCTATATGCGTGCACAACCGTCATCTGAATGCAGCATCCACATGATAATACAACCATCGTTCATCCATTTTACTAAATACATCCATATATATATGCAATATGCAATATGTAGTGACTGAGCCGATCTAGTGCCTAAAGTGTGTGTATATATGCATCCACGAGCAACCACTAGCAAACACTTGCATCCATTTTGCATCCATCATACATAACATGTCTCAAACACATGTTTCAACCATAGGATTATCCTAACTAAAGGTCAAAGATACTAATGAGAGGACATACTAAAGATAAGATAAGATAAGCTAAGCGATAAAGGAGAAATTAAAAGACATACCCTCAAAAAGAAAGGGGTACAACGAACGCATCTTCTCTTCTGTCTCCCAAGTTGCGTTGCTCTCATCATCTCCCCATTGCACTTTAACCAGTCTGACCTCTCGATTCCTCAACTTTTTGATCTCCGACCCAAGAATGCATGTAGGAGCTCGTCTAATTGTTGCATAACGCTCTATTTCCACCTCTTTAAGCAAACTCGGCTCTACCACCTCCGCGGTCTTGTGCAAACACTTCCTCAAATGTGATACATGGAATACGTCGTGTACTCCACTAAGTTTCTCAGGCAACTCCACCCTATATGCCATCTTCCCAATCCTGTTTTTTACAGGAAACGGCCCTACAAACCTTGGTGCTAATTTCCCCATGGACCCAAAGCGAACAACATTCTGTAACGGAGATACTTTGATAAAAACCATGTCCCCAATGTCAAACTCAAGATCTGTCCTCCTCTTATCAGCATACGATTTTTGCCTATCTTGTGCTGCTTTCATCCTCCTTCGAATCAACTCAATCTTCTCCGAGGTTTCCCTAACCATATCGGGCCCAAGTAGGATTTTATCGGTAGATTCCCACCAACATGTAGGCGAACGGCAAGGCCTTCCATAAAGAGCTTCGAAAGGTGCCATGCCAATACTAGACTGAAAGCTATTATTATATGCGAATTCTACTAATGGAAGGTGCTCTTCCCATGTACCCCCAAAGTCTAGGATACAAAGCCTTAAAAGATCCTCTAGAATGCGATTCACCCTCTCGGTCTGGCCGTCTGTCTGAGGATGATATGCGGTGCTCAAACATAGCTGAGTCCCTACCGCCTCTTGTAAACTCTTCCAAAATTCGCTAGTAAAGATGGGGTCTCGGTCGCTTACTATACTAGAAGGAATACCGTGCAAACGAACTATCTCCTTAATGTATACAGAAGCCAACCACGGAGCAGTCCTCTTACTTTTCACGGGAATAAAATGGGCGCTTTTAGTAAGTCTATCTACTATAACCCAAATCCCCGTGTTACCCTTCCTTGATCTTGGTAATCCATCAACAAAATCCATTGAGATGCTTTCCCATTTCCATAGTGGAACTTCTAATGGGTGAAGCAACCCACCGGGTTTCTTTTGTTCTGCTTTAACTCGTTGGCACACCAAGCATCTAGCGACGTACTCGGCCACATCCTTTTTCATACCGGCCCAAAAGAAAACCCGCTTCATATCTTTGTACATCTTATCCCCGCCGGGATGAATGGTCATTTTTGAGCGATGAGCATCATCAAGAATGGCCTTCCTTAAGTCTTCGTCTTGTGGTACACAAAGTCTATTATCCCTTCGTAACCAACCCTTATCGTCTAGGGTATACCTACGAAGATGGCTTGACGACTCCCCCCTGATTGACATTGAAAAGTGTTTATTTTATTACTCTTATGCTTTATCTTTTGTAAATAAATAAATGATACTTTGGTTACTTTTGTATGTTTTTACAGGATGTCAAGAAATGCCTCCTTCAATTCAAATCAAAGGCCAACTACAAGAAAGAACTACTTCCTCACACCAAATTCATTTCAATTTAAAAAGAAGTAGTAGCTCACTGGTAAAGGCATAGGAATTGGTGCTGAGAGACCTGAGTTCGAACCCCGTCAAGCTCACTTTTTTGCCAAAGAAACGGAGCGCGTTCACACTGGCCCCTTTGCTTTGAGAAATATCTGGATTAGTGTTATGTTATATATATACATACACATATTCATGTGTATGTATTTATGATGTGCACCAATTAACATTTCAGCAATAGTCATATTCTCATCATGGAAGTAAATTCAAATCATTCAATTTCAATTAGAAGAATTTCTGATTGAATTGTTGCCAAGAAGAAAAACCAATTTTGAAGATTTTATCTTATACTGCCTTTGGAGTCTGATAAGCGTCCTTGTTTGGAAGAATTAATTAGATGCAATCTTCTATCAATCAAGCCACATGGGAAAATTGAAAGATATGGAAAATATTTACCATGATATGCCTAGATTTTCTCCAATCAAGTTAGTCAAGGAAGGCAAGAAATATTCATGAATGAGGAGGCCCATTTATTCATAGACCTAATTAGGGTTTTCCCATTCTCATCTATAAATATGTGATTGTAACCATTGTAAAAGGCATCCAGTCTTCTGTACTCTCTTTCAGTCTTAATAAAGCTTTCTTTTCTTTAGTTTCTGCATTTTATTTTCATGGCATATTGTGTTGTCTAGTCAATTAGATTTGCTAGAACACAATTTGCTATTGCTTCTATTTTTCTTACTAGTGATTGACCGTCTGATTAGATTCAGCGGTAATCCTAGTTTTTAATTTTCAGTTGTTGATTTCTTCTCTGCAATTTTATTTCAAGTGTTCTATTTTATTTTAATCATTGAATTTATTACAGATTCAATTAGATTCGAATCTGTAGTGAATTTAATTGCATCTTTTATTCGTAGTTTCAGTTTTTATTTTACTTTGCGAAAAAAAATCAACCTCCATCTTCGTCTAACACGCCCAAGAAAAATAAATAATAATTTTTAATTAAACCTCCCTGTGTTCGACCTGTATGCTACACGCCTGTATGCTTGCAGAATTTATTACAAATTTCGCGCTTTTCTAGTTCATAGAATTTATTACAATTTGCTATTACAAATGTCCCCGGCAACGGCGCCAAAAACTTGATCGACGCTATCCTATGAACTAGAAAAGCGCGACATTTGTAATAAATTCTGCAAGCATACAGGCGTGTAGCATACAGGTCGAACACCGGGGAGGTAACGATTAAATTTTATTATTTATTTAATTTCGGATTCGTGTTAGTTTTTTTTTTGTATATATAGAAAAAAATCTTGATTAACAATGTGGTGTATCAATTACATTGGTACCGTCATGAATTAAGCAAGAAAAAAAAATACCAAATTTTCTCAAATTTCTTTCTATCTTTCTTCTGCCTAATTCTCTCCTCTCCGTTAATTATCTTTCCTTTTTTCTCAAATTTCTTCCCATTTTTACAACTGTTACATTTTTAATTAAAACAAAATTTACAATTTCTTTCTCCCTGTTTTACTCTCTGCCGCCAGCAAGGTTCTGCGACCATACACCATCCTCTACGTCAAAGTTCAAACCATCATCCTCTGTTCAAAAAACAATCCCAAAACAAAAATCACTGTTCCCCTTCTCTGTCATACACCATACCAGCGCCTAATTTCATTGTTCCACCGCCCACAAAAACAAAACACAGCATTTCCATCATTTCCGGACCATCCTTGCGCCAAACAAATTTTTGGCTCGATTGAAATCACGCACACCAACGTTCATCCCCTTCCATACTCCGCAACTTCAAAAAGCACCAATTCGAATTCGCAGATCCGAACAATCTGCCACATCAAAAACCACCCTGCTTCCGATTTACAGGCAGTCAGGAACCAAACAAATTCCTGCCCAAACTTCACACTTCGACGTTGCTTATACCACGTTCAACACACAGCACATCCCACGTCCGCAATACACCATCTTTAAATCAATTTCATCATCCCATCCTCAAACCCTGGCCGTCACCTTCTCTTCCACGCACAAAAACAACATACCCCCATTACCATCGCTCCTTCACAACCAATCAGCCATCACCTTCAACTACAGCCAAACCCGAACCCGTATACGCAATAACCAGAAATCAAAGTCGGTTTATTGATGTCCTATATTTCGCCTTTTCAGAACCGCTCGCATCAATTTGAAAAGGAAAGAGGAGGAGAAAGAAAGGGTTGTTTCAGAGAAAAAAAAATATAAAGTGTGGAATGTTTTGCGATCTAGTTTCAGAAAAGGGGCGTATTTATTTTGTTGAATAAAGCCGTGAATTTTGTAATTGGGACCGATGGCTCTTCTAAATTGACTGCGTTTCTTTGATTTCGTGCGTTATTGGATATAACTGTATAAGGCAAGTCTGATTTTATTGAGTCATTTTGAAGATTGTTTGATTTGTTTGCCGTGAGTCCAGGTTGTTTCCTTCTTAGCATTTGAGTTTTTACTTTTACTTTTTAGTTTTTGTTAGGTTTAATCTTTTTTTTTTTACTGAGTTAGTTAGTTTTGCTTTTATTTTTTTCCTTTTCCCCCTTTTTCAGTTCCGTTTTCAATCATTCTATTCGTTTTCTTTTCTTTAAAAAAAAAAAAAAAAAAAACAGGTACAACTGAAATTTTTAAAAAGGGTCTTAAAAAAAAAATTCGGCCTCCTAGCCCTAACCCGTGCCGCAGCGTAGTCAAGCAATTAATAGAAGGGGACAACAACAGAAAACAGCGGACGATTCAGATGGGTTGGAGCGGTTGCACACCTAGTGGGATGTGAACGCGCTAGCGCTTCCCAAATTCACTGGAGGACTGCCTATCCAGGTGAAAACTTTTAAAACTCTACAGGTGCTCTGCCGCAAAGAAAAAAAATATATAGACAATTGTTGTAAAAAATTTCTGCAGGGGCAGCGGCTTTGAATGTACAATTTTTAATTTCTGCAATTGTTTTGTGTGATTGCTGTTGTTTCTGCATCTTTTATTCATTCTGTTAAGGGCAATACCCCAATTCACATAAGGTGAGGGATTTCATCACCCTTTCCTTAGCCCACAAATTGCATTTCATCGTAGAATCTGACTAATAATAACGGTTAGACATTGGACTAAAGGGAGTCACGGGCTCATCTAGGGCTTAATTATATTGTGATAGTTGATTCATTTGGAACGAATTATTTCTTGGTGTCTAGACTACGGCAGAGAAATAACCGTTTATAAATATTACGGTGATTCGTAAATATTATATCGGTTGTTACTCTGAAGGTACTTAAACCTTCGGCTGCATTGCTAGGGTGATTCCTGATGCACCGATAACTCCTGTCCGTTAACTGGCTAAGAAATCTTTTGATCTAAGTAATCAAACACATCACTTTATAATTTTGGGTTAAGAGCCAATAAAGACAGAAAACTTCATTGTAGCTAATTTCTGTGCTTGCATTTAACAACAATGAGTGAAAAAAGTGTTAGCCAACAAAATTCTCCTAGGGGTTCTCGAATCAACCAAAATTTTCCACCCGAATTGGATCAAAATCAAGTGAATCAAAACTTTCCAAACTTTGGGGATCAAAACCAAATAAATCAAAATTTTCAAAACCTCAATATTCAAATGGATAGACCCTTGTCTCTTCGTGATCGATGTTATCCTACTAGGACCGTTCAACCATCTGTCATAGTGTTCCCACCAGCTGAAGGAAACAACTTTGAGCTAAAACATTCTTTTATCCAAGGGGTACCAAAATTTACTGGGTCTGAAAATGCTTATGAATTTCTAAGTGAATTTGAATTGTATGCGTCCACAACAAAAATGCAACAATTATCTAACGAATCGATCAAGCTAAGGCTAATTCCATTTGCACTACTTGAAAGTGCTAAAAGATGGCTAAATTCTCTTCCACGACATTCCATAAGAAGTTGGGATGAATTTGTCACTGCATTCTTGAAAAAGTTTTTCCCTTTCCATAAAACTCTAAAAATTCGAACTGAGATAAATCAATTTTGTCAAAATGAGGGGGAAACTTTTTCAAAATACTTTGAGAGATTCAACCAGCTATTATATAGTTTCCCTCATCATGGAATTCTAAAAGATCACTTATGTCAAATTGCATATGAAGGGTTAAACTATCAGACTAGAACTCAGCTAGAATCAATGTGTAGAGGAGACTTTATGTCCAAAACAGCCGATGAAGCTTGGCGGTTTTTAGAAGATTATTCTGAAAAGGACATGCAGTGGGAATCGATTCGAGTTCCCATTCGTACTTCTACTAGAGGGGTGCATGTTGTGGACCCAAGTCAAATTCCCTTAGAAAATCAAACTCCTCAAACCGGAGAAGGGTTACCCCACTATTACTCTCAAGACCAAGCCAATGCCATAGCTCAAAATAATCCTTACTCATCCACGTACAACCCTGGGTGGAGGAACCACCCAAATTTTTCCTGGTCGAACCCTAATAATTCGGCTAACCCATCTCACATGCAACCCTTTATTCCCAATCCGAATTACCAAGGTCCACCCCCCAATTCTCAAACCTCTCAAGCTACACCTCAATCCAAACAACCTTATAGGCACCCCAATTTTCAATCATCAAACCAATCATCTCAATCTTCTCAACCGTCACCAGACATTGTGCGTTTAGAAAAACAAATGGAACAAATGATGAATATGATAAAGGAACTAGCGAAAAATAACGAGAAAGGAAAGTTGCCCCGTCAACCTGAGGTGAATCCAAAATATAACTCTCGTACTGTAAATTCTTGTGAGGATGAAAACCATAATCCAGTCAACGCTATTACAACCCTTCGATCTGGAAAGAGGATTGATAATAACGTGGACGACCCTGACGAACCTCCTAACTCGACCCCAATCCCTAATCTTGATGATCACCCATTGGCTTCGAATGCCAATTCTTCTAAACCTCAAGTTCCCTTAAATGTTGGCAATCCCAACAGTTCTTCTCCCAGCGTCGGCAAACTCGACCCACCTTCGAAAATTAATGTTGGCAATCCCAACATTTCATCTTCTACACCCCTACCGTCTTCTTCTTCGAATGATGAAACTCATCCCAGAATCGAAAAACCAGTAGCTCCTTTTCCTCATAGACTCAATAATAAGAAGAAAGCTGCAAATTTCGATAAAATCTTGGAAATTTTCAAACAAGTCCATGTGAACATTCCTCTTTTAGACACCATTGAACAAATCCCTCAATATGCCAAATGTCTTAAGGAATTGTGCACACAAAAACGTGCGACCAATGTCCCAAAAACCGCCTTTCTAGCTGCGAATACAAGCTCTGTTCTTTTGAATCTTGCCCCAGTCAAGTATAAAGACCCTGGCTGCCCTACGATTGATTGCAAAATAGGAAACACCCATATCTCTCGTGCTCTGCTTGACCTTGGTGCCAGTGTTAACCTTCTCCCTTATACTGTCTATCGGCAACTTGGACTTGGGGAGATTAAACCAACAAACATCACACTTCAGCTAGCCGATCGATCTGTCAAAAAGCCATTGGGAATTATCGAAGACGTCTTGATACAGATTGAACAGTTTTACTTCCCTGTCGATTTTATAGTTCTAGAAACAGAGCCTGTCTCAAATTCCAACGTTCAAATACCATTGATCTTAGGACGCCCTTTCTTAGCAACCTCTAATGCTGTCATTAATTGTAGGAATGGTCAGCTTCGACTTTCCTTCGGGCACCTAACCATTGAGCTAAACATCTTTAATCTCAACAAGCAACCTAGGGATTTTGAGAGCGATGAAATTGACATGATTCAAACCACAGTTGATGAAACCTCTAGTGACACTTCTGAAGCCTTAAAAATGTGTCTTGATCATTTCAACTCCGATTTCGACGAACTCGAATACATTTCTAAA